>OY856409.1:1111734883-1112262383 GCA_963693085.1 Alisma plantago-aquatica | reverse complement strand
CAACTCCCGCCTAACTGCAAAAAATACTATCTCTTCAGAGAAAGATCCCCGCAATACAACAAATAACATAAAATTGATGCCCGAAAAAATATTTGAATTCAGGGTATCTCAGATTGAGCAGGATTATGACCTGCAATTAAGCCTCACAGAATTTTTAACAAAATATGAAAATGAATACATATCTCTACAAGAGATTGTTTACAATCTCAAAATAACAGAGACTTGTGTTCCAGATCACACAAGGATTTACCCCAGAATTAACTTTGATAAAGGAGCAGATTCAAGAATTATCAAAGATTGCTTCAGAATTGGAGTGACAAATCTAATATATCTAAGTCATGATCTTGGAGAAATTCAAGGGCTTCCCCAAGAAATTATCAAAGCAGTCAGAGAATTCAGAAGTAATTGCCCACTAGTAAAACCTACTAGTGAGATTTACGTCAAAATCTTCTCAGCATCTGAAGATTGGGAAAGTTAAGAAAGTTTAAACCAGTTCATTACATCCAAATTGGAGTATCATCTCTAGAATACGTCAAAGAAATAGAAAGAAGTTTCCTAAAAGAATTTGAAGGAAATAAAATTGAAAAAGAATTCGTTGAAGTCAGAAGAGTTCTAGGACTAAGAGTTCTCTGTCAAGTAATGGAAAAATTAATTAATGAGAATCGAAGCCAGTTGCATAAAGCTTCGAACAATATAATTATTCTTTCTACAACAAGAAGGACCAATATATCAACAAAGATTAATCTAGAAAGATTCCTAAAGAAGATAGAAACTTGACAAATAAGATCGAGTTGCAGATGCCAACAAGTATTCTGCCAGCTCAAAAAGCACGAAGGAAAAATATGTCTAGCATGCCAAGACAAAATAGATAAAGACAACAGTAGTAGTAGTCACTGAAGACGGCTGCCAGAAAACTCCAAGACGTCAACAATGATGACCAAGAGAAATTATATAACAGATACATCATCAATGATGATAGAAAGCATTGACAAAGTAGAGCATCCTCAACCGGACAAGTGTTCGTTGAAGGAAGGCATCAAAAAGGAAAAGCATTCTCAACCGGAAAGGTGTGTGATTGCTATGTAAAGAGAAATAGTAGAAATGTAAGCATCCTTGTAAATGAGAGTGTCTATATAAACTCTCGAGGACTTGTATGGGACTCACTCATAGTCAGAGAGAGTCTTGATAGAGTATGTTCTAAGTGTTTCAGTTCAATGAAGAGCATCGTCTCTATTTCATTCCAAATTTCATTACAATTCCAGTCCTTGAAATGTGTCTTGTACACTAATCCCTATAGCATAAGAAACCAGCTTTAGCTAGTGATAATAATCCTTGTACTACTATAGAGAAGGAAATTTGTGTGTAATCTGTTACACCCCCATTCCAATATATCTTCACTTATCGAGAGTCATCTCTCCCTTAAATTGTCCCGGAGGTCGTTGTCCAAAAAAGTATGATTAAGCAAATGAATGTGTAAGGATGTGGGGGCATTCAGGCTATAGGATAATGATAAGGAGCTCAAGATCTGGAACGTCTATGTCCAAATATTGCTTCTCTTAGAAATTGTTAAGAGAAGATTAACTAGCACTGAAGATTAAGGGAAGCAAGGTGGGAAATATAGGTATATAGACTTCATTTTACTCTCTATAGTACTTAGAGTATTATTATCCTTCTGCTAAAAGCTAGTTTCTTATGCGTCAAAAGATAAATCAAGCATGAAGTTACTAAAAATTCTATTTAAAACTAGTAATAATCATAAACAGAATGATAAATCCGAGAAAGCATACAACACCCATAAGGGTAGTTTGAGTATGCTTTCAAAGCATGATAACAAAATCAAAAATTTCTTCCAATGTAAAATGGTATCAGAGCCAAGTAACAATCTAAATAAATACGACAATGAAGTTATACGTGAACAAAACAAGTTAAAATATTTAGATAATAACATATACAAAGATCTAGACTTAGAATTTGAAGTAAACATTGAATAATATGTACAAAAAAATAGAGGTACAAGTTCATGAAAATAATTCAAAAAACTTTCAAAAAATTCAAGAAATGATAGTAGAATTACAGAAAACAATGGAATATCTATATGAAAAACAAAATACTGATTATATATCAAAAATAAATCTATTTCAAACAAGTGTAAATGAGATAAGCTTATGCCTCCTCCAGATAAAAGAAACAAATAACTTTAAATCGAACAATTAAAAAAAAATATTTAGAAGCTGATGTAGAAGAACTAGATAATTTAAGCCAAGAAATTGTTAGATCACTAGTACATAACCGGGCTTTAGTGTCGGTTATTTAAGGCCTTTAGCGTCGATTTTAATGCGACACCTATGTGGGCGCCACTAAAAGGCCAACCGTTAGGCATCGATTTCCAGACCGATGCCACAACCTTCGCGCGCCACCGAAAACGCGCCAGCATGGGGGTATAGGCGTCGATTGTTCATTTTGAAACCGACGCCATAAACCTTTACGCCACAGAAAGGGCACCATCTGGGGAACTATCAGTGTCAGTTTATTAGTGATAACTGACGCCATCTCACCCGCTGCCACGGTCGTGCTGGCCAGCACAGTCGTGTTGTCTGGCCCGATGCCACGGCTGTGGTGTCTGGCCCGCTGCCACGGCTGTGGTGTCTGGCCCGCTGCCACGACCGTCCTGGCCAGCACGGCCGTGGTGACTGGCCTCATTAGGAAAATCGACGTCGGTTACTAGTAGGGAAACCAATGCCAGAACCATAAGTGTCAGTTTATTATTGATAACTGACGCCACATCACATGCATTAGGCATCGATTATAATTATTTATCCGACGCTGTAATCAATTGTCGTCGGTTTTAAACAAATAACCGACGCATATTTCATATTTTTTTCTTATCTGTCTGCAGGCCTGTTGTGGCTGGTCGCAGGATGAGAAACCTACAGTTCAGTTATAAACTGTAGGTTTTATGACATCCATTGATATCAGCCAACAACAGGACACAAACCTACAAAATTAACAACATTAATTTCACACATTTAGCAACCTGCAGTTCCATTCGATTTTCACACATGTAGAAACATTCATGTAGCAATTTGCAGTTCCATTCATTTTCACAGTCACACATGTAGAAACATTCATATAACAACCAGTAGTTTCATTCATTTTCACATTCACACATGTATAAACATTTAGACACATGTAGAAACATTCAGACATGTAGAAACATTCACACATATTATAATTCAGAAATTCATTTACAAAATATCATTGTTTAATCATTATTCGCTATCAACATCCCAATTATATATTAAAACCTCCACTACTTGTATGGTTGTTGCCCATTTTCTCTTACATCATTTAATTCTTCTGTCGCATAGGGAGCATGTACATCTGGTAAGACCTTTCCTTTAGTGTGGTCAGTTTTAAACACCTGCAAAGAGAATGATGTATATATATAATTAATAATATATAAATAAGATTGATATATTTCATATTATCTAATGAGACTATATATAATACCTCAGGAATGGTATCGATGTCCACTACGGCATATTTGATAATCATGTGCATAAATCACATCACATAGTATGCACATGCTCATCTGTTATCTTGTGTAGCACACTATAAATTGAAACATACAAAATATTAAAAAATACAACTAATTAAGCATTGTTCACATAAATAATATAAATATTGCAGTCGGGAACTTACTTCCACGTTCTTCCAAATTATTGGTTGGTTCATTTTCCTGGGGACCTTTCTTCCAGCCTTTTTGAACTCATCTAAACCCCTACATGTTAATTTAACATAGTACATTGCATAATTAAATAGTAATGTATAACATATGTTAACAGATATGAAAATGAAATATTTCTTACCGAAATAATGCCATTTTCATTGTGTGTCCATATTTTGAATTCAATTTAGTCCTCTTAGGATCTAGATAATAGACAGTGAATGTCTCAGGGACAATAACTAGTAACTCCCAATGCATACCACTAGAGGTAAAAAAGGTTAAAAATTAATAACTTAAAATCCAAAATAAAAATGTAATTTTTGCAAGTCCAAATTATAAGCAAAGTAAACTTACTCCACATTGAATGGAGTTATTATCACCGTCTTCTTATTTTGAAAAAAATTTGTAAAAGCATCATAGCAGTATTGTTGAACTGACAGAGGGTCTTTAGCTACTAGACTAATCAAAGATGGAATCAAAAATCCTACATGTTCGAATGAAAAATCTGCACATATCTTGTCTAAGTAGCTGCAAAACATGTATTACGTATGCATTAATATATAAGAAACCAGATCACCAGATCCTACACAAGGTATATGGATGTATAAAGAAGATCTCACCTTATCCATAGCTCTATCACAGATGTATTCAGCCAATCATATCGAAACAACTCCAAAATATCTTGTATAAATAGTTTGCTTTCGTATGATTGACCTACGACATCTGCATCTATATAAACAGTTATAGGGAAATTTATATCATGTTCGCCTAACCATATTGCAATACCCCTACAATTAGGACCTAACGGGACAGGTAGGTCCTGTGGAACCCAACTTGGTAATGTAGGAGGTGGAGGTGGAGGCCGAGATGCTCTGGGTATCTTCTTTTTAACCTGTATATATATATAATTTCAGATCAATTGACATCATATACACACACTAATAATTTAACATAATGTAAATTTACCATACAGTTTCAGTATAGAGGACATCCGCTTTTGGCCACAATATCACTCCGCCTTCTGCCTCACCAAGCATTTCACAATCTGGGTGGGCATATGACAATGGAAGATCCATCCAATTAGGGAATATGTGTAGCGGGCTCACACGAACCCAACCAGCTGGTATTGGAGACCCATGAAACATTTCTCCTGGTAGGGATGGGTAAGTCGACGCCTCTGCAATGACAAATTCTTTACTTTCTAGACAGCATGGCTTCAACCCCTAAAAATATTTGTGTAAAGAATGTTATATACATATATACATATCATCTTGAAAACATATCATCTTGAAAAGACTAGTTACTATGTCATAAAAATACTTACAGTGAATGTTCTAGGTGGTGGGTCTATAGGATTACTCCCAACCTATGCAGTAAGAGTAGAGAGGGATGCCATAGGTATTGTCTGCTGAGTGGCAGTCAGAGATGTCTGCCACTTTCTCATTGCTTCTTCGAGTTTCCTATCAACTATCATATCTACCTATACATGGATAAAAGAAACGTTAGCTTCTGATTATTGAATTCTCTTTTACAGTAACATTATAAAGAAAGAATAGGTTACCTCTTCTTGTGAAAGTCTCGCTTTTGGGACATGTTTTTGTTGGGATGGCCCAAAGAATGCTTTGATGCCCACACCAGCATCTGCAGTCCTAACACGTCCAGGATGCTCTGGGTTACCCAGAGCAACTGTCAATTCATCCCTTGTGCCCTCAGGGATGAACTTGCCTTGTTTCCTCAGCTCGTGTAGCTCCCGCTAATCGCCAAAACAAAAAATTGTAATTAAGTAAACACCACAAATAATCAATATTCGAATGATTGCTCTAAGAGTTGTATTTTACCATTTTTGCAGTCGCCTCAGCAGTTACGGGCTTCCTTATTTCTCCCTTCTTATTTTGCCTCCTAGCTATCCAGACATCATGGCAAGGCAGAGGTGTGGTACCTATAGTAGAGGACTCCTGAGTAGCAGCAGACTGAGTAGTAGACTCAGCCTATAGTCTTTGGTGAATGCCTGCATACCCCTTTGGACCCATTGTGTGGTCATGCACATTCAGTGCACGCCTTGCTTTTTGTGCCTCACTGAGGCCCTAGTTAGTATGCACATTAATGATTTGGTTAGTAACACTAAATTTTAATCTTGAATAGGTGAATACAACGTATATTAATTAAATTGGGAGTGACGCCTAATACCTTGAATTCATCAGTTTGTCTTGAAGCAACAAACGCATCCCATTCTTCTTGGTCCAGGAAGTTCGATTGTTCAGTGGTTGTCTTCTTCCCCTTTTCACCTTATTTTATGTATTCTCAGGTGAGATTTTTCCTATAGCTCCTTAGGACTCTCCAACAGTGTTGCATCACGCATTTACGATGCAACTTTTCATCCAATTCAAATATACTCTACAAAATAGAATTTCTATTAACTAGTATCCAAAAAATTAGTAATATACAAAATAGAATTGCAAATTAATAATAACTCACACATAAATCCTTCCATATTATGTCTTTCTTCCCATTAGGAACTTTATGCCAAGAATCTATCTTACAACCGCAATGACTACGAGTAACACACCCAAGATATGAAACAAACGAATTGTGATTCACTCCAAATGCATTTTCTGCATTATCAAAATCCACAACAAGTGTGGGTCCATTGCCCCTTTGTACTATTAACTTCTTCATCATAGTGATGCCCTTCTCTTGTCAACTTTTTGGTACTGCTCATCAAGTTCCGCAAGTGCTTCAGAGGGTAGATGTGCATCATCAACCTAAAATTTGACAAAATAAACACACTTACAGGATATAACTATAAATGGACATATAGATATAAATATATGGTATATTTTTAAAACTTACATTGTGAGGCGGCGCATTGATGTCCTCACCCTCACGGCAATCATCAGCACGGTCATCAGGAGAATGCTCATCCATCTGAAAGTTCACATTCACATTGTAAAGTTCACATTGTAAAGTAATTCACATTGTAAAGCTCACATTATAAAGTTCACATTCACATTATAAAGTAATTCACATTGTAAAATTCACATTATAAAGTTCACATTCACATTGTAAAGTAATTCACATTGTAAAGTTCACATTCAGAAAAATAAAACATATAAAAAATATAAACATGCCTCTAATATTGCAATTTTTTATCAATTAACAATCCTTCATTGTGATCTCCGCACACATACAAGTCATCATTAGCTTCAATATTTGCTAGTGTTGGCAACCCAACTGAGAATGGACTGGAGTAATCATACTTATCATAGTACTCTTCTTCATCTATAGGATCTTCAATGAACTGTCTTTTACCATGAAGAACAACCGACCATTTATCATTTGTAGGATCATCGATATAAAATACTTGTTTCGCCTGTGATGCCAATATGAATGGTTCACCCTTCTCGCCAATCTTTTCCAAGTTCACTAAAGTGAAACCCAATTCATCCACTATAACTCCTTTGATGTTATCAACCCAATTACATTTGAAGAGCGGAATTCTAAAATCTATGTAGTCAAACTCCCATATGTCTTCAATGACACCGTAATATGACATTTTAGCTTCATGTGGACTCTTATCCTTTACACTTGCAAAAAACATAGTCGACGCTTGTCATACTCTTCATAAGACATAACATTCAATTTTGGTTTAAAGGCGAGGCATTTGATAGTTTCGGTAATATCATCTGGTGTTTGAGATAGTTGATGTAAGACTTTATCTTCAAACCACTTAATAAATGTCTTGTTATGCTCTCTAGCAAGCCACATTGTATTGGCTCAAGGATATTATCTCTTGATGAAATTGGTATGTTCCTCGATATAAACACTCACTTCGTCCATGTTGTGTAAAATATACAAGTGACCTTGTTCCAACTGCTCACGGCTGATTACTTTCACCCGTGATCCCAAAATTCCTTTGCCAAATTGCTCCTCAATATTCTTGTCATTACCAGGAGTGTCATTACCACTGAGAAAGTCATTGCAAAAATCCATAACCTCTCTCGCCACATAACCCTCAATAATACTCCCTTCAGGCCGATAACAGTTTTGAACATCACTTTTAAAAACACTCATGTATCATTCAAAGGGATACATCCAATGCAAGAAAACTGGTCCCAACATTTTCACTTCCCTAGTTAAGTGGACAACAAGATGTACCATGATATCAAAGAACGACGGAGGAAAATACATCTCAAGCTGACATAGGGTAACAACCACTTCTCTTTGCAAATTATCGAGAGTATCAGGGATCAATAACTTTACTGCACAGACTGTTGAAAAAGAAACAAAGTCTGGTGATTGCAAACCTTACATGCTTCGGCAATATAGATCGAATTGCCACAGGCAATATTTGTTGCATTAGAGTGTGACAATCATGAGATTTAAGACCTATCAACTTCAGATCTTTCATTGATACCAATCTATGGATTTTGATGAGTAACCTTGTGGCACCTTAACATTTACCAAACATTCACAAAAAGCTTTCTTCTCCTTTCTAGATAATGTGTAACAAGCGGGAGGTAAGTATGGTCTCCAATTTCCCATTTCACATAATTCTGTTAATTCTGACCTTATTCCCATTTCACGTAGGTCCAGTCTAGATTTTATCCCATCTTTAGTCTTACCTGGTATATTCAACAAAGTACCAATGACACTATCACAGACATTTTTCTCAACGTGTATGACATCAATACAATGCCTAACTTCCAAAGAACTTCAATAAGGAAGATCCCAAAATATTGACTTCTTCTTGAATAAAGATTTGTCACTCTATGTGGCCATAGTACATTGTGATCTCTTACCAAATTCATTGACAAAGTCATTTACTCTTTCATAAACAACCTCCCCTGGTATAGGTTTAGGTGCACTCCGTTCCTCATTCAATCCATTGAATGCTTTGCGCTTCCTACGATACAGATGGAATTTTGTAAGAAACCTTCAATGACCGAGATATACAGTCTTACCGCCATGTTTTAGTCTTGTTGAATCAGTGTTCTCTTCACATATAGGACACACTTTAGCTCCTTTGACACTATATCCAGACAAATTCACATATGCTGGAAAGTCATTAATAGTACAAAACAACATAGCATGCAAATGAAATGTCTCTCTTCGTGAAGCATCATAGGTCAACACACCTTCACCCCAGAGTTTCTTTAAGTCATCAATCAGAGGTTCAAGATAAACATTGATATCATTTCCAGGTTGTTTAGGGCACGATATCAACAACGACAGAATTACGTACTTATTTTTCATACACAGCTAGGGAGGAAGATTGTATATAACAAGCATGACTGGCCAAGTGCTATGTTGGATGCTCAATGTCCCGTACAGATTCATCTCATCTGTACAAAGCCCAAGTCTTAGATTCCTGACTTCTTCACCAAATTCAGGGTACAATAAATCAATCTTCTTCCACTGTGGGGAATCAGACGCATGTCGTAGGATCCCATCATTATTTTTCTTAACATCTGCATGCCACCTCAAATTCTTCACATCTATCAGATTGACAAACAAACGTTGAAACTGTGATATTATAGGTAGATACCACATCACCTTGGCAGGAGAACCAGTTTTGGACTCTCCCGAAGTCATCAATTTATATCGTGATGCACCACATTTTGGACAATCTTTCAAATCCACATAGTCCTTTTGAAATAATGCACAATCATTCGGGCATGCGTGTATCTTCTTGGCATCCATTCCCATTGGGCACAACAATTTCTTTACCTGGTATGTTGAGATTGGCAGCTCGTTTCCTTCAGGAAGCATTTCTTTCAACAAAGACAACAATGATGTGAAGCTTTTGTCACTCCATCTATTGTTAGCTTTCATCTTATACAATCTCAACAGAGCACTAAGCTTCGTAAACTCAGTACAACCTGTGTATAACGATATCTCAACATCATGCACAATGTTTTTAAAAATGGGAGGTGGATCGGTGTGCTCTAACC
This sequence comes from Alisma plantago-aquatica, assembly GCA_963693085.1. Lineage (NCBI taxonomy): Eukaryota > Viridiplantae > Streptophyta > Magnoliopsida > Alismatales > Alismataceae > Alisma > Alisma plantago-aquatica. The sequence goes on along the minus strand of OY856409.1, from coordinate 1,112,252,705 downwards.
CACAACTATCCAGCATCGCATCAACAATGTCTACTGGAACTGGTTCATTCACATCTACATCATCAGAGGCAATTTCTTCTTCCACACAGGTACTACTATCGACATCCACTGGTTTTGGGTTTGAAATCTCTCCATGCCAGTGCCATTCTGTATAGCTTTGTATAATCCCATTGCACATGACATGGCTTTTTATTTCGTCAACAGTGCTGACTTTCAAGTTGTTACCACAATGCCTACATGGAAAGTAGAACCTATCTCCAGGTTGTTTCCTATGTTCCGCAACAAATCTAATAAACTGGTCAAGATCAGAAATAAACTCTGGGGTACGTACAACGATTGCGAATGGACATCCATGATCTATCCATTCTATGATCAAAGAGAAAACAAGTATATATTACAACAAGATTAGGGTCTAAGGACATGTGTTGTCATTCTTATATATAATAAATGTGTACCACCTATACCATTCTTGAACACCTAATCTCACTAGTAAGTATACAATGTGTATTTGGTTTTCAAGAAAATTCCGACAGCATTTCCCCGCTGTTCTCTAAGTACATATGTACTTAGAGAACAAATGGGGAAATGCTGCCGAAATTTTCTTGAAAACCAAATACACATTATACACTTACATCCTAAGTGAGATTAGGTGTTCAAGAACAGTCCCAAACCGGGGACTATCCAAGATTTACTCCTAATGAGTAAATCTTGGACGGGTTTCTAGGCCAACAAATACATATGTTGTCATTCTTATATATAATAAATGTGTACCACCTATCCCATTCTTGAACACCTAATCTCACTAGTAAGTGTATAATGTGTATTGGGTTTTCAAGAAAATTTCGGCAACATTTCCCCGCTGTTCTCTAAGTACATATGTACTTAGAGAAAAAACGGGGAAATGTTGCCGAAATTTTCTTGAAAACCAAATACACATTATAATCTTACATCCTAAGTGATATTAGGTGTTCAAGAACAGTCCCAAACTGGGGACTATCCAAGATTTACTCCTAATGAGTAAATCATGGATGGGTTTCTAGGCCAACAAATACATGTGTTGTCATTCTATAACATTGATTTCAACATTTCGAGTGTCCATGCATGTTCATCATCAAGATAAAGATTACACATAAATTACTATGACCTAGGGATGGAGAGATTCATAATTGATTTCAAAATTTCAAATTAGCTCATGCATTATCATCAATCTACATCATAAAATAGAGATTCATGTAGATGTTAGGGTGACACATCACTACAAAATCAGAGATTTAACATTAGGGTTTTAATATCTTACATAGATTGATCACAAGATTTCAGCAATATAGTTAATTCAAGATTATGGTGAAATGTGTAATAGGGTTTTAATATCTTAATTCAACATGCATCAAAATTTACAGAATTAGGTCAAGCATTAGTATTCAATTACAAATGTATCTTCTTCTTCCTGCTCCCTCCTTACCAAATGGATAAAAGCAAGGCCATGACCGTGTGGGTTGGCCACGGCTGTGGCTGTGTTGGCCTACCATGGCCGTGCTGGCCCAGCACGGCTGTGGTAGGCCAACACAGCCACGGTCGTGACCAGCCCACACTGTCGTGGCATTGCTTTCATCCATTTGGTAAGGAGAGGGAGTAGGAGGAAGAAGAGGTGGAGGAAGAAGAAGGGCAGTAGTCTACCTGGGCAGGAGAGCAACGGCTTGGAGAGCAGGGGTGAGAAGAGAGCAGGGGCAGGTGCCAGAGCAATGAACCATGGCACAAGAGAAGGCAGACGTTGGAGCAACGAACCACAGGCAGGAAAAGGTCGGTGAGAAGGAGAAGGCCGAAGAGTTGGAGAGCAGGAGAAGGTCGGCAAGTAGGAGAAGGCCGGAGAGCAGGAGAGCAGGAGAAGGCTTGTGAGGAGAGCAGCAACAACAGTGACGTCGACGAGGAGAGCAGCAGTAGCAACAACAGCTGCGGGCGGCGGCAACGCAGTAGAAAAATTGATCGATGAAACAGAAGAAAGGGGAAGAGTCCGTTGTTGCGTGGGGGCTATTAAGTTACTAAAAGGCGTCGGTTATCTATAACAACCGAAACATTTATTATTAAGCATCGTTTATCCAAGACAATCGACGTCAATTGGACATTCCTTTACCCTAATGTTTTTGGCGGGGGCGGCGTGTGCACCCTTATCAACGTCGGTTATTTTAAGAAAACCGATGCCCATATTGGAACTTCTGGTACAAATTTTATCTTCAGTCAGCGTCGGTTATTAGGTAAAACACCGACGTTGTATCTGATACTTTGGCACCAATTTTTTTTCTCGATAAAATTGGATTTCGCGGGCTGCTTTAGGCATCAGTTTCTTTTCTTCAACCGACACTGAATGAAAAGTGATACCCGTGTCTGGCTGGTCTTCAAATACAGATATCGGATGTCCTTATTAACCGGCGTTGAATGTTAACAACATTGGTTTTACTAAAATACCGACGCCTCTAAAAGCGACATTGAACGTTGTTTCTGTAGTAGTGGATTAACAGAAAAAGTTAGAACCATAAATCTAAAACCCATAGAAGGGGAGACTTATGGAAATCAAGTAACGATGTCTATTCCCACAACTATCCCTAGTGGACAAGGAAGTAAAAATGAAATGCCAGAACAACCAAGAGCTAGATATTGGTCAGATCCTAGTTTTAACAGAAAATCTACTGATAGAAATAGATACGAAGGAATAAATTGGGCATCAGACAGAAGACCAAATGATATTGCTCTAGAAACCCCAGTAGATTATATGAATCATGAATATATTAGTGCAAATAGAATTTATTTAAACCTAAATTGTGTCAGAAATATAGATGAGGCTATAACTAGATGGGCGAAAGCCACATATTTATCAATAACATCACAAAGTTATGATATTGACATAGTAACAAGATTTTGTCATCTAACCTTCCAAGGAATCGTAGCAGATTGGTGGAAAGGATTAGCCGATAATGATAAAGAAGCGGTAAAAGGAACAACAACCACCCTAACTCAAGTGGTAAATAATTATGAAAATGAATTACGAAGAGAATTCCTAGAAGAAACATGCAACGTAAATAGAGATGTAGAAAAAGAAAAAGAAAAATAGAGAATTACCTTTTTACTATATAATCTAAAATTTTGCGACATGTGCCGCATAGACGATTATATATTTAAATTTCAGGAATATTTCTATAAAATATATGATAGAATAGATAAAGAAAATGTAACAAATAAAAGTCTACTGAATTTATTTTATACAAAGGTACCTGGCCCTTGGGGATTTAAAGCCATGCAATTATACCCCCAATATATAGGTCAAAGAGCAGACACAGTCAGAGGACAAATAAAATTTCTAAGAATGAAATTAGAAGAATGGTGTGCTGAAGCCACACTAAGCAGAAAAACAAATAAAGAGTAAAACAAGGACTTTGTTTTTCACAATTGACCCATCCAATAACCATAGGATGTGAGCCAATGAGATATAATAGAAGAAATAAATATACATTTTAAAAGAGAAAAAGGTTTGGCTTTAAATCAAAACCAAAGCAAAAATATTACAGAAGAAAGAAGAACTATAATAAAAATGCAAAGAACCCAAAAGAATGTAAATGTTTTATATGTCAAGAAAAAGGGCATTATGCTAAAAAATGTCCAAATAGAGGATCTAAGAAAATTAACCAAAAACAATTCGAAGAAATAATAGAAGAAGAACTTTATGAAATAGAAATCATTCAAGAATTTGTTTAAATAACAGATGACGAACAATCCGATGGTTCAATTTATTATTTCTCAGAAACAGAATCAGACTGAAGAAGAAATAATCGAAGAATACCAAGAAGTAAAAAACTTCTTGCAAGAGGTATTAATACATAGGATATTATTTAATCAAATAAGAAACAATGAATTAAGATTAGAAAACTCTGATGGATTTAGAACATCACTTTTTGAAAAAAATTACTCAAAGAAAACATATTTTCTACTACGGAATAACCAATAGAGAAATGTCTATGCATATAGAATACACCAGAAATAGAATAAATATACCTTTACTTACAAAAGAAGACTTAATGAGAAAAATAGATTAACCATCAAAGCTTGGTATTTTCTCAACCATTGGTGTTTGAACTTTAGAACCCTAACTTGGATCATAGGTTTCAAGTTTGACAAGTTGACAAACCATATTTGAGGTATGATTGCATCTGATATTATTTGTATAATGATCAATTTCTTGTTCCTCTCTCTTAATTTATGATTGCATCTCATATTATTTCTATAATGAGCAATTTCTTATTCCTCTCTCTTGATGTATGATTGCATACCATATTATTTATATATTGAATAATTTCTGATTCCTATATCTTAATGTATGTTGGCATTCCGTATTATTTCAAATTGAGAAATCACCTTTGTTTCTATCTTTTGATCTACTTGAAGAGTCGAAATCCTAATCTGATTACTACATGTATCTCCTTTGAGATTCTTCTTGAAAGATATCTTTTGATTGTTTCTCTCACATCATTGATATTGTTGAATCTTCTTTTATGTGTTCTTTGACCCAAATTAATATTCAATGGATGTTCTCATCCCTCATATCTTGATTATATTTGCTTACTCTTTTGTTATGCATTATTTGATGACTACTAGTATAATGTGACATGTGTTAGTTTATGTGGATGTGTAGATTCCCACATGTTATTCTATGTAGATGTGTAAATTCCCACACTTTATAATGCAAAGGTGATAATTTATACAAGTGATATTACTAGAACATATGTGTATCATGTCCTACTCAGAGCAGATGAGTACATGTTCCTTCTCACTGCATATTTATGGTAGATGTGTTATTTCATACCAATATGTTTATATTGTTCTAGTGTTTTCACCTGTAAAACACAAGGATGCCTTGTTCTTATATGTCATTTTATTAAATTCATATTGTTTTATGCCTGGTTGGGTAGTGCTTTCCTTTTCTATGGAAAGCCTTCCTATTTTTGACATCCTTTAATTCATAATATTGTTCAATATGCGGTTTAGTATGCACATACTAGCCTAATGCTAATTTCATCTACTTTTCTTCTCTTGTTGGGTATGCTTCCAACCTAGGTGTAGGTCAAGGAGAAGTTAACTAAGTTGGACCAAGACAACATCAAGAATAGTTGAACCTAGTTGGGAGACTATTACGAAGTGGTTTGATGATCCTTCATTGATCCTTTAGTATAGTAAGTTTTCATATGTATCACCCTGCATGGTGGAGTTTTGAGACAATATCAAGTTCTATAATAGTTAGATATTTTGTTTCCACTGCTACATTTGGTATCATGATACACACATTTTGAATAAATTGGTTATCATTCCTTTTGTGAAAAAATTATAGTGGTGTTTGATATATGGGATGTTTCCTTTTTATATGATTTAGCAGGGAGTGGATCCCCTCTGGGTCCCACTCCTTACAAGTATGGTATCAGAACCAATGGTGGTCGATTATCCAACTATTTCAATATTGTCTCCCTTTTAGGATGTTTATCCTATAATAGATATCCTAGACCTTAGTTTTGTGCATAAAGTGACAACTAGGAAGATATGTTTTGTGATAAAGGTTTAGATAAAAATCTACCCATTGTACCCTATGACTATTTTCATGTTCATGAAAACCTTAAGGTTGTAAGGTTAGAAACACAAGGACCAAGAATTCAATCATAGGTGGTTGTAGCCTTCTAGTTGGATGCATGATATATGAATAAATTAAAACAATTACAACTAAAAGATGAATATGTAAACCTAATATTCTTAACAGTTTCTTAGCTTATATTATTAGGTTAAATCTTTTAAGGGGTGGAGTATAGGTGGTTGATAATATATGGATGATTAGATTTTGAGGATGAAATCATTTTAAGGGATGGAGTGTTGTAACATCCCAAAATCTAAAAGCCTACCCTAATACATGATTAGAGGGATAGTAAGATCAATTTTCTAGATTTGACCAAACAAGGTTAATGATATAAAACACATTTATATAATAACTTAATTATGTACCAACATGTAATAAAATCAAGAAATACATTATATATATTTTCTTTACTAACTTAATGGCTAAGTAAAAATGAATAATGTGCTCTGGAATAATAATTGGTAATACCATGACCATAAATATTAATAATGCTCCATAATTTAAATAAATAGGGAACTAATAGATTTTCTTTCATAATAGTAATATATAACTCTTTTGTAAACCAATGGAAGATAATAGAACTCCAATAAATAAATGTTGATGATAAAGATACAAAATTTTAATAAATATAATGGTAATGTGCTAAAAATCATTATGGTGTCATAACTCATAAGAGGGGGTCTTAAAAGTGAAATGCAATGGTAAGAACGTGTTCATTGGGTGTCAATTAACTTGGTTGCCAAGTTTCACCTTATTGGTAACTTAATAACTATTTTAATCCTATTGTGAAAGGAAAACAAGAATAAGAGACAAAAGTGTTGAATAAAATACTAGAAGTCTTCATATATGGAAATAAACTCCAAATTTTCAATCTATATACCAAAATCAATTTATGTGTGAATTTCCACATAATTTAGACAAACTAATCTATTCTAGTATAGTTTAGGAGAGATAATGTATATTAAAGCCCAAAATATTAAACAAAATGCTAAACAACTACAACAAGAAGAACTAATTGTAAAATTATATTTCTCGTGTTCAAGTTCACTTGTAGGCTAAGTTTCACATCTTTTAGGAGTTTCTAGATGCCTCAAATTCCTTAAAAAAATAAAATGAAACATAAGGCCAAAAATTTTGAATTTAATATTATAAAAAAATCTAGTATATTAAATGGATAATGTAAACTAACTTTTATGGGTTGTAATAAATAAAATTATGGTGTAATATAGTGGGAAACAATGTTATAAGTGCATGTTAAACCTATGAAAATATTATCATAAAACAAATAAAATCTGAAATTTAATATAGAAACACAATTACAAATACATATGTAATATAGAATCACACTCGTATGTACTAAATAATTAGATGTAAATTTTCAGTAGTGAAAAGAAGTAAGAGAATATAATTTCTCCTCTTTAATTATCTTTAGAGGGTGTTACTAATATTATGAAAACAATTAGCATTTATTGGAAAATTAAGTTACTATTATTCAAAAGAAATTAGAAATAAACATAATTGAAGATAATTGAAGAGAGATTGAGCAATTTAAGTAAATATAAGATTTTCTTTACTTCTCTCATGAGTGGACAATTTTTAAAGGTTCATAAAAACCAAATACAATAACTCAATTTGCACCATATAAATATTCATTTTAACATTGTTGAAACATTCATATTTATAAAATAATACACTATACAATTTTTCAAACAAGAAAGTAATGTCAAATCTATTTCTCATGTATTAATTGGTCCAATTAACAAATTACATTTTAGTTGGATAGTACTAGTATCCATAAACAATTTATAAAATAATTAATAAGATGATGCTAAAAGGATTATTAATAAAGTAAATGACTTGGTGGACACTCCAAATATGAAAACTAATGTATATTTTGAATTCTACATGTCTTAATTAACATATGTGTCAAAATTTACTTTATTTGAACTTTATTTGAACCCTCAAATAAATTAGAAAAGAGAATATACAATTGTAAACATTAATTGTTATTTGTTTAATTTAATATTTTCATTTGATATAGTTTCTAATCTTTTTTTCCTATCATTTGTTAAAGAATGCTTAAATTTTCTCATTTTACAATGTATGTAACCTATTTTCCCTAGTAAATAAAAAGAATAACTTTCTTTCTACCCAAGATGAATAGTCCTATATATACATCCCTCCCCATGACCTTCCCACAAATAGAATTCACTTGACCAACATGACACGACTCCTAACCTTCTCTCTTATACTTCTATTCAAATCCCTTGGATTAGCCATCAAAGCTTGATCTTTTCTCAACCATCGGTGTTTGAACTTTAGAACCCTAACTTGGGTCATAAGTTTCAAGTTTGATAAGTTTACAAACTATCTTTGAGGTATGATTGCATCCTATATTATTTCTATAATGAGTGATTTCTTGTTCCTATCTCTTACTGTATGATTGCATCCCATATTATTTCTTTGATGAGAAATTTCTTGTTCCTCTCTCTTAATATATGATTGCATCCCATATTATTTCTATATTGAGCAATTTCAGATTCATATCTCTTAATGTATGTTGTCATTCTATATTATTCCAAGTTGAGCAATTACCTATGTTTCTATGTTTTAATATACTTGAAGAGTTGAAATCTTAATATTATTACTACATGTATCTCTTTTGAGATTCTTCTTGAAAGGTATCTTTTAATTGTTTCTCTCACATCATTAATATTGTTGAATCTTCTTTTTATGGGTCATTTAACCCAACTTAATATTCAATAGATGTTCTCATCCCTCATATTTTGATTTATATTTACTTACTCTTTTATTAGGCATCGTGTGGTGACTACTTGTATAATGTGACATGTGTTATTTTAAGTAGATGTGTAAATTACCACATGTTATTTTATGTGGATGTGTTAATTCCCACACCTGAGAATGCAGAGATGATAATTCCGATAAGTGATATTATTAGAGCAGATGTGTTCATGTCATGGTCTGCGCAAATGTATACATATTCCTTCGTATCCCATATTTATGGTAGATGTTTTATTTCCTACCAATATGTTTATATTGTTCTAGGATTGTCACTTATAAAACACACAGATGCCTTATTCTTATATATCATTTTATTAAATTCATATTCTTTTATGACAGTTGGGTCGTCCTTTCCTTTTCTATGGAAAGCCTTCTATTTTTGACATCCTTTAATTCATAATATTGCTCAATACCTGATTTAGTATGCACATACCAGCCTTATGCTGATCTTATCCATTTTTCTCCTCTTATTGGGGTACGCTTCCAATGCCAGGTGTAGGTCAAGGAGAAGTAAACTAAGTTAGACTAGGACAACATCAAGAATAGATGAACCTTTTTCTAAGTTTCCATACCCATTAAACTTTACGCCAAATCGGCACGACCTACATGTAGGAGTTCAGCTGGGAAATTATGCGATAGGGAAAAGTTATGGGATTGTCTCCTGTCTATAGAGGAAGCCTCATGTACAACACAATTTTTATTTCTACTAGCAAAAGAAAAACTAATACTATCAAAGAAATGACTAAGAGACTTGATGTCCCACAGAATGAACCCCAACTGATCTCTTCGTACATTATCAGCTTACAGTGCCTTGGTGACACTTTGGCAGTCTGACTCCACTGTAATTCTCTGCCATCTTTGGTTTTGGCTAACTACGAGCCCTTCTCTAATAGAAATGGCTTCCACTAGCATAACACTAGTTGTGCATTGAAACCTCCTGCCTTCTACTCGTAGTATTGTGCTGGTGTTGTCTGCCCATACCATTATGATGGTTGTCTCACCGTCATTCATCTAGGATGCGTCTATATTTAGTTTGAACTGCCTCTCCCGCGGTGGTGTCCATATGCAGCTGCCTTGTTTATTAACCCCCTCGATGCATGCTCGTTTATAGTCTGTGAGCAATGCCATGAGTATCTTGTGGGTGTATCTAATGTTGCTCACCACCCCCTCCAAAACCCATTTATTCATGTGTGCCCACACTTCCCATAGAGCTGCAATGATGTAGTTTGCTTCCTCTAGCTTTCGAGCGGCAAGAAGCCTAGGAAGTGCTTCCCCCGGGTTGAAGCTCTCCACCTCTTGGATCGCGGTAGCTTCCTCGCTTTGATTCCAAAGTTCCCATGCATGGCTACATGAGAATAGCATGTGAGAGATGGTTTCTTTGTCATGGTGGCACATTGGACATTCTCAATCAGCATGACGGTATCTATCATAGAGGCATCCTAGTGTCGCAAGGCTACCTGTTGTCGTCCTCCACAAGAAATGGGTTGCTTTGGGAGGTCATCCCCTTCTCCATACGTGCTTCCACACTTCATTACTTCTTAAGTGCATATCTCCAATTCATTTGGTGTCATCATTCCCAGCTAGTAGGCTAACTTGACAATGAAGTTCCCATCTTGACGCGGCCACCAAAATAGCTCATTCTCCCCAGTTGTAGTCCAAGTGGTATGGAAAGGATTGTGGCCGCCTTCGAGGCGTGAACATGTTGCTAATGAGAGGTGCATTCCACCTGCCTCCCCAGGCAGCATGAGGTCCAAGACATGTTGGATGTATGAGTTACTGTGCGGGCTGGGTTGCCTTGGCTTAGCATATTAGTTGGGTATCCATTTTTCCTTCCACATGTCAATTGTTCATCCATTTCCCACAGCCCATTGACCACCTTCCACGAAAAGAGGCTTGGCATTCCATAGGCTTCTCCACGTGTCGCTAGGATCATAACCTCGCCTAGCCTCCATGATTGATGAGTTTGGGAAATATCTTATCTTTAGGACTTTATGGACCAGAGTATCTTGTTTGGTATGTAGCATCCGTATTTGTTTTGCAAAGAGTGCTTGGTTGAAAATATTGACGTTCCGAAACCCCATCTCTCCTTGAGATTTTGGTTTAATAATTTGTCCCAGTTCACCCACGCTAGTTTCCTCTCTCCTTTTAAGCCCCACCAAAATATGGCAATTACACTGTTAATGGCATCCATCACACACTCTAGGATTTGAAAGGTGCTCATTGTGTAGTTGGGGATAGCCTTCTCCACTGCCTTTATCAGAACTTCCTTGCCAGGTTTGGAGAGTAGATTTTCTTTCTAGCCTTAGAACTTCTTTAATATTCTCTCTTTTATGAAATAGAAAGTTTGTTTCTTGAATCTCCCAACTACCATAGGAAGGCCCAGGTACTTTGAATGCATGTCCACCTCTGTGATATTCAGTAACGCTTTAATGTCCTCCCTTTTGCTACTGCAAACTCCCTTGCTGAAGGCCACCTCCGTCTTGTTGAGGTTGATTTTTTTTCCCGATACTTGTTCATACTGGCTGATGATTTCAACTACTTTAAAGCATTTAGATCTAGTGGCTCTAGCAAAGAGGATGCTATCATCTGCAAAGAACAAGTGAGAGATGCAAGGACCATGTCTACTTGCTTTTATGACATGGATGACATTATTTGCAATGTTTGATTTAATAGTTGAACCTTGTTGGGAGACTATTACAAAGTAGTTACATGACCCTCCAGTGATCCTTTAGTAGAGTCAATTTTTATATGTATCACCTTGCTTTATGGAGTTTTGAGACAATATCAAGTTCTGTTATAGTAAGATATTTTGTTTTCGCCGCTACATTTGGTATCATGATACATATATTTTGAATTAATTGGTTATCATCCCTTTTGTGAAAAAATTATAGTGGTGTTTGATATATAAGATTTTTTTATTTGATTTAATAGGGAGTGCATCCCCTTTGGGTCCCACTCCTTATAGATTCTGACTTGGTTCTCACATTGATTTTTGACCATTTGTAATTTTGTATCAAAAGATTTTTCCATTGAAAAAATTATTTTCTTTACAAAACTATATGTACACACAAAAAAATATACTAGGAAATTTTATGTATGATTTCTTGAGTTAAGTCACAATCAAGGAGGTATGAGGAAACCCTAGAGGGTAAACCTAGAATTGGTCAAAGATACTACATAGTAGTTGACATGTCAAACTGGATTTCAAGTTGAACGCTTTTAAGGGGTGGAAAATAGTATGTGATTAGACCATGGATTTTTGGGTTTCGGGGACGAAATCCTCTTTGAGGGATGGAGAGTTGCAACATACTGAACTTTTGGTACTACTTCTATTGTGAGCTATATTTCATGATTCTCTTAAAACTTGATTTTGTTTGTAGATTGGTCTCTCATTCGAAATCTCATTTGATTATCTTGATCCATTATCATGTTCTTGGATATTGATGTGCCTCCTTTTAAATTTCTTGTGTCTAGGTAAGTTCATATTTTATAGTCAATCCCTCAACCTGGCTTCATGAATCATTTTGATGTCAATTTGAGTCATTAATTCCTAAATATCTTGATTCAGTCTCACATTCAAGGAATACTCTTGATTTTCATACAAATGGCTTGGAAACATGAAAAATATTAATTATCTAAAAAGATACATTATTATCTATATCGGGATGATAACCCAAATAGCCCATTCTATAAATATAACTATAGTCTTTAATACCTTTAGAAATTAAGTTACTAAAGTTAAACAAGTAGTAAAATCTGCAACACCATACTTGTAGTGTGGGAGTTATGAGTTAGAATAGAGTCAAAGTGAAGAGTTATAAGATAGTATTAGACATAAATGCATTAATAAAAGAGGAAAAACCCATCTCCTTGTTCCGTTAGGTTACCAAAAACGTTGGAGGTACGTTTTCTATCTCCGTGCAAGATACTAGACCCCAATACCTGCTGCATTGAATCCCTCTTTTAATCCTCCTCATATTGTCTACCCAACGGAAACCCTGGCCATTCTCTAAATTCCCAAAATACTGGGCCATGGTAACTCTCCTCTTACAGACTGTAAATAGTCGTTACTCTCCCTAGTCGTCTAACGATGATGCGATCATACGCCCCTCTCCAGTCCGGGCATTATAAAGGGAACTGCAGTCGGCCTCAACTGCACCTGGTCATGCTTTGAACCCTAGAGAGGGTGCCGCCATGATCCTATTTCTCACAGTCAGATAAACGCATGCACACCTTGCCAGGAAGCAGTCATTGAAAAGCTATTGCTTTTTCCGACCTTCTCAGTTCCCGCGTCGGCACCCTCCCAGTCTTGGTCCTCCACCAAGAGATCTCTATGAGTTTCGGAGATGGGAATAACCATCGGTTGATCTTCCTGCATGATCAGTTACAGATTGCAACAGTAGCGTCACCACTTGTCGGCGCCGCCTACCCTACTCGATCACGCCGCTGCCTATGCCTCTCCTCTTCTTTCTCCTTGCGTTGTCGGCCACTCTAGCACCCTAACGATACATACAATAGAACCCATATCATCTCCTCACCTCTTCCTGCACAATAACCTATTGACGATCCAAGTCTGAAATCTTCAGACTGCAGCTCGCGTGGGTTCAAGGTTTGCACAATTGTGTAGTAAGGATATTTGGTTCCGTCAGGCTTTTTGAAGTGGAAGAGAGCCTTGCTCGATCCAAGTCTGAAATCTTCAGACTGCAGCTCGCGTGGATTCAAGGTTTGCACAATTGTGTAGTAAGGATATTTGGTTCCGTCAGGCTTTTTGAAGTGGACGAGAGCCTTGCTCCTCCTAGCACCGAGTCATAAACTAGAGTATCATTACTCATACAAAAGAATGAAGGAAGCCTCGGCAAGACACCTTGATCGTCAGGAAGACATATAAAGCCCTACCTACTACTGATTCAACTCCAACAAAGATACAAAACCACCACAACTCATTGATATGAACCAGTGTTCTAAAATATACAGTAGGGTTCCACTCACCTCCACCAAGGCCGCAGATTCCAAGAGTTATTGGAACAAGTTCCTTTGTCAAAATTGGAAAAATATTGAAGTTGTATTCTGATGAGACCTACAACTATGGAGATCCACTTCCATATCCACGAGAAGAGTCACCCACTAGGGCACCTTTAGTTAGGCTGAAGGGCAGTTGACAGACTAGGGTTGGCTAGCCTCTACTTAGATCTGATCCGAAAAAAATTGCATTCAATGATCCCTAAGGTAATCCTCCTACATACTTTTATACATTTTAAGATAGCTAATAATGGGTCTAACAATATATTAAACAAGATGTAGTACCTACGTGGATTATTGACCAACCTATTATCAAGAGTACGATTTCTTGAATGGTTAACCATAGTACACACATAGTGAGGCTAGAATACACTAGAGTGTACATATCGCACGTTACACTCAAGTCATATTTACATATCAAGACTAACTTTTTGCGAAATGTAAACCATTGATCTTAATTGTCATATTATAATCACAATACATACAAATTTTGAGACTATTTGGTTGAGTGAAAGTCACTCATCAGAGGGCAACAAAATCGACGCACTAAACTAATTTGAAATGCATCATTTTTTTGGTCTTAGTAACATGATCTACAAATGTCCAAATGGGCTCAAATTTTATATATTATCTATTCACAAGATGTTTAATAAGATCAATGGATTAGATTTAAAAAAATTTATTGCATCATGAAAAATTACTTGAGTGTATTCCGCTCCAGATACAATATTCTAGCCTGAATACATAAATACATACATACACATATATATAGCCGACAAGGAGTGGTTCAAGTGGTCAAGCACGATGTCCCCTCATGAAGGGACCCGAGTTCGAATCCCAGTTGCCGCCTTGATTTACCACCCTCCCGGGCGTTCGGCCTCCGCCATGGGCGTGGGAGAGGGGGGGAGAAATCTTTCTCTTATATATATATATATATATATATATATATATATATATATATATATATATATATATATATATATATATATATGGATGTATGTATGAATGTATGTATGTATGGGAGCATAAAACCTTTGAACTTATCTTAATGATATAAGATATATGTATAATTGTAATGGTAAAGTATACCACTTAGGGTGTTAATATTGGAGAACAATAGGTACATAGCATCTAGTCTAAGGAAAATCGCTCATCATGTATATATCAAAGAGAAGGTTAACTAATAAAAAGGACATGATAGGTGTAACTGTGGACATGATGATAATCTAGCCTAGTGGATTCGTTAAGAAAATGTTTTCCACATCAGGGGCAGAGCCAGAGGGGGGCCTGTCCAGGCTGAAGCCCACCCCCCCAAAAAAAAAATATTTATGTTATTACTATGATACTATGTAAAGATTTATATATTGTGAAAATATAATATTACACCACATAAAATGTGATTTTGAATCTTATTATTTCAATCAATGCTATCACCTTTCTTTGTGTGAACTACTTAGAAGTTATACTTAATATATTTATGTATTATGTGCCTTATCTCCTCATATATGATACAACTTATAATCCTAATATAAATGTTGTCAATTATGGGTTTAAGAAAGTATATATTTGGTTCCTCACCTAGTAAATTTTGTTTAATAATTTTATAAGAGTTGTGTCAAGATTTATGCAGACTATCCTCACATACTTAAAAGATAAGCTCTATACAGACTAAGAGCCCATATTCCCTTCAAATATGAAAATTAATTATATAATATGAAGATTATATAAAGATATCATGAAAAATACTAATTAAAATATGATGCAATGCTATTAAATCATTGCTTGAAAAATATTATTAACTATAACTTGAGCCAGGGTACTCAATTATAATTATATAACATTGGACAAAATTGATAATTATACATGAATAAATAATCATTTTTTGTTTAAATATTTTCCTTTTAAATTTTTATTAGTCAATCACCCTCAAGTTAAGAAAAGACCCATGTACTATTTAGAAATAGATCCAAATAATATTTAGTGTTACATAGTATTTCACAAACTTTTATTTACATAATATTTAAGTATTATAAGGTTAATTCAAATAAAACTCTTCGGCTTGGCGCGGCTTCATGTCCAAGCAGCGTCTCTCCGGAGTAAGGAATCTTGAGAAGATTTGGTCACCGTCGTCTCGGGCTCTTATCACCTTCGGTGTGGCTCCTCAACCAAAATTAACAGTGGTCCTTGGAGAACGCGAGCTCCAAAGCTTGTTGCTGATCGATTGAGTCATATCACGGCTTGGAAGAGGAGGAGACGTGATGCGCAGCTTGAAGCCAGGACTCGGGTCGCTTGTGGCAACATCGACTTCATCGACTCCAGTTCATTTAAGAGGGACGGATGGAGAGGAGTCGCAACCTGTTGGTTCTGGCTCTCGCTTGGCCGCTTCGTCGTCACAGGCGCAGTAAGGGAGTCTCTCAACTTCCCTCTCTGCCACTTGGCCCTTCTTCCCAAGCTAAATCCTATCCTTGTTCTGTGCAACAACGGCTCCACGACCTCGACCGATCCCGCTTCACCCTGCCCGGCCGACGGCTCGTCCTTCATGGTGGCACCTGTAGATTTGGGTGTTCCCGACACAGTAGAGGGACCTCCTCCGTCTTCAAGCTGGTGTTTCACCGTTGGATGATGGGTGGAGGAATTTTTGTGGCGCTCCTGGCATTAGCAGGTTGTTTCCCTACTATTGTGAAGATGTGAAGATGGAACACCTTCAAGGTGTTCGTTGAAATACCTCTGTGCAAACAGAGGCATAGGGTCCTGGTCGGGTTTCTCGTCCAGTATTTGGCCTCAGGCCACTTGATGATTCATTCAGAGATTGTCCATCCTTTCATGCTTATTTGGAATGCAAGCTGGAGTCAGCCAGGGAGCAGGGGATGACTATACTGTTTGATCTCAGTCCCCACTCATCACAATTTGTGGGTGTATCAAAAGCTAATGATGAGAGGTTTTGAGGTGCACAATATAGGACTCTTATGTTCCTTGCTACTCTAGTGATTGGTTCTGGTAAGTAAGCAGGATGTGCTCGTGCTTCTAGTTGCTGGCTTGGACTACATCTAAATCCTAGATATCTTACGAAGCCTAGGATTGTAGTGTAAGCACTTTGTCCCTAGAGATTTTGGTCTGATGGGGTGCAGTCTGTCTGTATCGCCTTTGTGCTCATACTTTGTGGGTGTCCTTTATGCTATTGAGTGCTTGGCTATGCACAAGGCTTCACATCATTAGGTTGATCTGTTTAGAGCTAAATCCTTATGTACAAATTTTTTTTAGATCTTTTTTGGTCTCTTGTCCTTGTTTACCAGCTTGTTGGTATTAAGGTTTGTTAGCTTTGTTGTATGGGGTACTTTGTGCCCGAAGTTTTTGGTAGTATAGTAACACATTTTTTGACCGACCAAAAAAAATAATACGAATTTACAAGAATTGAGAAGATAATGAAAAAAAATCTATCTATAAAAGAAAAGAAAAAAGTTGATCAAATAAATTTTATCTTTGGCATAAGGTAAAAAAGAGTCAGGAAAAGATATAACATGTGGGGTAAGGAGAGAGAAGGTTGAAAAATCCATATTTTTGACAAAATTTTAATCAAATGGAGAGAGAAAAGTAAGGATTACATATAACATGAAATTCAATAAAAATAATATAATTTCTTCTTTCATACTCTTTATTTTCCAACTTTTAAATAAAAGATAATAAATATATATATATATATATCTTTCCCCAATCATTTTCTTCACTTTTCATTCCTCAATTTCCTTTTCCACCATTTTTTGTTTATACAACCACATTAATATTTTCCTTATTTCTTTCTGAAATTTCCTTCATACCAATCATTTTGTCAAGATCTTGAATAAATTGGTATTACCTGGTACCTTATATATATATCGTTTATAGTATAAGATTTGACTGGTATAAATATTTTTGGATCTTCAAGTATAACACCATCCATGAGACGGTGTCATATTGTATTTTGATGCTTTCTCTCCTTGGAAAAGATGTGTTTGTTCTCATTTTTCGTATATTGGTACTTTTCTTGTGCATTACTAATTTTATACACATTGAACTGATCAAGTTCCTGTGAATTATAATTATATTGTTGATCATCTAGTTGTTTATTCTAAAATACATGGTCAAATAATGTATTGTTTATGATGTCAGACATCTACACAAATGCACTACTTTGACATAGTGAATTATATCATGTCATTTATGTTACATTTTTATCTTTTTACTATTATCTTATTTTTGTGTGTTGGAGGCAATGAGACTTTATGTTAGGTGTATTTCTTTTTAACTTTTTTCTAGATAACTATTATTTTTCCCATCTATATACAGTCATTATTTTTCACTACTCATACTAACTCTGCCCGCCATATGGTGGATTTCTGGATCCGCCAGTGTTCCGCATTAACATGGCATATATGTTAGTATAAATGTGCAGTAATAAGTGGATTAGTGATTTCTATAATTATGATGACAATTTCCTTATTATATTTCCAAGCCCTAGATATTTGTATACATTTAATTAATATGGTTGGTATTGAATAAATTGGTGCGTGATATATATATATATATATATATATATATATATATATATATATATATATATATATATATGAGTGTGCTTATGAATAATTTGATATACACAAGACTAACCTATTATCTTTCATATAAAAACACACCTATGTACAAATTTGATACGTAAGTATTGATGTATGACTAGTATGCATTGAAATATCTATGACTAAAATCCTAGATTCTTAATAAGAATATTTTGATAAGTCATATCTCATACAAAAAACAACCTTGGCCATAATGAATAAATGGAAGTATATGCGAAGGAAATGTTGAAAGACCTAACATAGAGGAAATAATTAAATGACTGAGAATAAAACCTAGATGGGGATATAGAAAGCATAATAATGGAGAGAAGGAAACCAAACCCTAAACACATTGAACAACACTTGATTCCAACACATATTGTGACAAATTCTTCTCTAAATTTATAGATCTCTTTCTTGATTGTCCCTGGAGTCAATACTTGGGATTTTTGCATTTTGGATACTTTAATTCAAAGGTATAAAATTTCTTTTTCTATTTGGAAAGTTATTTCTATCATTGATTGCATGCATGGCTAGATAGTTTGATTGGAAAAATATTTAGTTTTTAACTTAGCCTACCTCAGTGAAAGGCCACCAACACTTATTCCTAGAAAATAGTAGCACAATGTTTAAACATCAAAAAAGGACATGTTTGTGCCCCTACTTTGGTGAAATTACACTTCCATGTCTCTATGCAGATTTAAAGGGAATAGGGTCCCTCAATATATTGGGTATCCCAATTGGTGTGCTGTTGTTCACTGTAGGAGGGAACATGTGGGTCTCTCCAACAACTGGACATTGACTTGTGCTATCTATAAAAAATTGAATTGCTAGTCTCAGAAATTGGTTGTTGAATGTTATTGAATCTGAAAACCCATTGCTACTTTTTGATACTTGCCTATATCATTTATTCATTTGCATTTTTTCATACAAATTCCTTGTAAATAGGTTCATATTGTTTTACTTTCTAAATGCCAATTTTGTACCATCTTTTTTGTAACCAATGATTCCCTTCTTGGGAACCATTTGTAGTTTTGTTCCTTTGGGAATTCATGATATGCTCTTATGTCTCTCTAGAATATTATAGTTATCATGTACTAAGAATCTGTCAAATGTCAAAATACTAATGAATCAATTTGGATATCAATATCTTTATCTATTTGTATCTAATAATGTCATCAAACATAATACAATGTGTGATTTATGAGTAGATGTTTTTCTGTGATGTTATTATATTACTTCCCTTTTTCTAGTGTAGCATAAGTATGTAGTTGTCCACATAACTTACACATAATACACATATAATGAGTTATTTACTAAATAAAATCTTTTCATGAATTTTCATCCTTTGCCTTTCCATGTTCTCTGCTCTATTGTTCTATAGAAAAAATTTGGTCTAGATTATAGTTAAACTATCATTTATATCTTTGATCAATCATAATCTACCTTATCTTGGTCTCATTCCCTTTTGATTTCACTAAATTATTCAAATCATGCAATTTGAAAATGTAATCCAATCAATAATTTTAAAGTTTATTAGGCTCCTATTACACCAATGCATGTAACCATTAAAGAGGGAAGTTTATTTAATTATTTGTGTGTTTGCATGGGGGGACCCCTTAACCTCTTGCACACACCTAAATATACATTTTTCTGTTTGGAAATAATGATCATGTAGGATTATAGCTAAGTTGTCATAGGGAAAGATTCATCCTACGGATCTATACATAATGACAACTTCTCAACTTCCATATATGTGACCATTATAGTGCCCTTATTTGATATTTTTCTTGTTATGGTAGATCCTTTTTATGGAGGATGTGTTGGTAATATAGTCGACAATGTCTTGGTTGGGGTTTTGTAGATTTGGGATCTAGATCCAAGTCCTTCGAAGTCATGGATATATGTGTACAGTGGCTCTACCACACTTAGACCCACACTTGGTTTGTTCATGTAGAATCATGTGTGATCAGTTGGTACTAGAGAATAGTCTCTAGTAAAAATTAATCAAGCGAATTAATGAAACTCCAAGTGACAATTTATCAAAGGAGCATCCTCCTTGGGTCTTGGAAATGTGAACATTTTTTGCATATGTTAATTTGATTTATCATTAACATGCAATGTTCATGATTGATTGGGGTATTTTGTAATGATTATATGTGTTGGAAAACTCTATATATCTTTTACATTTTTTTTATGGTTACATGCCATTCAACATAGGGTGAAGAAACACCCTCTCTGAGAGATGTAAATTTAATCTTATTTATGGAATTAAAATCTCAACTGATTGACATCACATGTCTAAAAGGAGCTGATTAAAGTAATCGGACTTTTAAAGAGATAACCCGACTCTCAGGCCCCCGCAACGATAATGGGGTCTGATATAGCGATCGGGGTCGAATACAGGGACAAGGTTGGTAGTGCTAAGAACGCGGAATCAACACTCTATACTCCGGTATAAAAGAGGATTAAAAGGTGTTCCCCAAGGAATGACAACTTGAAAATAAGAACAATATAGTGAAGGAAATAAAAGAAAACAGACTATAATGAGAAAATGGGAAAACTCAGATCAGGGTTCATTTAACCAAAACGTTCTCTTAACAAGCATACTATCTCTCTCTCCTGCATACTCATATCAAAATTACAAGCAACCATAAAAATGCCTATTCAGCTCTCTCTCGAGATGAGGGTAGGACTAGGCTTGAAAGAAGCCTCTCTCTCGATATGACAACTCAAAAACCTCACAGCAAAATGTATATTTTAAATTATTTAGCAATCTGACACTCTCATGCATTCATGCTACTCCATGTAACGAGATAAAAGTGATATTACTCTCTCGAGATATCAACAATCAAATATCACAAGATGATAGCTAAACATACAAGTGAAGCATTAAAACAAGTGCATGGAGATAATTTTTATATGAGTATGTATATTCAGACAAGAAAGGATAGATATGCTGCAACAAGGAAACATCGTAAAGAAAAATAAACCAAAAGACTATCTCCAACTGGAGTTACAAGAAAGATGATGGTTTTAGGGTTTTAGCAGTTTTTAGGAGGTTTGCGCAACAACTTCTGAGGAGTTAAAACTATTGTTAAGGCAAGACATGAAGGAAGAAAACTTAGGAATAACAAACGGAAGCGGAAAACATCCGGCACCCTCTTCTTTCAAGGAGGGTACCTCCAAAAAAATGCCAACACCCTCTCTCAAAGGTAATGAACATAGGTTGGAGTGGGAAGGAAAACCGAAGCAACCCCGACCCTAGGTACTCTCATACTCCCGGATCAGACCAAGATCTAGAGTTACAACATCCTTCTCTCGAAGGAGTTGAACGGGAAACATGATTCGATAGCCAGTCAAAACATGATCCAAACATACAAGCTAGAGCTCAGATGCTATATAAGAAATCATCCAACAAAAGGGGACCAAACACATAACAACATGTATTAAATTCCACAGATTATATAAGCATAGACATTGTGTAAAAAAGGTTCAGTTACAATGCATAATAAATGAAAGTAAATGCTGAAAAGGGAAGATAGGTATCGGCCTCCTTGATGTGGGAGGTCGATATACAGTAGACGACCCCTAAGGCGCCACTAACTTGATACCAGGCGGGAGCTCTGCCTGATATGTCGTGTCGGGCAGCCGCCCTGTCGGGCGACATGCCGTGACGGCCAGGCGTATCGTCCATGGCTCTCTACCCGATACGGTCATGTTGTATTAGAGATGACTTAGGTTCTCAGGTCCCTCGTATCGGGTGTAGGGGTGAGTCGTCTCGGGTTAAAGCCCATCTAGGAACCTGGTACACTGGGAGGCCTTCTTAGTCGTATCGGGATGCTATGGCTACTGGGACGGGTTCTAAGTGAACCACTCCCATCCCTCTCGGGTTGGGGGTGAACTCACCTAGTGTCACCCAGCACACCTTGGGATCCGAAACACTAGCTCCAGATGCTTTCCAAAGTGAGGTTTCGCGAGGTTCTGACCCATCCCATCGCAGTCCTGTAGCTGCTATTTATAGGCAGAAACTGGTAGAGGTTGCGGTTCTTTGTGGGGCCATGTGTCTTTCATCGACTCCGTTTACGTGGCCTCCAGGATGATCGACACATGCGTGTCACCCGGCACAGTAGGTCGTCGTGTGCTGGGTTACGAGCGTATCGGGTGGCCTTGGCGGGTAGCTGCTTCTGACGAGTGACTTGTATCGCGCGACACACCCATATCAGGCTTACCAGTCGTGGCGGGCAAATCTCTCTGTCAGGTAGGTAGTGTATCGCCCGTCAGGGACCTCTTCACACGACACGACCGTATCGGGTCACTGCCATATCGGGCAACGATCGCGACGGGTAAGTGTGCGTGTCGGGTGACCAGTAGAAGGGTCGATGCAGGTGTGCATTGTAGATGGGCAGGGACGGGCCTTTTGCGGACTTTAGGTGAAAAAATAGGGAAAACCTGTACAAAAGATGAGAATAGAGTCAGGGGTGTAGTGCAGGTTATTTTTTTGCAATAACAAGACAAAATTGAGAGGAAAAACAGTTTAGAGGGCAGTTTTGACAATGAAATGTAGGCTATAAATGGCCATAAAATGGGTGTTATCAACTCCCCCAAACTTAGCATTTTGATTGTCCTCAATCAATCGTACTTGTATTAACACTTTATTTACAATACCCTTCATACCAGGCATAGTCCTCAGACAAGGGGTTTATGTGAGTTCTATGATTTCTTAAGGAAAATTACATCTATCCACGAGCAACGGGCTTTATTTTTTCCCTTCCTTATTTTAAGAAAAAATTCTCTTTTTAGCTTCGGCGAGACTTAAGTGCATGATTTCGAAGTTAGCTTTCACACTAAACAGCTTGGGAGTAAGGAGTTGGGTTTTTTGGGTAGGCTTAAGGCTTTTTGGGTTTTTTTTCTTATTTTCCATTGGTCCATCCAGGTACGGGTCCGTTAATGGGTGAGTAGTCCCTGCAGTCTAAGCCAGTTGGCTTTAGAGCAGTGATTTCACATCCTACGTACCACTGTCCTGGATCTACCATGCCTAAAGATGGGTACTTTTGGAGAGACAAGTGTGTTTTTCATTTTTTTTTGGCACAGCTCTCATGCTTTTATTCACTCTCGTAAGGATTTTCTTTCTTTTTGGGATTTTGGGAAAGGATGAGTTTGCTGTTTAGGCATCTTTTTCCTTCACATGCACATCTCTTAGCTGTTATAAGATTATTTTTCAAAATTGGCGTAGAAAGGTTGTAGCCTTTGTCGTTTGAGATTGCGTTTTCGAAAAGAAAATAACAGAAATATGCATCGCCTTAGACACAAAGAGCATAGTATGGAAGAAGTTGTATTTGATATTTACTATAGAGTGTCTTTGTACAATTGTAGAGAGGCAAGGAGTTGTATATTCACTATTTTGTATTAAGCATGTGTATATATATGTACACGGGGTATGTTTAAGGAAAAGAAGAAAGGTAAAAGGGGAGAATCTTTAGTACCTCCCTTACTGATATATAGTAACCCCCCCAAACATACCCCACACTCTATCCCAGAGTTGTGAGATAAATAAGGTAGGGTAGTGATAAGTCAGTGAGGGTTTAGCTGGTGAGCGCACCTTCATCAGATATAAGCTCCCACACATATTCTCTACGTTTGTTGTGGTAGTCGATGAGGTGGATCTTGTCAGGTATTTGTTGTAGCATCACCAAGCTAGTGATCCATTCCAGCACATAGATGTCGCAGTCATTTGATTGTGGAATTTGCTATGGACTGCTGTGGCAGAATTGAAGCTTGTGCCATTTACTCTCTGTTGTCTCCAGAAATGGTTGGATCAACGTTGTCACCTCGATGTAATATTTTCTTGCTAAGCGTTTGAGGGGTGTCAATGCGGTTGATGTACACCACATCGGATGATCTTTTTTGAAGTCAGAGTTGTTGTAGAAGATTGCTGCTCGTTGGCGAGTGTACACCGTCAGGAGCATCTAGTGATTGTAGTGCAACACTGGAAAGAAGATGATACACGCCATGTTGCTTTGTATCTCTGCTAGAAACTTTTGCTTCACTCCTGATTCATCATCTAGGCAAATATCGTTGAACACCATCGGATGGGCAATGTAAATGTGCTCAAACTTCTTCTGTAGAACCTGGATGTAGGCTGCTGCTACTGACAGTGATAAACATCCTCCTACCTTTACTAAGTCCCGAAGGTCATCAACTGGGACTATGACGTTTTCTGCCTCATATATGACGTATGTGGGTGTAGAATCAGCTAGCTTCGTGAGAATTTCCTTGACCTATTCCTGGGTCAGTATAGAACATGTGGAACGGTCGAAGTTGTTGATCATTTCTTCTAACACATCAGGCAAAGCGGGGTCTTCATTCGATATTACTTCTCGTAGAATGTACATCCGCTTGTCTTCCCTGTAGACGTCTGTGGCCATCTTGGCCTCTTCTCTTGGAATGTTGCTGGTCGAGTAAGATTCTTCTTATTGATCACTCTCCAGCAACTTCTCTGGGACGCATGTGTCTCAGAAATAGCATTTGTCCTTGATCAATAGCAGCGCGTAGGTTCTCCTTAGCTGATAGAAGTTCTGCCCTTGGAGTTTCCTTATGTATCCAAAGGCGTGGAGCATCTCCATGGCACGAAGGACTATGAAGGCATTGTTTCTGCTTCCCACTTCTTCTTGAATGGGGAAGTCTCCGAGAGTGAATAAGTTCCAAATGCCGTTGTGACGTTGGACTCCTCGTTTGATTACGCGGAGAAGACGTAGAGGGAGAAGCTGGAGGTTCTTGTCTTCGGGGTGCATGAACGTGTGTCATGGGCGTGGGACCTCCTCGTTGCAGCAGCTGAGGAGCTTGACATCATGGCTTCGGAGATCTGCCACGCATAGGAACCAGTTTCCTTAGTGCTTTTAGGGGGCCAACACGATGTTTGGGTTGTGTTCTTCAATGTGTTGGAGCATGTTGGCCACATGGATAGCATCGAACGCCCCTCTCATCAGTCTTCTTGACAAGGCCAGTGTGGCGGTGTAGATTGGTTGCCGGCCTATCATGGTGCCTAAGTTCTCTATCATTGCACCCTCCAGGACCCAGAAGAGGATCTTCTCGACGATGGCTGGTGAGCAGAACATGCTCCTCAGCGCTCCTCGGCATATGGAGAAATAACCGTTGCTCCAGACGACGTCCTCTTCATCTGCATGCGATCTCAGGACCTTGATTAGCAGCTTCTGGTCTCTGATCATACCTAATGGCTCTTCAGTCAAAGTCCGCCATCTCGAAGGAGAGGATCTCCGACGACATAGAAAATGTGCCTACCGTCGAGCTCCTTCCTCTAAGGGGGTGTTTGTCATTGGCATGGTAGATGTCCTCCCCTTCTCCATATGATTCGTCAACAGAGTCCTCCTCTACGCCAATTGATATATCTACATCGTCAGCATCATCTAGGGAGGGCGAGGGAGATTTCACATTGACGCCGCAGGTGCTCTCCTATCCTGTTGGAGCCCCGTCAGCGGTCTTGTTTGTCGTTTCTCCCTCGGGCATTGTGGAGGGCCCGTTGGAGGAGGGAGAAGACGACATTCCTGAGGAGGATGTTGATGAAGATGGCTGAGAGACGGAGCTGGGAGGCGATGGAGACCTCCTTGGCTATCTTGAGCGGGGGTGGTCGCCCCTCTAGTTCAGCCATTTCTCAATGGCGGGAGCACCAGCTGCATCGTGTTGTTCAATGCCTCTAGTTGGCCAGGAAGGCCAGCTAGAGTTAGTAGATGTCGCTCGTTCTCATTCAGCCTCCTCTGAAAAGCACCAAACTTGCAGGTTAGGGAAGAAAAAGTAACAGAGTAGTTTCTCATTACCTCCCGCAAGTGGTCAAACTCTTGACCGAGGACTTGCCCCAGCGATGGGGGGGGCTGCAGCTGTCATGTCTCTTGTCCTCGAGATGTTCCTCGCGTTGGAAGTTCAACCCAAAAAGTGTGTGTCTTTAAACGGGTATGAATTCATCTGAATTGTCCATGAGGGCGTTCCTTCAGGGCGGGGCATTGGCACCTTCATGGCTGCCTCTGCCTCATCTGCTTGTAGTGGTGGAGAAGAGCGCGGGGAAAGCAATTGTTGTTCCACCATTTGATTATCAGCGACCTCCTCTGTAGCAACTACAGGTGATGTTGGTGGAGGCGTCGGTGTCGGCTGTGCAGCCCTGAGCTCTGCCTCGAGGAGCTCAATGAATGCATCATTACTTACATCCGGCTGTACCACAGCTTCCACCATTGAAGGCATAGTAGAAGCTTCAGGAGTTGTGGTCGTCTCTTCCGCGAAAGCTTGCTCTGGGGCTATTGTCATTGTGTCAGCCCCGGTTGTGTCGACAACCTCCACGATCATCATTACTTCTTCTACATCCGCGATGATCGTCATTGTGGTGGATAGGAGCAGCGACGGTAGCTTTATCAGCAGCTACTGACGGTGATTGGGAAGGGCTTCGACCTCTGCTGGCGTGAACACCAGCTTCTCTACATCGTAGTTGGTGCAGAGAGGGAGGGGCAGCAGAGTGGAAGTTCTTGCCAATTTGTAGAAGTAGCGGCGGCCCTCCTTCTTGATTATGTTGGCTCATTACAAGAACTTCAGATCAATCATGTCGTCGCCTTGCGATTTGACAGGCTACGTGGCTCCATTGGGTATCCCAACCCTACCGCGATCAGATTGACGATGCCGCCCATGCAGTACTCCTTGGTGGCATCTTTTATTGGGTGGAGCTGGCTCAGCAGGAAGTGCCCCACGTTGATCACCTTGCCCTCCATCACGTACCACATGAGATGGAGTTCTTCGGTGTAGAAGTTTCTCATTTCATATTTGCTGAACAGGAGGCATGCCACTATCTTGTGGATGATCCTCCAGAAGCAAGAGTGGATAGTCACCACCTTGCTCCCCGACTTGTATGATTATTCATCGGTCAGCTTCTTCCATAGGTCGACCGGGTTGAAACTGTCGCCTTTGCCAATCCTAGCAGCGTTGTTCAGCATCTGGTTCTCAGCTTCGGTGGAGGAGAATATTGCGTTGAGCAGCTTCTCAGAAATGTCGTGCTCAACATTGTATAGACGGCCCTGCAGCCTATCTGCTCCACTAAATCTTTCGACTTCGTTTGGCTTGTTCTGCACCCGGTGGAGTGAAGATATGAACTCCTTGGTGAGTTCAGTGTATGACTCAGAGAAGCTGAAGCATATGTTTTTCAGCCTGGCGGCTCCTAAGATGTTGTCGAGCCTGCTAAAAATGTCGAGCTTGTGGAAGGAAGGTTGGTGGTAGAACCAGGTTGGCAGGTAGATCTTGGCTGTAGCTCGGTGTATCATTGTTGATGCTCTACATCCCGGGGCACAAACCGACTTGGGAAGTGGGCCAGGGGTTCTGCCGCTATTGCTGGGGTTGCCGTGGCTTCTCTCCTGAGTCGCTTCTCGACCTTAGATGGCCCCATTGCATCGGGGTTCGGGCGCTTCTGCCCGAATGTGGTGTTTTCAGCTGTGGCCTCGGGGTTGATCCTCTGGCCGTGCCCGTCTACTTGGTGCGGGCTATTTTTGTAATTATCAAACAAGAATATAGTAAGTAATGAGATTACTAAATGGGTCATGCTACCCAATATCGGGCGGCATACCAAAAGAGTCACGTCGCCCGACACACGGTAGGTGATGCTTGAAAAACTGATATCAGTCAAAACTAAGGGAATCCCGACATAAGAAAGTCAATATCGGGCGGGGTAAATGCATCGTTTTGTCCGATACGATCTGGATGATATCACTAGTCAATATCGTGAAGCGTCAACAAACGATGCTTTCCTGGTACAGATGCCTGATATGGATGCCCGATACGGGTGTTGTGGGATACTCGTGTCGCCCGATACAATCAAAAGCTAAGGGAAACTCGACACTGGTGCTGCGTGATATGGTGTATCGCCCGATGTAAGCTCGACCGCACGATACAAGTTTCCGCCCAATATGGTGTGTCGCATGATACAGATTCGACTGCACGATACACGTTATTCGATACTATGCACGACACGAGCGATAAAACTGCACGATAGGCATATCATGTTATACTTGTATCGGGTGGAAGGCTGGTGCGTGACACAGGTATCACGAAGGAACTGGCCGACACGAGAGCTGGAGTAAATGCGAGATTGCACGATACGGGAGTAGGTAAAAAGTGAAATCAGGTGCCTGACACATTTAAATCTTTATTACTATATATAGCCATGTTGAGCAGGGTAAAATAGGTAAAAGAGGGGGCACGTGTTGCACGAGGAGGCAAACCATTCCTGAGACGCAGAAAAATCAGTCTAATCCCGTCACATCAAGGGTCGATTTGGCTTCCTAAGCAAGCTTCGTGCCAGCCTGCACGTGTGTCACACGAGGTCGTTGTGTCGCGCGACACAGTCTCCTTTGCTAACGTTGCTGCCTGATATGGGTGTCATCCCGGTACGGTCGACACCCTATCGCGCGCCGCGGGGTTCGTTGCCCGATATGTATATTGGGCGATACAGTGCCTGATACGATGCAATGGGCGAGCGCTCACCGCTTGCCCAATACGATCAAAAGGAAGAATGGCATGTGTCATGCAAGGTAGAAAGACAGAGAACATGCTCGATACAAACTCCAGAAGAGTAAAACTTAGAGCAACGACAAAGGCCAAAAATAAAAGGAGAGTGTTGATGGTATCGCCCGATATGGTTAGTTCGGGCGGTTGGTCGATATGGCCAGACAAAAGGGATGTCGGCTCAAAAACAAAAGGGCGATCAGCTATACATGCCCGACACACTCAAAATAAAGCAAATCGAGGGTATAAAAACTAAAGAAAAGCGTTGATGGGTAAAACATCATCGGCCAAAAGGGAAGACTTCCAGCCTCAGACAGTATTACTCATCAAAGCCTTATAAAACTAAGTCGGTGGCTAATAAAATGAAAGGGTCCATGCACGTGGCGCATGCACTGACTTGGGCCTTATTACAATGATAATGTTTGTAATGTTTTTCTGCAGAAAGGGAAATAACATCCTATGCTAGGAAAAAAGTAAAAATTTAGGCCGCCTCCCGAGGAGCGCTATAGTTTCCGTCGTCAGCTTGATAGCTTCAAACTCTTTTTACTTTGATCCTTCGGCTGTTGCTTCAACGTCCTACAGTGTTATTTCTGACCTTCTCATGAATGCTTCATCTTAATAGAATCTTTTCAACCTGTGGCCATTGACCTTGAAGATCCCAGTCTTTTCTCCTTGAATCTCCATCATTCATGATGGATAAATCTTTACCACAGAGAAGGGGCCTGGCCATCTTGTTCTAAGCTTCCCAGGGAAAAGTCAAATGCTAGAATTGAAGAGAAGAACTTTGTCACCTTCCAGAATATCCTTGTTTCTTAGGTGGGCATCATGCCACACCCTAGTCCTTTGATTGTAAATCTTTGCATTTTCGTAAGCATGCAACCTTAGCTCCTCGAGCTCTTGCAGCTGTAGATATCTCTTTTGTTCTGCCTTTTCTGGGTCCATATTTAGAAACTTAATCGCCCATAGGGCTTTGTGCTCAAGCTCCCAGGGTAAATGACAGGACTTTCCATAGATTAACCAGTAAGGTGTCGTGCCTATCAGTGTCTTGTACGTAGTTCTATAGGCCCAGTGAGAATCATTGAGTTTCATGATCCAGTCTTTTCGTGTGCGGTTGACAGTCTTTTCCAAGATTTTCTTAATCTATCTATTTGATACCTCCACCTGCCCAGATGTCTGGGGGTGGTAGGGTGTAGCAACCTTGTGTTTGACCTGGTACTTCTTCAGTAGCGACTCAAATTGCTTTTCTCCAAAGTGTGATCCACCATCACTTATTACAGTGTGGGGTACTCCAAAGCATGGAAAAATAGTATTCTCGAATAGCTTAATCACAGATTTAGAGTCGCAAGTTTGGGTAGAAACAGCTCCACCCATTTCGACATGTAGTCCACAGCCACTAGAATGTACTGATAACCCCTTGACGAGGGGAAGGAACACATGTAGTCTATTCCCCAGACGTCAAAGATCTCAACTTCTACCCAGTCTGACAAAGACATTTCATTCCTTTTCCCGATATTTTTGGTTGATTTGCACTATTTGCAAACCTTCACATAAGAAGCAACATCCTTGAATAGCGAAGGTCTGTAAAATCCGGATTGAAGCACTTTTGCGGCAGTTCTGTCTCCACTATGATGCCCTCCATAGGGTGAAGAGTGGCATTCCCTCAAGATTAGTGGGACCTCCTCTTGCGGTATACACCTTATGTACAAACTGTCAGAGCACTTCTTGAATAGCAAAGAGTCATCCCAATAGTAGTTTCTGACATCAAACAAGAGCTTCTTTTTCAGGTTGTATTTGATGTCTGACGGTAGCTGGCCACATGCCAGGTAATTACAAATGTTCGCGAACCATGGTAGGGTTGGCTCATCAGACTGAGCCATTAACAGAGCTTCATCAGCATAGTTGTCATTAACAGGCAACTGGTTTTCTTTGTCACAGACTATTCTCGAGAGATGGTTTGTGACTACATTTTCTTTACCTTTCTTATCAATTATCTCATGGTTAAACTCTTGCAGGAGCAGGGCCCATCTCAGCAGTTTGGGCTTTGTGTCCTTCTTTTGCATCAGGTAGTGTATGGCTCCATGGTCAGTATAGACCTTTACTTTTGCCCCTATAAGATATGATCTAAACTTGTCAAACACGAAAATGATCACCAACATCTCTTTCTCCGTAGTGGTGTAGTTTACTTGTGCCTCATCTAGGGTCCGGCTGGCATAGCAAATGACATGATGTTTCTTATCCTTTGTATGCCCTAGGATAGCTCCCACAGCGTAGTCGCTAGCATCGCACATTAATTCAAAGGGGAGCTCCCAGTCCGGAGCTTGGAGAATAGGAGGGGTTACTAGGGCCTCTTTTAGAGTCTGGAAAGCTTTCAAATAGTCATCAATAAAATTGAATTTTGCATCCTTTATCAGTAGGTTTGAGAGAGGTTTTCATATCTTTGAGAAATCCTTGATGAATCTTCTATAATAACTCGTGTGATTAAGAAAACTTCGTACTCCTGTCAGGACTTTGGTGGGGGCAGCCTAGCAATGGTCTCAACTTTGCTTACATCAACTTCAATACCTTTCTTGGAGACCTTATGGCCAAGGACTATGCCTTCCTGTACCATAAAATGACATTTTTCCCAGTTAAGAACTAAGTTCTTTTCCTCACAGCACTGCAGGACTAACGATAGGTTTTTCAAGCAGGCATCGAAATCCTTTCCATAAACAGAAAAATCGTCCATAAAGACCTCTACAATGTCTTCCAAAAAGTCAAAGAACATTGAGATCATGCAGCGCTGGAACGTCGCAGATGCATTGCATAGTCTGAATGACATCCTTTGAAAAGCATATGTACCATATAAGTAGGTGAAGGTAGTCTTCTCCTGGTCGTCAGGAAAAATAGGAACTTGATAAAATCCAAAATAGTTGTCCAAAAAGTAGAAATACTCATGATGTGCAAGCCTTTCTAACACTTGGTCGATAAAGGGGAGAGGGTAGTGATCTTTCTGAGTGGCTTGATTTAGCTTTCGATAGTCAATACACATCCTCCATCCGGTAACAGTCCAGACGGCTACCTCGTCACCTTTATCCCCCTTTACGACTGTCATTCCTCCCTTCTTGGGCACCACGTGAATCGGGCTCACCCAATTGTTGTCGCTAATGGGGTATACAATGCCCGCATCTCTGAGCTTGATGACTTCTTTAGTTACGACTTCTTTCAACACCTGGTTGAACTTCCTCAAGGATTGAACAAAGGGCTTTGCAGATTCTTCAAGATTTATTCGATGCATACACAGGGCAGGGTTTAGTCCCTTAATATCATCCATTGAATACCCTATAGCTTGTCTGTGGAGCCTCAGCTCTTTAAGGAGTCTTTCTAGTTGTTCTTCTGTCAGATTGGCATTGACTATGACAGGATTTCTTTCTTCAGCATCTAGGAATTCATACTTCAGACCCTGTGATAGCTTTTTCAGCTTTGGGTTAGGTTTTGGTACTTTCTCTTCTGCCATGGTCGATTCTAAAGAAGCATACTTCACCATCTCGACAACTTCTTCATCATCATTCAGATCTCCTTCATCTTGGTTCAAGTAGTCAAGGATCTCAGCTACCTAAGGGTTGTTGACCTCTGAGTCATCTTCATTCAACGCCCTCATAAGAGGGTCTACCACTGATGTGTCCTCTTCTACTTCCTCGCAGTATTGGTTATAGCTGTCCATGAAGTAAGTAGATTCAAGCAATGATGGTCCTTTCATTGAGTTACTCACCTTGAAATCTATGTGATCGTTCCTGAACCTCAGGGTTATCACGCCTTCAGCGACGTCAATAAGTGCCCTTCCGGTTGCCAAGAAAGGACGACTAAAGATGATGGGGCACTTAGGGTCCTCAATAGTGTCGATGATAACAATGTCACAAGGAATGAAGAATCTCCTTACTCTGATCGGGACATCTTCCACCACTCCTACCAGCCTTTTGAAGGTGTGGTCTGCCAACTCTATCCTCATATTAGTCATGGCCATATCAGTCAGTCCTAATCATTGTGTGATGCTTAAAGGCATGAGGCTGATACTAGCCCCCAAGTCGGCGAGACCTTTTCTTTCAACGTTATCTCCTACCACGAAAGGTATGGTGAAGGCCCCAGGGTCCTTTCTCTTGGTTGGTAATTCAGCTTTTACGAAGGCTATTGACATGCTGGCTAAGTCTATAATTTCGATCCTTTCTCCTCGTCTTTTCTTCATGACTAGATCCTTGAAAAAATTGGCATAGGTTGGCATTTCTTCCCAGGCGTCTAGAAACGGTACCTCCAAGTGGAGCTTTTTCACTTATTCCATGAACTTTTCATATCTCTTCTTGAGGTGAGCCTGTAAAAACTTGTATGGAAAAGCTAATATTGGCGAGTACTGACTTCCCCTGGTGAAAAATTCATCATCAAGTCCTGACTCCCTAACTGGTGGGTGTTGGCTTTCTCCTCTAGCTAGATTTTCTACAACCTTCTCAGGCTCGGGTTCTTCAGTTATCGTCTCCTCAAGGCGCTCTATTGTCTGTCCCGATCTGAGGGTTGCCATCTTGGAATACTTCATGCTAGAAGGAATCTTCCTCGAAGGGTTCTTTACGAGCTCAGCCAACTGAGCAAGTTGCTGGTCTATCTGACATTGGTGTGTTTGCATGTCTGCCATTTGAACTTGCATAGTATTCAAAACTCCTGAGTTGGATAATGCACTTTGTGCAAGTTGATTATTTACTGTGTCCTATCTTTTGACGAAGTCAAAAAGTTGCCCCACTAAGTCTGACTGGCTATTACTCTTGGTATGACTTTGTCCTTGATCTTGCCCTTGCCCTTGGCTTGTGTTAGCAGCTTGAAGGGGTTGATACATCCCCTGACCTTGATAATTGGTTTTCTTTGTCTGGAACATGTTGATCTTGGCGTATTGTCCCTGCCCGCTTCTCTTCTCGAAGCCAGGTAGTGGCTTGGGTGGGTTGTTCAACTAATGTGAGTTCTCTGTGGCATCCTTGTTTCCATAACTGAAGCCTGGATGGTCCAGCCTCTTGAAGATGATGTAGGATACATTTGCAGCTTCATCCTCCTCTGAATCACTTTCACTTGACCCTTCAAGTTGAGTATACACGTAGTTATCTACTCCATGGCCTCCTTCACCACAGATGACACATTTCATTACCTTCTCTATCTACTTCTTACCTTTTCCTCCTAACTCCTTTAGTTGTCTGACATCTGTAGCTATCTTCTGTATCTGAGATGTGATCACCTCCAGAGCCTTTGACTCAATTGATGGCCCTTCATTGGCGGCTTTCTTCGCATAACCTCTGTCAGTCCTATCATACTCAGTCCCGACTTGAAGTTCGTCCATGTTCTCAATGATCTTTTTAGATCTACTAGGCTTCTTCCCAAGAAAGTCACTTCCTATAGTTGTGTTTAGCGATACTCTCTCTTCAGGAGTTAGGCCATTGTAGAACGTTGTTATTAGAAAACCCTTCTAGTAATTGTGCTGAGGACAGTCCCTCTAATACTCCTAGTATCTCTCCTATGCCTCATGCAGATTCTCTCCTGGTTTCTGTGTGAAAGATGGGATCTTGTGCCTGCTCCTGACAGTCTTTTCAGTAGGGTAGAACTTGTTCACGAAAGCCTCTGCTAAAGCATTCCATCCATTCAGGGATTGATGTGGTAGTCCAAGGTACCACGACAGTGCCTTGTCCTCTAAAGAAAAAATGAAACCCTTGCAGTAGATCACTTCTTGTGGTACCCCCCCTCATTTTAATGGTGTCACATATATTTTTGAAAGCATCAATATGATGACAAGGGTTGTCATTCTTGGAACTCCCTCAAAAACACTTATTATGGATCATAGAAATCACAGCAGGCTTCAGCTCGAAGTTTGTAGCATCAAACCTTGGGATTACTATAGGGCATCTGGAGTTGTTGGCTTTTGTGGCTGCCAACTCCCGAAGAGTCTTTTCTTCCTCTTTGAAATCTTCATTGTCGATGTCCTTGCGATTTCTCTCTTGATTGTGGTGGTTCCTTCTATACCTACGGAGATTACGATGCCCCTCGCGATGGTGATCATCCTCATGTTGTTCTAGTTCTTCATAAAGATGATCATCATTGTAATGGTCATTTCTATCTTCATCGCTTCTTGGAGGAGGTGGGTGTGGACCAATTCTTGCATTCTGCTCGTTTGCGGAAAGGGGTGGTTCCACGTGATGTGGCATGATGAACGAAGTTAAATTGAACAAAAATGCTTCTCCCAGGTACCTGAACAGAATGTACGATCAAGTTAGAAAACTAGGCTTGATGAAGAGAACTATTCTGCACAGATTCAGGTTAGAAGGCTTAAAGTAGCAGTGCTGTCAAGCTTATTGCTAAGCTTGAGGCACGAGAGTATAGTAAGTGGACTCAAGTTCTTTAACAGTACCATTTTGCCTCGTCCCCAGCAACGGTGCCAAAAAGTTGACTAGCCTAAATCACGCGTCCAAAAGGAGCGGATTAAAGTAGTCGGACTTTTAAAGAGATAACCCGTCTCTCAGGCCCCCGCAACGATAACGGGGTCTGATGTAGCGATCAGGGTCGAACACAGGGACAAGGTTTGTAGTGCTAAGAATGCGGACTCAACACTCTATACTCCGGTATAAAAGAGGATTAAGAGGTGTTCCCCAAGGAACGACAACTTGATAATAAGAACAATATAGTGAAGGGAATAAAAGAAAATAAACTATAATGAGAAAATGGGAAAACTCGGGTCGGGGCTCACTTAACCAAAATGTTCTCTTAACAAGCATACTATCTCTCTCTCCTACATACTCATATCAAAATTACAAGCAATCATAAAAATGCCTATTCCACTCTCTCTCGAGATGAGGGTAGGACTAGGCTTGAAAGAAGACTCTCTCTCGAGATGACAACTCAAAAACCTCACAGCAAAATGTATGGTTTAAAGCATTTAGCAATCCGACACTCTCTTTCATTCATGCTACTCCATGTCACGGGATAAAAGTGATATTACTCTCTCGAGATATCGACAATCAAACATCACAAGATGATAGTTAAACATACAAGTGAAGCGTTAAAGCAAGTGCATGGGGATAATTTTTATATGAGTATGTATATTCAGACAAGAAAGGATAGATATGATGCAACAAGGAAACATCGTAAAGACAAATAAACCAAAAGACTATCTCCAACTGGATTTATAAGAAAGATGATGGTTTTAGGGTTTTAGCAGTTTTTAGGAGTTTTGTGCACAACTTCTGAGCAGTTAAAACTATTGTTAAGGCAAGACACGAAGAAAGAAAACTTAGGAATAACAAGCGGCAGCGAAAAACATCCCACACCCTCTTCTCTCAAGGAGGGTACCTCAAACTAAATGACAACACCCTCTCTCAAAGGTAATGAACATAGGTTGGAGTGGGAAGGAAAACTGAAGCAACCCCGGCCCTAGATACTCTCGTACTCCCGGATCGGACCAAGCTCTAGAGTTACAACATCCTTCTCTTGAAGGAGTTGAACAGAAAACACGATTCGATAGATAGTCAAAACATGATCCAAACATACAAGCTAGAGCTCAGATGCTATATAAGAAATCATCCAACAAAAGGAGACCAAACACATAACAACAGGTATTAAATTCCACAGATTCTATAAGCATAGACATTGTGTAAAAAGGGTTCAGTTACAATGCATAATAAATGAAAGTAAATGTTGAAAAGGGAAGATAGGTATCGGCCTCCTTGATGTGGGAGGTCGATATACAGCAGCAGACCCCTAAGGCGCCACTAACCCGATACTGGGCAGGAGCTCTACCCGATATGCCTGTGTTAGGCAGCCGCCCTGTCAGGCGACATGCTGTGACGGCCAGGCGTATCGACCAGGGCTCTCTACCAGATATGGTCATGTCGGGTTAGAGATGACTTAGGTTCTCGGGTCCCTCGTATCGGGTGTAGGGGGCGATCCGTCTCGGGTTGAATCCCATCTAGGAAACAGGTACATTGGGAGGCCTTCTTGTCGTATCGGGTTGTTGCGGCTACCGATACAGGTTCTAAGTGAACCATTCCCATCCCTCTCGAGTTGGGGGTGAACTCACCTAGTGTCGCCCGGCACACCTTGAGACCCGACACACTAGCTCCAAATGCTTTCCAAAGTGAGCTTTCACAAGGTTCCGACTCATCCCATCGAAGTCATGTAGCTGCTATATAGGAAGCAACTGGTAGAGGTTGTGGTTCTTTGTGGGGCAACATGTCCTTCATCGACTCTGTTTACGTGGAGTCCGGGATGATCGACACATGCGTGTTGCCCGACACAGTAGGCTGTCGCGTGCCGGGTTATGAGCATATCGGGTGGCCTTGGCTTCCGACGAGTGACTTGTATCGCGCGACACACCCATGTCGGGCTAACCAGTCATGGCGGGCAAATCTCTCTGTCGAGTAGGTAGCGTACCACCCGTCGGGGACCTCTTCGCACGACATGACCGTTTCGGGTCACTGCCATATCGGGCAGCGATCACGACGGGTAAGTGTGTGTGTCGGGTGACCAGTAGAAGGGTCGATGCAGGAGCACATTGTAGATGGGCCAGGACGGGCCTTTGTGGACTTTAGGTGTAAAAATAGGGAAAATCTGTACAAAATATGGGAATAGAGTCAGGGGCGTAGTGCAGGTTATTTTTCTGCAATAACAAGACAAAATTGAGAGGAAAAATAGTTTAGAGGGTAGTTTTGACAATGAAATGTAGGCTATAAATGGCCATAAAATGGGTGTTATCACTGATCACATGAATTTATTTCTTGAAACTATAAACATTTAACTGAATATTATTCATATTAATACAATCAATTCTGTTATTATATCTTTCAAAATAAAATTGTGCTTTTACATTTTTATGATTTTGTTTTCTATTTGGGCTATGACAAACCTTTTCTTATCATAGGTTAAATTGGTACATGAATATAAGTTATTATTTATGGACCATTTTGAAAATATCCTAGAATAAGTATCAATATTAAGATTATATCCTTTTTCTAAACTTGATACACCCATGTGTCAAGTAAATGATTTAGATTTTCCTTTAATGTTGAGCTTTTGTAAATTTCCATATTATGAAACATAGTTTGGGGTTTGCTCTTTTTTTTCTCAATTCTTATGTTCTCTTGTTGTTGAAAAATAAGTTGGCATAAATTTATTTAATCGTTGGTTTTAGGACTTTACAGAATTTATGGTATCACATCTACAAGATGAACCCTACACAAGATTTCAAACATTAAAATAGAAATATGATTTGTGGAAATAATAACTACAAGGAAACTAGTACATGATCTCATAAACACATTAATATATGAATTTTTTAGAAAATATATTTAGAAATATAAGTCAAGACATAAACTATAGTAAATTATTTTTAAGTTTGTTTTTGTTGAGTAATTGTGTTCCTTTGCTAGTAATATTTATTTCAGGTCCAATTTTAAATTATTTATCTAAACAAAACAATAAACTTGTTTGTATAAATAGTTAGTTGGTCTAAAACTAAAAGTAACCCAATGGGGTATCCTTTGGAGGTGTAGAACTTATTTAGAGATGCACTCAATTAACTAAGACTATGTTCAAACAAAGAATTTAGGAGAATGGGGAAAGAAAGGAAAACTTCATCTAAGATATGTTGGTCATTTTGAGATAATTGGAGAAATGGGTATTCAAGCATATAAAATAGATTTTCCTCATATCATGGTATAAAGAGTGCTCCATGTATCTATGCTTAAAATATACATTCATGGTAAGTCACATATCAAACAACTGAAACTTATAGAATTGAAAAAATATTTCACATAGAAAGAGATACAAATGAGGATAATAGATACAAAAGAAGAAAAACATAGTTATATTCCTATTGTAAGAGTATTAAGTAAATATCATGGATTTGAATGACTATATGGGAGCTAGAATTTGAGATACAAAAGGAATCCCTATCTTTTAGAAATTTTCTAGACAACAATTTATGTTGGATTGGTGAATGTAATAACCTACTCTTTTATTTAGTCAAAATTGTAAGTAAGAAAGTTTGTAACTAAATAATAGTATATAATAACACAATAATAATAATAATAATAATAATAATAATAATAATAATAATCATTCACTTCCCCAAAAAAATTGGTTTGTTGAAATATAGCCCAATAAATAATATATATTGATTTATTAATATTCTAGGCAATTTTATTAATAAAACAATGAGATTTTTATCAAAAAAACATAACTTGCTTGGATTTATGAATCTTTCTAATTGTTACATACTCTCAAAAAATTATTGATAAATACCATGAATGGATTGATGAAAATTAACTTATTGGGAAATAAGTATTCATAAAAATAAATACTTATAGTTTTTCCATTACTCCTACTACTTTCTCAAATGTTCCATTACCTTATGCTGCAAAATCCCTTGTTCATGGAGTTTATATGAAAATCATTGATTCACTTTCTTGTAACTTTGACCACTTTTTATAAAACTTTTAACACTTGATACCTCCACCAAACATGTGTTACCATGACCCCTGATATTTACTCTTTGAAGCCACATATTTCCCCCTTTTCTTTTTACTAAAAACGAGTTGATTAGTAAGCAAGATACCTCACCCATTTTGGACACTACATAGGGGATATATGTCCCAAATTAGTCTTCTAGTATACATCTCGCTCATTTTATGCACTACACAAGGGTTGTTTGTCC
The DNA here is from genome assembly GCA_963693085.1 of Alisma plantago-aquatica. NCBI lineage: Eukaryota > Viridiplantae > Streptophyta > Magnoliopsida > Alismatales > Alismataceae > Alisma > Alisma plantago-aquatica. The sequence goes on along the minus strand of OY856409.1, from coordinate 1,112,213,365 downwards.
CTTGAGACCCTTCTAGTGTACACATCACCCATTTTGGACACCACAAAGAGATTTTGTGTCCCTAAAGACTCCTATAGTATATACATAACCTCGTGATGTGTCATGGATGAAGTCACACTTGTCCACTTCTCATATCTGATAATACCTCTCTCTAATACTACAAATGAAACCCAAACCTCTATTATTTCTACACACTCAAGAAACAACTCTAGAATGTATCTCTACTTCTCTACCAACCTCCAAATTTTGTTTCTTCCATGCTCTCCCTATCCACTACAACATTGTTATTAAATATATCTCTATTTCTTAGGTGAAGATACTTTCTATATTATCTATCATAAGAAGGATTTCTACTTTGATATATAGACAAATATTTTGAATCATTTCTTTGGTGTGAAATCTATCATCTTCGAGGTATTGGTAAGTGGAATTAGGGGTCAAAGAGATGTTCTAGTAATCTTTTTTAAGATCTTAAGGACTTGATATGTTGTCTTTATCTCTTTACAAAATTAAGCTTATCGTGTACCAGGATTCTGTTATACATCAAAATACCATTCAATCATGTTAGAAATCAATCTCTCTCTATAACCAATATCATGATCAAACATTAAAAAATGTATGATTTTTTAATTGAGGTTTTTTGATGACGTTCTTATATTACTTCCACTTTTATGGAAGTAGCATAAGCATGTAATTGTCCATATAATACACATTCAACTAGTTATATACTAGAGTATTTGACTCTAGATTTCCTTCCTTTACATTTCCATGTTCTCATCTCTATTATACAATTGAAACTATTGGGTCAAGATTATAGTTAACTATCATTCATATCTTTGTTGAATCATATTCTACCTTCTTTTGGTCTCATCCCCTTCAGATTCTCCTAATTATTCAAATCATATGATTATGTTGAAAATTGGAATTCAATCATCCATTTCGAAGGTACTAGGTGTTTGTTTTGTTGATGCCTATATCCATTAAAGAGATAATGTTATTTATTAGTTTTATACTTGCATAGGGGACCCTTTAACCTCTTGCATGCACCTGGATAGATATTTGTTTTGTTGGAAACCATGATCTGATAGAATCACATTTTAGGTGCCATAGGGAAATATTCATCCTACAGATCTATGCATGATGAGTATATTCAACCTGCATATATTGAGACCATTCTAGTGCACTTATTTGATATTCTTCATTTTTTGGTGAATCATTTATATGAGATAGGTGTTGGCAATAGAGATAGTGTCTTGGTCAGGGTTTTATAGATTTGGAATCTAGATAAAAGTATATAGTCATAGAATGGATGAGTATATTGGATCTACCATACTTAGGCCCACACTTGAGTTGGTCTTATAGAATTAGGTATAACCAGTTGGTACTAGGGAATTGTCTTTTAAAGACTAGTAAGCTAAAAAAATGGAACTCCAAATAGTAGTTTACTCAAGGATCACCCTTTCTTAGTCTAGGAAAGGCGATGACACAGATTTCGAATGCACATAAAATCCACCTAAGAAATTAATACTAGGTTTTCACTAACTTTACATACAATAATTTCCACCCAAAAGAAGACTAATCTGATTATTGTATAATTTAGGATCAGACCCCAGGGGTAACATTTTAAATAATATGGATTGGTCCAAATTAGATTTAGATTGAAATTTAGAACAAGCACTAATTTTACTATTGAACTAATTGTAGATAAATTAAATGAGAACAAAAATTGTGTTGATTAATCAATGGGAGAAGCATTGGGTGAGTTGGTTTTCACTAGAGTTTCTTATGTAATCCTTCTATTATATTACATCTCTGATCTCCATGGATGTTTAAATTGGGGCCAAGGAGATTGGTACCATTTCAGAGTATCAATTCTATAAGGATAGATTTTCCCCTAGGATCGAGGATTCCTTACCTAAAGATTATGAATATGTCACCCCATAGAATGTTTGTATGTAGATCATTAGGATTTTGACAATATTGTTTGGTATTCGAATCCTAGATTTCAATGTTTATACATCTAGGGTTATAACAACCATGTAGGTTAGGTGATTAAACTAACTAGCACACATTCAATTAATCAATAATCAATTTGCATAACTATGAAAAAGTAGATTCATAGAGTAAGATACAAGATATGGGTAGTGGGGATACTCCTTGAACTATAATGAATAAATCTACTTGCTCACTATGGAAGTTAAGAACAAAGAGTAGAAGGCTGAATAATAAGAGCAATCTGTGTTACATAAGTGAAGGGGCACAATTGTGGTCTTTGGCTAACAGTCATCACTCCGGAAAAAATAGCAACCTTGAAAATTCTAGTGGAAGGCATAGTTCTTTCCACCTTCTCCTTATCCTATCCTCCCGAATTCATGATCAAAAATATTGGTATCGGCGCCTTTTTTTTATTAGGAAAATATATGTTTTATATGGTTCTATCAATCTCACAAAATAGGCCGTACAATTGGTTCGGTGGTGCTCTCTATCTGTACATTGAAGCATACATGAATTGGGTTACTGGACACATAGAGCATGTAAGATTGGGATCCCAACTTATGTGCAGAAGATTAGTTGGGGATCGGTCTTACTATTGCACGAGCGGTAGCTTCAAGTTGGGTGACTCATAGACTTGCCAAATTGGGTCAAAATCCACGGACACTCATGGGTTGACTCATTTAAGTTGGATTTGGGCCATGAATTTTACCACCCGCTTAAACTCACCCAAATCCGTACCCACCCGTTTATCTAGCGGGTTTCATGGGCAGCCCACGGGTGAGCCACTAATTAAGTTAAATAAATAATTATTTGTCATACTTATATACTCTTATAGCAAAATAGAAAAGAAGAAGAAGGAAAGGACTTGCGCCTTGTGGCATGTGGTCCAGCTAATCACGACCCAATCTCTTCTCACGTCCATGTTGCTTGGTTGGCTACTTGGTTGCTAATAGTCAAAAGTCTTCCGAAATCAATTGAAAGTACGGCTGCCCCATTTCCTTCTGTTTGCGGTGCGGCGTGCTGAGTGGCCAAATGACCAAGCGACATCTGCTCCCTTGCCAAATTCCGGTGACGACAGACAGAGATGGCTGACACGGACACGGAGAATATGAAATCAGCTGGTATGGACACAGATGTCTAATGCCATGACGAGAGCTCACCACGGCAAGCTAAAGTGTTGCTCAAGACCTCTTCTAGTCCCTGTTGTTCTACTGTGACAATAAACAGACGAAACGTAAATAAGAAGGAATACCAGACTGTTGAGGCGTGCAGGAATACACTGTCCTTAAGAGTATTTCTGTCTTACTCAACGACGAATATCGGTGCACCGAAGAGACATCAGTTAGCGGTTGCCAACGGACAGGGGTTCCGGGAGGCCGGATTTGCACCCCTCTGCACGCGCGGGGTGCGTCGTGCGCCGACGCGCCTGATTAAAGAGTTTCCGGACCGGACCAGCCCAAATCCATTTGGACTGCCTCACCATGCGCATGTGAAGGCCAGATCCTATTTTGTTCCTCAATTATTACATGGACCAGCAGCTATATAAGAATAGGAGAGAAGTCTCCAAAGCAAGCAATGTGGGACTAAAACTTTTACTTTGAAATACAGGAGCAGCCACAATAGTCCCCGGATGCAAACCTTCCTTCTCCTTAGAGTCTTAGCTCTGCCGTCACCAAGCAGCAGGTTCCCATCCGCTTTTTCATCTTCACTTGCGGTTGCTACTGAACACGGTCAGGAAAGCATCAAATTTCTTATTAGTAACTCTCAGCCATGTATCAAAGGCGTCCATCTCTCTATTTGCTGCTATAATTTTTTTTTTATACTCCAACATCTAGTCATCTTTCCCTCTTCTTAAATTTATGTGGGCACCCGCAGTTCGACCCGCGACCCACCGGGTCGGGTTTGAGTGTGTCTTTTGTCCACCAGTTTAGAACTGTGTCTTTTTGACCCGCACCTACGAGATCCAAACTCGCAATGACCCAACTCAAACCCAACCCACCCACCCGTTTGACAGGTCTAGTGACTTACTTGTTGGTTACAATGATCAGTGAATCAAAGATTTTTCCAGTTGACAAATTGGGAGAATGAGTGAGATGACTCGCATGTTGCTCACCGAATGTATGGGACGACCAATTGACCGACTTGTCAATGAACCTATTCAAAGAGTCTTAGGAGTGACTATAATTTTCTCTCAATTAGTAAGTTGACATACTAGAAAAGTGAACAGGTCGATTAACTTGTGTGATATTATTATTCTTTTCTTTTAGCCCAGCTACCGACCAGTTGATCTAGACACTCAATTGAGTTGGTCTATGAGGGTTGATCATCTTGAATATGTCAATCACTTTCAATGCTTAGAGATGGAGGAGATATATCCAAATCATCACAATAGGGGTTTTGAACTGGCTCTTGCATTATTTCGTCCAATAAAGGGAGAATTTATCATTAGAAACCAAAAAATGGAGGGGAAAAGTAAATAAAAAATAAATATACAGAATTAGAGTAATAAGCACACAAAACGTAAGAAATATACTTTGAAATGTGCAACTAAAATGATATAAATATGCATTCATCAAAACAACCATTTGTAGCATGTGTTAATTTGATTAATGTTTTACTATGCAGAGTGCATTAGTGGTTGAGGGTGTGCCAAAGTGATTACATGTGTTGGAAATATATGTGTGCCTTTAAAATAAAGCTAAAAATTTGTTATAATGATTTAGGTCATTCGCCCTAGAGTGGAGAATCACCCTCTCTAAGAGTTGTATACTTAAGTTCATTTATGGATGTATACCTAAGCTAAGCATTTATTTCAATGTATCCCAACATATCTCATTAATTTATTTCTTACTTATAACGTTTGAAATTCATTATTATTCATAGTGGGATACTACATTTTTGTTATTATTTCTTTTCAAATAAATCATGTTCGGACATTTGTCAAACTTCTTATTTCCATTTCCGCTATGGCAAACCTTTTCTTTCAATGGGTAGAATACATTATAGGAATATAAATTCTATTAATTAGACCATTTAGAATGATCGTGCAAGATTATTATACTAGAATAGGGTCTTTTCTTGTAATCTTGCTAGACCCATGATTCATGTAAATGACGCAAATTTCCTTTAGTGTTGCGCTTGGGTAAATTTCTATATTATGAAATATTGTTTGATTTTTGCTTATTTTTGTCATGATACTTACTTTCTATAACTCTTAGAAAACAAGTTAGCATCAATTTAGTGATTCCTTGGTTTCTAGGGAATCACAAGATAATAATTTTTGCACACGTCTAATAAAATGGTCTTGGTGAAAACTAGTTTTTGGATCTTCTTATTTGAGTGTACGCGTACCTAAAAATTATTTTGGTAGAGTGTGAACCACAAACTTGATGCATGAAAATTCAACAAGCTGAGAAATTCCTAATATAAACTCCCTATATAATACATATATATTCAATACAAGCATGTCAAATTTGATATTTAACTAAACCAAGAGCACTTTAAATATCATACAGTATGACAAGTTACAATCTATAGTTTCAAGTAATAAATAAACTACATTAAATTATTTTCTTATAATTATATAATATTTTGGATCCATATAAAATACCACTGCATGTGGAAGTGTCAGACCAATCTTTGATCTTAACATACAAGACTTAGGTTTTATCTAGGACTCTAAGTCTACTAGAATAGCTTCTCTATGTGCAACATAGATTGTTATATTTGGCCTCATTGGATATGTCAGTAGACAAATATAGACTCCTCAACTAAACATGGATACCCAAGTTTAGATTCAAAATGCTTGGATTAATGGTCTGCTTCAGTGGTGACGGGGCCCTAGTTTGGATCTCCATCTTGTGCCATTATGTCTCTTATTTGCATAAGATATGTAGAATGCTTGTCATTTTACAATAATTATCATTTTATGTGAGATGCACTTATGGATTTCTTATGCATGTTTTTATAGGTACCTTGTCATTTAATGATGGAACAAAGAGAAGAAGGAGGAACCAAGGTCTTCCACAACCATGGAGGAACCTAAAGAAGTCCTAAAGATACCCCAACCTACCGCGGAGTGATCAAGTAGAGAGATGAAGCAACGAGAAAACTTAAAGTACACTTAAAAGATTGAGGTTAGACAAAAAGATCCAAAAATAGTAGCGATAAACCAGAATGAATGTTCCCACCACCATACTTGTGGTGCTACAGATCCACTACGATTGTGCTCTATAGAGCCAATAAGTCCCTCAAATTCTCTCCTACTTCCTACACTATGGTTGTGGTACCGACAACAGTCACTCTACCCTTGAGATGCCACAATCTGCTACTAAGCACAGTCATGCTACTCCACCCCATTTTCACCAAAACCAATCTGACACTTTCATCTTTTTTCCATAGCCATTCCCATCCACCATGTCCATTCACACACCCAACCACCACATCATTACGCCAAGAGTGATCGTACTTCCCAAAACACCCTACTTCCTCAATACTATCATTTTACAACTTAACCCTTCACTTGGTAGACTTCTATATAAACATGTGACCAACTAGAATTTTAAGGTTAGAAACTCCAAGTTGATGTCTTTGTTCCTCTTCTCGTTCCACCTCACTTCCTTCATCCTTGCATCCCAAAGTCCAAGTTTTCTAGGGTTTTGGGAATTTATCTTCTACATTCCATGCATTCTTGCATCCTCCTTAGAGGAGGATGCCCTTGGAGCTGTTGGAGTTGAAGATAGGATATTCTTCATCTACACCCATAAAGTTTGTATTCTCTTTTCCACTTTCTTTTGTTATATCCTTAACTATAAGTAGATAAGCCCCTTTATGGGTTATTTGGGGACAAACACTAGTACAGAAATAGTCTATAGCGTCGGTTTTTTATAAGCCTATAGCGTCACTTTTCAGCCGACGCTTAAGTGGTCGTCGCTACAGTAATTACTCTGTAGCGTCGGTTTTTTTAACCCAAAAAAATGGACCTTGTATAGTAAACAACCGACCCTATAGGCTCTCAAAAACTAAACCCAAATGAGAAATGAAACTGTACCTGAACCCTATAACGTCGGTTTTTTTAATAAATAACTGACTCTAAAGATTATATCTAAGGACCTATAGCGTCGGTTTTCTTACAACCCCGACGCTATAGGTGTTTTGGCCGTTCAGCGTAGAACGGTCGTGCTGCATAAAACGGCCGTGTTGGGAAGAGGTAGAACGGTCGTTCCCCCTAGCATGGCCGTGTTTATTATAATAGCATGGCCGAGCTATACGGCACGACCATTCTACCATATCTCAACACGGCCGTTCTACGTGGCACGGTCATTCTACCTCCTCCCAACACGGCCGTGTTATGCAGCACGACCATTCTATGCTGAACAGCCAAAACACTTATAGCGTCGGTTGTTTAAGAAAACCAACGCTATAGGGTCGGATTTTTTTTTTCTGCAGAAACTGAACAGAACAAAATAGAAGAACAAGAATATATAAGATATGGGAGAGGGGAGCATTAATGCTCAACCGTCACCATTCCAAACCACACATTCATAACAAAATTGATTCATATATATTGAGTTGAGTACACATAGTCACATCATACTTTACAAAATGATAGATTGCAAGTCTAAGATGATATATATTAAATGTCAGATACAAAAGTAAATATGAAAGAGTACTGAAACCACATACATAAATGGAACGTAACTGACATGTTTATTCCAATGCTATATTGACTTCATTTAGGAAAGCATCTTACCACTCTTCTCGGAATTCATTTAAGTCCTCATGTGTGTAAGGCTGAGTTGTAAAGATCTGTAACAGAAAATGCACATGCTAATATTTTATAAAATGACTACAACTCATTTGTAAATTTATAATGTTATTCTTTATTACCTGATCTATAGTCTGAATGTCATTTGATGCTTGTTTGACAATAGCTTGCATATATTTCATTACATAGTAACTACAAGCCCAGTCATTATTTTTTATAGGACACTACAAATTATACTTAATGTTAGTAACTACTATAAACAGAAGACTATAAGAGTTGACATATAAGAGTTGAAATTAATACATATAAGACTAAGCAGTTGTCAAAGTATAGCTACCTTGACATTTTTCAAAGTCATTGTCTTTAATTTTGTGGGTATTTGTCCTCCTCCTTCACGAAAAGCTTTTATACCCCTATCAATTAAACAATAGTTGGTAAAATAGAAATTCTAAACAGAAATATCATGTTGAAGAATTGACTATATTTATGCTTATGCCACAGCTGGCAATTTTAGTTTGTGACCCCTTGTTGTTTTTCCATTGGGTCAAGATAATAAAGAGTCATCAATTTTGGGACAATCACCACTAATTCCCAATGTCTAGATCTGAGTAAGAATAAAACAAACATTAAAATAAAATAAATTTATTCATTATTAAAATTATATTGGATAATAATACTTACTCGACGTTAAAAGGAATTAGGATAATTTCCTTTCCCACAGTAACAAAATATTTGAATGCATCAGAGAAGTAATCACTCACTTCCTCAATATGTGTCTCCACCTAACTAGTGACCGAAGGAACTAAGAATCCAACATTATTTATATCAAAGTTTGTGGCCTCGGTATATAAATGGCTGTTAAACATTTGTAATTATTTTCATATGTATAAATAAGCTAAAAATGTGTGTTGGAATTTTCTATATTGATAGATCATTACATTATCCATACTTCTAATATCGAAGTATTCAGCCAATCATAATGGAACAACTCTATAATATCATCAAGAAAAATATAATTGTCAAAGTCCCTCCTAGTATCTTCTGTTAAATTGATCAACATTTGTAGTCCAGAGCTTTGGTTGGCTAAGTATCGACACAAACATTTACATTTACTTCCCAACTCGTCGAATGTGGATTCTGGAATAATAGATGGCTTGGGCATAGGAGGACAACTAGTAGATTTTTTACTTTTTGGTTTGCAAACCTGTTAATTAAATTACATACTTCTATTACACGAGTTCATATATGCAATCAAATGTGAAAAACATGGTAGAATTCAAGTATACCTTGTCATTGATAACCAAGTGTCTAGGCCAACCCACCATAGCACCCTCTGCTTCTTCAACTGTACTATATTCAGGATTAGGTATGGGTAGTGGTTTGTCCCCCATTCCGTCATACACAAGATGGATAGACACACGACAAATGTCATCAGTAATTTGTTGGCAATGCAATGTTCCACCAAGGTTGTACACCTTACCCGCTGCCACAACTTTATATTCTGGAACCTCCACTGCAAGTTTACAGTTCATACCAACCTAGATTGAAATAATATAGGTTATATAAGAAGAAGTAGAACAGATACATGTTACAACTATATATATTATCATATATCATACTAATAACACAACATATAGAACAAAAACTTATTGCAGATTGTTGTGGTGGGTCATCGGGAGTGCTCCCATGACCTTCTACAACTGGAGCATGGGCTTGTACCTCATCACTTGAGAGATGCACAGTATGATAAGGTTTAGAAGGTTGAGTAGGCTGAAATGAAGACATTATTTCTTTTACTTTCTGCGCTACTAATGCTTCAACCTCCTCTTGTGTAAGACCTCCTGCACGACCTCTTTTAGATTGTGAAGGGCCAAAATAAGACTTGAATCCTATGCCAGCTCCTAATCCCCTAACACGGCCAGGATGTTCTTTCGTACCAAGCACAACTGATAGTTCATCCATGTGGCCAGTTGGGATGAACTTTCCTTCCTTCCTTTGCTCGTGGAGATCAATCTATTCATAGTTAATAAAAATATTAAAACACAATATCAATTAGATATAAATAAATCTAAGTTTGTGGGAGTTACTCTTTACTTAGTTGGGATAAACCTACCATCTTTTATGCCACCTCCTTAGTTGCAGGGTTGACAATTTCACCGGCTCGATTCTTTCTAGCATCAATCCATGTCAAGTGTCAGGGTGGACGCTCAACTTGAGTTGTACTAGATTCTTCTCCAGAAGAGGATTGCTTCTCTTGTAGTTGGCGGCAGAAGGCATAACCACCGGGCCCCAAGCGATGGTCATGCACATTTTTGGCCCGTCTTTGCTTTTGAGCCTGGTGGATATCCTGATCATTTAAAATGAAGTATTGCAATTTAGACTTGGCAAACATGTATAAAAAGATTTACCTCCTTAATTGTATAAAATTAAAGATTCATAAAATACATCACAATCTTTATTACCTGATGACCAAGATATACGATTTTACCACCATGGTTTAGTCTGATTGAATCAGTATTTTCCTCACAAATAGGACATGCTTTGTAACCTTTTATGCTATATCCAGACAAATTTCCATAAGCTGGAAAGTCATTAACTGTGCAAAACAACATAGCACGCAAACTGAAGGTCTCTTTACATGAAGCATCATATGTCATAATACCTTCTTCCCATAGTTTCATTAGGTCATCTATTAGAGGTTGAAGATAAACATCAATATCATTTCCAGGTTGCTTGGGCCCTGATATAAATATTGACAACATGACATACTTATTTTTCATACACAACTAAGGAGGAAGATTGTATATAATAATCATAACAGGCCACGTGCTATGTTGGCTGCTTAATGTACCATAGGGATTCATTCCATCTGTACAGAGTCCAAGTCTTAAGTTTCTTGGTTCTTTACCAAATTGAGGGTATAATAAATCAATTTTCTTCCATTGTGGTGAATCAGATGCATGTCGTAGGATGTCATCATCATTGGCCTTTAACTCCCCATGCCAAGACAAATTTTGCGCATCTTCTGTATTAGCAAATAAGCGTTGAAATCGTGGTATTATTGGTAGATACCACATCACCTTGGCAGGAGAGCCATTTTTAGCCTTAGCTGAATTTGTGGTCTTATACCTTGACGCACCACATTTTGGACAATTTATTAAATTACTATAGTCCTTCTGAAATAACACACAATCATTTGGACATGCATGAATCTTCTTAGCCTCCATTCCCATTGGGCACATTATTTTCTTTGCTTGATATGTTGAAATTGGAAGCTCGTTGCCTTCATGAAGAATTTCCTTTAACAAAGACAACAGTGAAGTGAAACTCTTATCGCTCCACCGGTTTTGAGCTTTAAAAGTATATAATCGCATAACAGCACTCAACCTCGTGAACTTAGTACAACCCTTATATAAAGGTTTTTCAGCATCATGGACTATGTTTGCAAATAAAGAAGGTGGATCAATGACATTGTACCGACAACTGTGTAGCATCTCATCAACCATATCATCCTGAATCGGGTCATCCTGAATCGGTTCATCATTGAAATTATCATCATTATCTATATCTTCTATGCCACAACTATTAGTATCGACATTTTCTGATCCATTATTAATTTTCTCTCCATGCCAATACCATTCATTATAACCTTGTATGATCCCATTGCATATGACATGATCCTTAATTTCCTCAGCAGTATCAACTTTCAAATTGTTACCACAATTTCTACATGGACAATAGAACCTATCTGTAGGTAGTTTCCTATATTCCTCAGCAAATCTGATAAATTCATCAAGACCTTTGGCAAACTCTGGACTACAACGGTTCTTGATAGACATCCAACTTCAATCCATTTTCTATATCACATTAAAAATTAATTATAAAACTAAGCATTTAATATTGATATTATAAGATGTAAGTTTTTATTGATAGGAAGGTAATTACTTTTATACTAAAGTGTACCACCTATCCCATTTTTGAATATTTAATCTCATTAGTAACTGTATAATGTATGTTTAGTTTTGAAGAAAATTTCAGCAACATTTCCCCTAAGTTCTCTAAGTACACCGATGTAAATGGTAAATAACCACTCACATATGTACCCAGAGAACAAATGAGGAAATACTACTAAAATTTTCTTCAAAACTAAACATACATTATACAGTTACATCCTAAGTGAGATTAAATATCCAAAAATAGTCCCAAACTGGGGACTATCCAATATTTACTCCTATGAGTAAATTTTGAACGGGTTTTTAAGTTGATACATGCATAAATGTATTATTGTCTTATTTATATATTAAGTTAAACATCATGCATTCGATGATGTCATATATAAATCCTAAAGTGTCAATCTAAGACTACACAATGTCTACCCTCATATTTCTGGAATGTCTACCAAGCGCTATCGTACATGTATTATTTGAATCAAAATGAATCATAATGGCACATTGGGAGAGTGAGAATATTATACCTCACTTGAAGGCTAAAAAAGAAATATATGCAAGTCAACAACACCTGCAACAACAAAAATGCACGATTCAATTCTCTTATAATGTAAGGCATTAGGGTCAATATACATCAATATTAGAGGAGCAGAAAGATTTTAACAAATACAGTTCAGCAACTCAGCCAACACGACCGTGCTACCTAACAAATATATTTACTCAGCCACAGCCACCACGGTCGTGCTACCAACCAACACGGTCGTGCTACCCAGCACGGCCATGCTACCTAACAAATACATTCACTCAGCCACAACTACCACGGCCGTGCTACCCAGCACGGCCGTGCTACCTAACAAATACATTCACTACGAACCTTTCCTCAATCGCGGCATTACAATAAGAATAAAAACGGTTGTGGTTATGGCACGATCGTGCTACTACCACCAGCACCCATCGCTACCCAACCATAGTAGCCCCCACCTGCCCCGCCTCTCCTTTCCAACCGAAAAAGCTCTTCGACGGCGGAACAACACGTACAACTGAGAAGCTTGCGACCAATTTTCAGTTAATAGAATGTACCTTGCAACCGAGAAGCTTCCTCCTTGGCTCAACTGCAGCACGGCTAGATGGCGGCACAACACGGCTCGACGGCGGCACAACACGGCTCGACGGTGGCACACGGCTAGACTCCTTGGACAGGTCGGCGGCGTCAGAAGCGGAGATGGGCTCCTTGGACATAGAGATGGATGCCGGCGTCGGAAGGAGGGGTCTCTAGCGCCGTGCTTTCGAGAAAAACAAAATGAAACAGAATTCGACAGGTCCTAGGTCACGTGTGAATTTGCTAGCAACCCGACCTGTAGCGTCGGTTAACTGCAAAAACTGACGCTACAAGTCAGCTCTCTAGAGTCGGTTAACTGCAAAAACCGTCGCTACAACCTAAGTGGTGCCCGAATTTTCATAAACCATCTATAAGGTTGGTTATTTTAAAAAACCAACCCTAGAGGTCAGAATCTATAAGGTCAGTTATCCATAAAAAGCGACGCTAGAGTTCCAAAGCGGTGCCCGCATTTTTGTTTGACTCTATAGCATCGGTTATTTGGAAAAACTGACGCTATAGATCGACGCGCGAAGCCAAAATCACGTGATTTTTTCCGTGGGAAACCTATAAGGTCGGTTTTTATGATAAAACTGATGCAATAGTCTATTAGGTCGGTTATTCTAATAAAAATGACGCTATGGGCAGCGACGTTACTGGCCAAAAATGTAGTAGTGAAAAATTATGTGACCATGATACTTGTTTGGAAAATATTTATGTACCAAAGTCTCATTCTATATTTTGAGATAATGTTATTGTAAGGAAATATGGCATTAGATAGGCAGTAGAAATAAAAAAATTACTAACATATTTTCCATTAACCAGCAGATCGCGACAATAACTATGCAATCAGAAGGATGGTTTCACAAAGATATACCTGGTCCTAGAGTAAGTCCAGTGGCAATCTTCAGTGATGTAGATGTGCAATCCATTGTGGGCAGTGTCTGTGTAGCTCCTAGTTGTAGTGAGACTCATCTGACTGCTCCTCCACGGATAGTAGACTCAAACAAGTACTGCAGTGGCTCCTCTGATCTCGCTACAGACTGCGAGTTAATGTTTCCCTCCTAGCAGTAGACAAAGGACTCTTACCTCTATAATAGTCCAGATGGACCAACTAGAACTCATGTCATCCTCCTAGAATGGACAAGAAGGAGTTGTCTCTCCCGTTGGTGTACTAGTCAACAACCTACTCTCCCACAACAATGATCTTTAATTGTTTCTCTCCCTTAGCTATCCCTCCCTTGTCAGGCAGGACTTGCCTAGGTTCTCTTGGTTACCACAACTAGAGAGGACAACATTTGTCACAGTAACTGATTCTCAAATGTCTATTTTGTACTCTCAGAAGCCCCCAATACCCCTCTATTCATAGGCGGGGTTTGGGTCCAAGTTCCCAGTCGATGTGGGAGTTGAAAGGACCGGAAGATCTTGAATTTTTGCAACAATTCTGGAAGTTTTGCAACCTACTTGTCCCTCAATGGTCATCTCCCCTAGTGAGAGATGGTCATTTTTCTCTTTCCCAGTCACATATGAATTGGAAAATTTGTTTCTAAATTAATGGCATACATTTATTTACTTGCACCCCAAGTAATTGAAATTGAAACATGTTTGGGAAAACTCCAGAACCTTCATTCGTCCCAACTGAGCCATCTCACACAAGCGAGATGGCTGTCTCATTCACTCAGACGTCCATCTGGTGCCTTTGAGTTGATCCAATCGGTTCAACATCTTGAACTGGTCGGTTCTTACGGAAGAACTAAGCCAATTTGATTTTTTGATCTGCTTGACAACCCAAACGGTCATCTCAACACTTGAGACACCCATTGGGCTGCCTAAATGACCTCTCACCTAGTGATATGGTCGTTTGGAAGTTCAGTCAGCCAATCTGTTGATCTATTTCATGAATTGAGTACCTAAACCCTATAGCAATCAATCCATTGTCATTCAAGATCAAACTCCTCTTCTAGATGAGTTCATGTGTTTGTGACCCTATAGGTTCCATATCACGTTGGCAGTGAATGCTCATAACAACTTATGACATCACAAGCAATGAGTGGTTCCTAGTCACACATTCGTGCTACCCAAGTGAATGGAAAGTTGGGGAGCAACTTCAACCTACAATCTATGTATGGTGTTATAGTGTTTGTATAGTTCTTTTGTCACTAATATCCAAATTGAACTAGAGGCATGGAGTAGTCATCCTCATTATTATTCAATCTTGTTCCTTGAACTAGAGCAGACTGCATGAGATATATGTAAGCTCAATATCACATATTGATTCACATGTGCATGGCCATACTTTTCTTAGTCTTGATAATCAAGATTCCATTGGATATCATACTCCTATAGGATGGAAAAATCCCATATCTATCACTCACAGTCGGTCCCCATGTGTCAAAGTCACCCAATCATCATTATTATAACAACCCATGTTTCAGGATTGTGTTTGATGATGTTAAAGTGTAACCAACGACATGTGATGAGTGCAATCATTTCAAGTCTAAGAACCACAACCACTACCATCACTATGAGAGATAACTATGACTTCCATGATGATGGCTTCCATGTGTCAGTCTCACAGTGGGTCTGTCCGATACACTATTCTCTAACATGTATGTATGCGTTTGGTTTGATGTTTCTATATCATGACTAATGTGACTCTATCATCAACTAACTCACACTCTAATCTTATGTGTCATTGTTGTCTATCTACCTTCTATAATAACAACCAATTTGAGATGTAATGAGAATGCATACTCTTAAGTGCTTTTATAGTGGGTTTGGCAACATTTGCTTTAAGTTGGTATTTTGCAATTTTCACATATCTTAGTTGTATGACTACTCATATGAGATGGAAGTGTTGTAGTATGCTATGTAAGATTCCCAACCTAAATAGTAGATCCATTGTTGTCATTAATATTTCTACTGTGTCATCAACGGTTGGAGCCTCACACAAGTTCACCCATATGAACTTCTTGATCCATACAGTATCCACTATTATTCTTATAACATAGAGATACTCAAATTCTTTTGTAGATTCAAACAACTTTCATTAGCTCAAAACTCTTTCTAGCTTACAGTTCTCATTTATCATAGATTTAGATTGTGATTATTTTGTCAATTTGGAAGCTTGCATGGGTGTTACTATTTACATCAAACTATTCCATATTACCATAACCAAGGAACCAATAATTTAAGTGTTTCACAAACACCTAAGGATGTTCTTTATGGTAGTGTAGTGACTCTCACTGGTATCTGGCATATACCCTCTCGTCATGTCTAATACATACGATATTTCTAGGCAAGTATATATATGTCTTCTCATCATGTCCAATACATATGAGATGACTGGATATCCTCGCGTCATATCCAATACATATGAGATTACTAGATATATTCTCGTTGTGTCCAATACATACAAGATAATGGGATAAATACATAACATATCATTCAAGATCCATTCATGTATTCATATTCTTTACAAGAATTGGGACACTAGGCTTCTGAGAGACTAACTCCATGGATCATGGACATGTTTTCTCTCATGGAGTCTTGCATGTTGAACCCTTCAGCATCTTGCTAATGTATGTGCTCTTACTTAGATCAAGAATCTTTCTAGATCTATCTCTATAGACCTCAATCACATAGGATGCTTCGCCTAAACCCCTTCATAGAGAATGTACTTTCCTTGCCATGTTTTAACAAATGTAGGATAAGGACGTTATTCTCCATCATTATGTGGAATATAAAATATGCTGCCACTAAATCTTTTGTAATCACATATTCCATCTTCATTCTAACTCAATTCAAACCCTTTGATTGTATTGTCAAATAGAAGATTCTAGCTCTGAGATGCTTGCTTCAATCCACATATTAACCTTTGTAGGTTATAGACCTTATATGCATAAATGGATTTATAAAACCATTAGGTTGTCACGTACACATCCTATTAATTATTCCAGTTAAGGAATGTGGTTTTAACATCCATATGCCAAATCTCACAGTCATACTAAGATGCAACACCAAGAATGATCCACATGGATTTAACCATGGTAACAGGTGAAAAGACTTCATCATGTTCAACATCTTGAACTAGTTTGAAACTCTTTACAACCAATTTACCTTTCCATGTTTGTATTCTTACAAAACCCAAATGTACCCCATGGGTCTTGCCCCTTCAGGTGGATCTAGCAAGGTCATACCTTGTTGGTGTACACAGAGTCCACCTTTGATCCCATGGCTAGAATCCATTTCTCAAACTTTTGTCCCTCAATAATTTCTAGGTAGGTTGTTGACTCATCTCTATGATCAACTTGCCGCCTTTTGAGTTATAAGATATCATAATATTTCAAACTCAAGGCATGTTATACTAAAAGTATGAGTTCTATGTTTACATAAGGAACTTGAGATTCCACAACAACTTGTGATTCTCCTTATTCCTATTGTACCTCTTTGGGTTCTATGTTTTCTTGTTTGTCTCAAACATTTTTAGTTCTACTTTTACTCCCACTGATTCCTTTAGAACTAATTTCCTTTTGGGAATTTAGCCATCCTAGCAACAAACACTTTGTTGTCGGCCTGGAATATAATTAATATTCAACAAGATAACATTTGTGTGGTTTGTGGATAAATCCTCTTAAGAAACTATTTTATTATACAAGCTTTCACTCCTAGTCAATAGAAAAGACATACGGGACACTTCCCATGCCATATCTTATAGGGTGTCTTTTTGAGCCAATTTACACGGTATATTAGTGTAAAGCATCTGCCAAAAGAATATTGGAAGATTAGCTAGATACTCTGATAATGTCACCATGCCTTAATATGGTGTGATACCTTCTTTCTGACACATCAGTATGTTTCATGTGGAGTTAATTGGTATACACTATCATGGTTTCTCCATAAGGTTCTCAAACTCTTGGTTTATGTATTTCAACATCGATCATATCGAGGTATCTTAATACTTTTACCAAGTTAGTTATGTACTTCATTGATAATCCCCTTGAACGCTTCAAGAGATTCATACTTGTATTTCTTTTAATACAAATTTCATTAACTACTTATTGCAATTGTAAATATAATGAGCTACTTGTAACTACTTTAGCATTTACTCTAAAAGGTCTATGTACATTGGTATGTACTAGTGCTAATGGAATAGTCAACCTCCCACTACATCTAGTGAAGATGCTCTTGTCATATTGCCCACTAAATAAGACATGCATGTCTCTATTGGTTGAATAACAAAAAGAGTCTAGATAACCATCATATGGATTCTAAAAATGGATTTCTTGTTTATGTGCTCTAGATGATAGTGTTACATGTATTCAGTTTGTTTGAGTTATCAAGTCATTCAGTATATGTGTCATACACATTTGTCTTTACAACGATCAAGTATAGTTTGTGAGACATAGGGCATTCCCATAAATCATCATATCTTTTAAAGGAAACATAATGTTCTTGTAATACAAGTGATATGATGTTTTGATCAGTGACATATACATGATAGCAATTCACTAGTTCTATTATGTGCCCATGAATGATAGCTCCCAACTGTAAAGGCAGCAACCCTTGCTCCGCATTATTCTATCTTACTTCTTCTCAGGTTCTGAAGTAGATATATCTATCTCCATCTTCTTCCTAAGATCCTCTATGAAGAGGATAATTCGTTTCTAATGTTCGGACAAGTGATAATGGTTGCACTTTGTTTTCCTTATCCTTTAAGTAAAAAGGACATATTCATTTTACACTTACCCTTCTCCATAACTTGAGTGTAGAAAACTTAGACTTAAGCTTAGCCTTAGAACACTTCTTAGACTTGTCTTTTCCTTAGGAATCACTTTTGTTGATCATCATCATGGATTTGTCCTTCTTCTTCCTTACTTTGGCATCAACATTTCAAGCATTTGATAAACTGACTATATGATTCATGGAATGCTTGCTCTTGACCTAAGATAAATCCCAGTCATTTCACATGTTCAATCATATTGAACACATGGGGTTCTACTAGACATCCCTTTGTCAGTTTGCACTCAATTAGCACTTTGGAGACATTATACCTTCTATGCTTTACATGATTTTTAAGATGTGTTACCATCTCGAGAATGTGCATGTTTTCATGTTGTTCATGCAACTCATAGTTCATACAATAGAGCATTAGTAATTTAAATGTCTATGGTATCATTAGCATGCTTCCAATAAACATACATTTAGCCTTAGGTGCATTCGGAGCGGGTTATCATGGTATTGGTATATCAAGGACATAGAGCTTTCACTCATTGATGAGAACATTTCTCAAAGTCCTTAATCAATTATGGAACTTTATCCCATTTGTCCCTTTTGAGGATTGGTCACAATTTGAACGTGTTTGTTTTTGGCATTTGATTCTATAAAGAAATATTGCAACCTTTTTCAAAACATTTTTATTTGGTTTTATTTGATAATTTAACGATATTAATTAGGTCTTTAATTATTATCGCTCCCACCATTTTATTCGGGTCTATAGCCCTCAATATCAATTTGTAATATTGCAACATACAATATTCTAGCGGGCCAAGATCCATATTTCATCAATTCGTGACTCAGCTTTGGTTGATCACCCACAACTTGATTATATAGGTAGGCCAACTTGCTAATTGTATCTAAATGCAATCTTGGATAGATTATATGTGTAACTCTTTTCCATAATCATCAATATGCCTCCGTCGCCTGGTCTCACCACGTTATCACCAGTCAAGCCTGACCTAAAACCCGACACGATAATAATGCACCCCGATTTGGCAAAAACTACATTACTACCATCACACTTCCATAAGATAGACAACGCACCATGCTTTGGCATAAACTATGCTTGGTCGATCAAGCTTTTCATGTATGATGCTTTTGGAAGTCATCTAAGACATTGATATTTTAATTGTGGGAATTTGTATATATAAATACATATACTTTATCCAATCACCACATATATAGTATGTATCATATACATGCTATAACCACAGATGAGAACATGCAATAAATAAAACACACAAGCGATGGTTATGGCCATACTAATGTAATTCCTTAGAGCCACATGGAATTAATACCACCTATGGTCCACATTATATGCAACCTATTGTTGATGAAGATCTATGCTCAAACCAATCTGGGTTGATCAGTTCAACTCTTGAACCGGTCGGCTCACCTCCCGGTGGCTCAATTGGGATCTTTTGAAGTGGTCGTATGGTTCTCAGGTCCAAGAAGTGTCTGAACACCTCCAGCCAATTGGTTGGGACACCATTCGATCGGTTCATCCTCCTATCGTCTAGCCTCCTTGGTCCTCCAGTTGATCAAGTCGTCTCACGAGCTGGTCATTTTGCTTTTGTGTAGATCATCATCTCATGTAGAAATATAAATTAAAACTATCCTATATCTTATTACATTGTATATGGGGAAAACCCCGAGTTACATTTGAGGGGAAATAGGGTGAAGAGAATTAATTTAAATTTGGAAAGGAGAGAAAGGCTCATTACACAGGCCGATCAACAACATGAATAAATAACCACAACCATGCACATACAGATCTGGGGTTTTGGCCATAACCATGCTTCACATCCACTATCAAAATTGATTTTATGGCGACGTGTGTAAATTTCATATATATATATATATATATATATATATATATATATATATATATATATATATAGAGAGAGAGAGAGAGAGAGAGAGAGAGAGAGATAGAATTCGTTGCCCGACGGGTAACTTAGCCCAAATCTACCCGGCAGAATACACGGTGGCATTTCCCCGTAAATACTTCAAAAAATAAAAACAGCGGAAAGCGTTCGAACGCGGCCTGCCCAAAACCCTCGCTCAGACCGTCGCTCTGCCTTCCCGCTGCCATCGCTCTACCTTCCCGCTGCCATCGCTCTGCCTGTCGTGCAAAAATCACTGGCGACCCGAACTCCTGCGTCTCTACTTGCTCCTCCATCTCCATCATCTTCGATTCCACGTCTCTGTGCATCTCAATTCTGAATCAGTTACCTCTTTCAATATGACGAGAACAAAGAAAGCGTCAAGGAAGACCTCGACAATGCCGCCGTGGAGAAGGAGTCTACGACTAGTGATTGAAGAAGATGATGACTTCGAAATGCAGCCCCATCAGGCCGAGGAGAAGATGGCCAATGAACCAGAAGAAGCAGCGGCCGCAGAATCACATACTAGCAAGAAAGGGGATGCGAACACCGGTGAAACGGGACAAGAGGAAGCTGCTACCCTGAAAGGGGATACCGAATGGGCTACGATGCCCAAGACAACAGATGTAGCGGATAAAGGGACATTGGTTGCTTCTGCGAAAGGGGATGCGAACACCAGTGAAATGGGGCAAGAGGAAGCTGCAAAAAGGGAGGAGGTTGCTTCTTCGACTCCTCTGTCAGAAATGAAAAGGAAGAAAAGAGGGGCTACAGATCCCCTAACGATAAAACCGTCCGAGAAAAGAGAAAAATGAAGTAAGCAAGTTACGGCTGAGAAAGAAGGCAAAGGATCTACCGAGACTGGAAAACCTCGGAGTGACAAAGCAGAGAGCAAAGAACAGTAAGGTAATTTATGATAGCATGTACATTACAAATGATAAACAGAAAGATATCGTATAGACAGTAACAACACATGTTAAAAGAGTAATTGTTATAAGAAGTAGAGTAACTGATACAGAACATTAGAGTAACTGTACGATAGCCTAGAGTAACTAGAGTAAATGCTGGAGTAACTGTGCACGGTACCAAGAGTAACTGTACGATAGCCTAGAGTAACTAGAGTAAATGCTGGAGTAACTGTACATGATACCAAGAGTAACTACATGATACCAAGAGTAACTGATATAGAACATTAGAGTAACTATACGATAGCCTAGAGTAACTAGAGTAAATGTTGGAGTAACTACTATATAACAAAGCGTAATTTGCACACTTTACATATCAGTTTGACATATGAAAACCATATTGTTAAGCTAAAAAAGACTAAAAATATAGAGTAACTTCATTCCTATGCAGGAAAAAAAGTGAAAGGAAAGGGAAGGCCAAAGAAACTAATGATACAGATAAGGCTGCTGACGAGATAGAAGAAGAGGAAATAAGGAGGAAGAAAGAAAAGGGAAAGGAAAAGGCAGCTGAAGGTAATATTGAATGGATTTGTAAACTTATTAAATTGCTATTACTATCATATGACACTTTTCATATGTTTGCAGTGGGGATAAAGAGGTTGTACCACAGGTGTTACCTAAAGAGCTACATCACAGCCAGCAAGAGTGTGGTGTATACAAGTAATCAGATAAGAATGATGAGGGCGACGACATTTGCAAACATGATAAAGATGCCGAATCTTATGGTTGATGTATGCCTCCTGGAAGATTTGATAGACAGATATGTAGATGATGACAGGTTTTTGCTGGCCAGAGGGGTGGAAAGAAGGATGACGGTTGAGGATGTAGGGGTAATTCTAGGTATCCCAAGCAAAGGAATGGACATCATACCTAGGAAAAATTCTGAGATTGTGAGATCAATATGGCAACAATTTGCCAGCGCAACAGGTAAAAAAGGAAATGAAGAGGACACCAGTAAGAGGTTAAGGGAAAAGGATGTCCTGCACAAGGACAACTTAGCAAAGCTTTGGCAACAATTTGCAAGTACCGACGATCCATCGGACTACCAGAACATGTGTCGTGCATGGATGTTATACCTGCTGGCAACATTCCTACTCCCAGACACCAGCTATTGCACACCAATATACATACTGCACTACCTAGATGATGTTACTGAAACGACACAGATGAATTGGGAAAAGATGGTGCATGGGAGCATCTTCAGGAATATGAAGATGCTGAAGCAAAATGTCCAGCTGGGGAGGAAAGGGGAGAAAGGGAAAACCACCCTCTACACAACAGGGAGTGTGATGTGCCTATGTGTAAGTGAAAAAAATTATCTTCATCTACAAAATTGTTACAATAATGACTATGGGGGGCAGTTACATATGCATTGAATTTTCACTCTGTTTAAATGTAGGTTTGGGCATATGAGATGACAATCATGGCAAAGCCAACGTTCCTTGATGCAAATCCAAGGATAAAGAAGTGGGCTGCGCCGGTCGAGAAGTTGATGGATTTAGAGGCTGTGAACCCTAAGGATGTAAGAATATTTCTTATTTGTTAAAAAAACTAATATATAACATAATCCTGCAAGTTTGCGTTGTTAGATACTTTTTTTGATTTTTTTATGGATAGGTTTGTGGAGGTATGAATATAGACCAGGGGGATAACTGGCAAGCTGCAAGAACAATGAAAGACATGCCCTACTACCTTGCGGATAAAAGAGCAAAAAGTAAACAAAAGCCAGACAAGGTGCCAGCAAAGCTAGTCATCCAAAAAGGAGTGCCTGCTGATGACTCCAACCTGGCGAGAAGAATTGAAATACTCGAGGACGAGCTAAAGATGCAGAAGGAGATATGCACGAAAATTTCTGTTGAAGCATTCCCTGAGCTGCGAAGAGAGAATAAACGGCTAGAAAATAGAATAGCCAAGCTGGAAGAGGAGAACAAAAAACTGAGGAGAAAATTCGGAGATGAAGGTGACAAATCACAGTCACCTGTCGGTGGATTAGAACAATCTGCTGAAAGGTTCTCATCGGGGAATGTTCAAGAACCCAATAAGGATGTTGCTTTGACGAGCAAAGTAGATAATGAGGGTATGGATAAGGGCGACAAGCCGATGAAGCGAGGCAGGCTGAGCCTCAAAAGAAAATATGTGCAACCGAATGACTCAGAAGATGAGAATGATGGGAAGAAAAATGATAAGGAGGAGGAGAAGAAAGAAAAATCAGCTGAAGGTTTGGACCAAGGAAAATCTGCACGAGGTGCAGAAGAAATATGTGAACAGCAAAAGAATATAATCGATGAAGAAGGGCAGAAGGAGGAGCCCAGAAAAAAAATTGTCAAAGATAGAACAGTAAATCATAGGCAGCATTGAGAAAAACGTGAAGAAGAGGAGGGAGGAAAAGGTAATGTTGCATCTCCTTTAAATTATATCAATAGTTGGGTAACTATGTAAATACAGTAGAGTAATTGTGTGATAGAAGTAGAGTAATTGTAGTAATATAAAGAGTAACACTAAGAGTAACTCAGATAGCACTGAGAGTAACTTTGATAGCACCGAGAGTAACTGGTAGAACACTGATAGTAACTCTGATAGCACTGAGAGTAACTGACAGAACACTAACAGTAAATGAGAGACCACTAAGAGTAACTCTGATACGCACTGAGAGTAACTATGATAACACTGAGAGTAACTGTAAGAACATAAAGAGTAACTATACGATGGACTATAGTAACCGTACGACATATTAACATAGTATAACTAGTAGAAAATGAAGATTGATTCTAACATGAAGTGCTCTTTTGTTGTTGACAGCACAAGTTGTCAAACTTCATTGGTTTCGAGCATTTCAAAACAAAACAATCTAGGGAAATTTTCCACCACTTCATGGACAATATAGAAGAAATGTAAGAGAATTTGTTAATTTGCCAAGTGTACACATATAAAACATCGCTTATTCAATATCCAAAACTAATATGTATAACATCTATACAAACGATTGACATGTCAAAACAAGAATGGAGATTCAGCGTTGACACTTGGTGCACGGGGAAGGACCTCGCCACCCTACTGTACAAAGATCAAATGATGCAATCACCAGTAAGAAACTAATAAATAGTAGTGTAACTCTTTGAGAACTTGTCATTTTTTTCTAAACAAAGAAATCTTGTGGTTATTTTTTCAGGTTATGGACTGCTTTGTACAGATGCTCAAAGCTACCACAAGTAAAAGGAGAAAGAAGGGTCTGTCATGGCACTGCTTGAGCACATATGCTCTGATAAGAAGAACAAAAATACAAAAATATATACACAAAACTGAAACTTATAGATATGAATTTGTATTTACAGCAGAAGCTGTCGTTTCATGTTGAAAACATAACCATGTCGAAGATCGACATGCTATCTCCACTATTCAACGTCCCGATGAAAGATTGCGACACAATGGACTCGGTGTTCACCATATTGAACATTGACAACCACTGGCACTTGTACGAGGCAAGTTTCAGGGAAGGAGTACACCGATCTTATAACTCAATGAGTGGAAATAGCAAGTCGAAAAAGGAATTCATTAGATGGGTAAGCAATCTATAAAAAGAAACTCTATTTGTAGTGGATTGACAGGGTTAATGTTTGTTGATAGATGATTAATAAGAGTTGTAAATTTTTAATGCAGGTGGGTATTGTCCACGAATTCTTCAGGGGGGCAGAAAAAGGTGACCAACTGTCACAATGGGGACAGGAGTACCCGCTATGTCCACAACAGGCAGAAGACTCACTTGACTATGGGGTCTTCGTTATGAAGTACCTAGAATGCCTGGTAAATGGAAAACAAATGGACTTCACCTGCGAGGACATGCCAGCCATAAGGGCTGA
Organism: Alisma plantago-aquatica; assembly: GCA_963693085.1. Lineage (NCBI taxonomy): Eukaryota > Viridiplantae > Streptophyta > Magnoliopsida > Alismatales > Alismataceae > Alisma > Alisma plantago-aquatica. Next base: position 1,112,188,077 of record OY856409.1, on the reverse strand, counting down.
TATTTTTCAGAGAATGATGGCGATGGGGGAGTTGCAACCTGTACAAGCACATCAAATAGATAACAATGAAGCCATCAAAGAAGGTCCATCTGAGCAAAACAAGGGAGGAATAGATGAACATCAAAAGCAACAAGAAGAAGAGAAGACAGAAGCACCATATGAAGAGAAGAAAACGGATAAAGAAGATGTTTCAAGCCTAGATAAATGGATGGATTTAAGCTGAAATACTGAATTATTAATTGAAATGTAAAACTTGAACAGTTTGCTTCTGTAATTTTGATGTGTAACCGCTATGAGATACATTACTTGTGTGCTGTGAAAATCCTGAAAATTACATGTTTGATCTAAATCATATTGCAAATATGAGTATTTCTGGGTTTAATATATAGCGTTTTGTGCTTTGAATTTTGTGTTCTTGAATGTAAAACTGTTGTGGTTTTGTATGGAGATATATACTTTGAGTTAGACTGTTGTGGTTTTACATATCAGAGTTACTCTCAGTGCTAACATACCTGTATCGAGATATGTCTGCTTCTGAGAGTAACTGAGAGACCACTAAGAGTAACTCTGATACGCACTGAAAGTAACTATGATAACGCTGAGAGTAACTGCGAGGACACTAAGAGTATCTGTGACAACACTAAGGAGTAACTATGATAAAACAAAAAGTAACAATGATAACACTGATAATCACTGATAACAAAGAGTAACTCAGATAGCACTGAGAGTAACTCTGATAGCACCGAGAGTAACTGGTAGAACACTAAGAGTAACTTTGATAGCACCGAGAGTAACTGATAGAGCACTAAGGAGTAACTGAGAGAACACTAAGAGTAACTCTGATAGCACTGAGAGTAACTATGATAACACTGAGAGTAACTGTGAGAACACTGAGAGTAACTGTGACAACACTAAGAAGTAACTGAGAGAACACTAAGAGTAACTCTGATAGCACTGAGAGTAACTATGATAACACTGATAGTAACTGCGAGGACACTGAGAGTATTTGTGACAGCACTAAGGAGTAACTGAGAGAACACTAAGAGTAACTCTGATAGCACTGAGAGTAACTATGATAACACTGAGAGTAACTGCGAGGACACTGAGAGTATCTGTGACAGCACTAAGGAGTAACTGTGATAAAACAAAAAGTAACTCTAACGTTCAGGAGTCTGCTGTACATGATTCTTTATTAAAGAAGGAACCAGAAAAGTGAAGAAAATAGAGCACAGATCTATAAAGATATGTACAAGAGTCTGTTGTACGATGTAAATGCACATACACATAGCACAGTGCACTGCTGTGTCGTCATAACAGCACAGTACTTCTGGCATCTTTGCAACCCAACAGGACAGAGCACTGCTGTCCATATTTGCAACACCAACAGCACAGAGCTGCTGCCATCTTTGCAACCCAACAGGACAGAGCACTGCTGTCCATATTTGCAGTACCAACAACACAGAGCTGCTGCCATCTTTGCAACCCAACAGGACAAAGCACTGTTGTCCATATTTGCAGCACCAACAACACAGAGTTGCTGGCATCTTTGCAACCCAACGGGACAGAGCACTGTTGTCCATATTTGCAGCACCAACAGCACAGAGCATTACTCTCACTGTTGCACATATTTGCAGCACCAACAATACAGCCGGGGGCTTTCAGATCTTCAACATCTCCATCCTCCACGACTGCTACGGTTTACAACACAGGCGGGCTCTTTCAGAACTTCAACATCTCCATCCTCCACAACACCATCGAGAGAAATCTCGTCATCATCCGTGACTGCTACGGTTTACAACACAGCGGGGGCTTTCAGAACTTCAACATCTCCATCCTCCACAGCACCCTCGACAGAAATCTCTTCTTCATCCGCGATTTACAACACAGCGGGGGGCTTTCAGAACTTCAACATCTCCATCTCCACCTCTTCTTCATCTGTGACTGCTACGGTTTACAGAAGGTACAGTTTACAGAAGAAATACCGACAGCCCCCTTAACATTTCAGTATCACCCCCTTTGACCTTCTCCTCAGATCCCCTTTAACATTTCTTTACAGCCTACCATGGAGCCATTCATCCAGCCAATCAACTACACCATTGATGACAAGACAGTGGAATCCATTCTAATTCCTATAGAATGGAACCATCTCCATTTCCACATCAACCCAGGCAAGACCACCTTCCTAATCGGAAACCAGTCTTTCCTGATAACCCTTATGCAAAATAAAAACGGGTCACTTTCAACTGCTAAGGGCTGGAAAAGGATGATCGCAGAGCTCAGTCTTCACAAAGGTTGGATCATCTACCTCAAGCCAACTAATCACCAGACCATCACATCATGGATCACAGATCATTTCTTAGAAACACCAACTGAGCTTATTCCGCTCTTCAGAATGCCTGGCGACGAAGTATACTCTGGATCGGAGGACTCTGCAGATCAGCTCTTCGTTAGGGACATATACCAAGCAGCACCAGGATCATTTGTAAATCCCATTCAGGTTGATTCATCCACAACAGCGGACACATCAACATCTGCAGATGACACTGCTTCTTCGTCTGTCCAGCGTTCCTTTCACAAATAGATATGCACCGGTGCCCTTTTCTCTTAGCCTTTTCTCTTAGCCTTTGCAGGTTCACTCATTTACAACAGATATGAACTTCTCAGATACGAACGTGTGTTTAGGCTTGATGTCTATGCTTTCCAAAGGAGGGAATTGTGTGTATGATATCTATCGCCAGGGATGGACCTTCTTTATAGCTAATCTGGCTGTATTTTTCTGTATTTTTATGTTCAGTTGATGGACCTTCTTTGTAGTTGATTTGGTTGTATAATATATAACGTTTTATGATTCGAATGTTGTAATCTTGAATGTTTAGCTGTAGTGTTTTTGTCTGATTATATATACTTTCAATTGGCACTAAGAGTAACTGAGAGAACACTAAGAGTAACTCTGATAACACTGAGAGTAACTCTGATAGCACCAAGAGTAACTGGTGGAACACTGAGAGTACCTCTGATAGCACTGAGAGTAACTGATAGAACACTAAGAGTAACTGAGAGACCACTAAGAGTAACTCTGATACGCACTGAGAGTAACTATGATAACACTGAGAGTAACTGCGAGAACACTGAGAGTAACTGTGACAACACTGCGTATCAGAGAGTAACTATGATACGTAGTGAGAGTAACTATGATAACACTGAGAGTAACTGTGAGAATACTGAGAGTAACTCTGCTAGCACTAAGGAGTAACTGAGAGAACACTAAGAGTAACTCTGATACGCAGTGAGAGTAACTATGATAACACTGAGAGTAACTGTGAGAATACTGAGAGTAACTCTGTTAGCACTAAGGAGTAACTGAGAGAACACTAAGAGTAACTCTGATACGCAGTGAGAGTAACTATGATAACACTGAGAGTAGCTGCGAGATTATTGAGAGTAACTGTGACAAAATAAAAAGTAACTCCAGCAACCAGAAAGTAACTCTACCAGTGTATGGCATATTAGCAAAAACTGACATTTCGTGAGTACACTGAACAAACCATGAAAAAAATTGTACTAATCCAAAAATGTATGTATTCCAAAAGAAAAGAGTATTCAATGAATATAAAACAAAAAATATTCTGCAAAAGAGTAATATCTGATCAAAACAGATTCTTTGAAGCATAATCAAAGTATACATATAGCTGGTGGAGTTCAATGTAAAACATAAAATACATTACAAAACACAAAAGTAAAAATACATGGATGGTTACAAAATCACTTTCACAAAAACTGCAGACAAAAAGAACAACCCATTACATGTTTGAATATCCCTCACTCACATGCTAATCAACTACAAACTCCACTAAAAAACGTCCAGCATCAACATACCACACGATCAGCAACAGGGATAATCATTGAATAGCAAACAGCAACAACACAGTCCATAATAGCAATGGACTACTTCTTCATAGGGCAGTTCCTGCTATCATGGTTGACCCTAAACTCTAAACAATTCTTGCATTGCCTCTCTTTTTTGGACTGTGCAATCTCAACTCCAGATTTAAACCTCACATCGGTCGATCTAGGTCTTCCCTTAGTTTTGCAACTACTAGGTATATGGACCTTGACAGCAGAAGAGGAAGCTGTATTAGAAGCGATTGCACCAGCGCCTGCACCAGGATCAGGGAGATCCAAATCTAAGAGCTCCTTTTGCAAAGATAACAGTTTTTCATGGCAAAGATCTACAACATTATTCCTAAACGCTATGTTGACAATAGAATTGCAGGCAGAAACAAGATGAAGAGTCCTCCCAGTGGATGGGTGCTTAACTGACGCTTTGCCAAAAATCAAAGGGTGTTCTCTGTACCCTTTAGTCCACCTCTTCAGAATGTAAGGCTCGGGAAGAGTACAATAGTCACGGCTCTTCAAATAAGAGAGGATGTGCCTGCAAGGGATGCCTTTGAATTCCAACATGAAGCAACTGCAGGAAACAATGTCATTAGATAACTCTTTCTTCAATATACGGGGAGTTCCAAGTCCACCGACGCGATACACCTCAAAGACACCTTCTGAAGCTTGCTTTACATTGTAGACCATACTTTGGTGAACCTCAGACTGGAATATCTTAAATATGGACTTGGTATATATACCTCTCATCTGCTCCTCTAGCGGCCACAGTGATGACAAAGGGAGGTTACTGTACTCGTCATCAAAATCTTTGAAATTTTCAATCTCTCGCACATGAGAGTACGCAGTCTCCAACGAACATACAAGTTCAAATAGAGTCTTCCTGCTATTCACATGGCTCCTAATGAACGCATTCAGGCTCTCGCTCCTTTGAGTCATCCTCATGCCCGCAAAGAAGGAGGACTGCATATAGCACGGAACCCAATCGCAACGCATCGCATACATATCATAAAGCCAGGTGATGGACAACAAATCATGCTCCTTAATTACAGAATCCCACCTCTCTTCAAAAATGTCGACATCATCCACATTCCATACACAATCATTCAACAAGCTTATGATCTGGTCCTTGTTAGGAATGCCACCAAGCTTGGAGGGAAGCTTCTGTAGGATGTGCCAGCTGCATAAGCGATGCTTGCAATTGGGAAAAACAGAGATGATAGCAGCATTCATAGCAGGGTCCTGATCAGTTATGATGGAAACCGGCTCTTTGCCAAAACAAAGTAAGTACTGCTTGAAAACCCAAACAAATGAGTCATACTTCTCATCGACCAGCAGAGCAGATGCAAACAACACTGTCTTGCGATGGTGATCAACTCCACCAAACATTCCAAAAACCATCGAATAATTGTTGGTGCGGTAGGTGGTTTCAAACACAATCGCATCCCCGAACAGCCCGCAGTCTTCAATAGAGACGGGATCAGCCCAAAACAGATGAGTAAGGCAACAATTGGGGTCTTTGGTAGCTATAGAAGAATTTCGGATCAATGGCTTTGAAACTATAAAAGCGATCTAAAACCATGTCGACGTCGTATTTGGCCAACTCTTTCCTCTTGCTACTGATGTGTCCATGAGCTTGTCTACTAGTAAATGTCATATTTTCATAGCCACTAGACTCGGATGATATCAATGCAATTTGTCTCGATACAGGTATGTTAGCTTGGCTCATGGAAGAAAGGATCTCTTTTTGAGTTTCATCAAGAGATGAGTTACACTTGAGGTAACGGAGATGAGCAACATCAACAAGTTCATGGTTGTGTTCCTCAACAAATGCAGTCACGACCCACATGGATGAGGAATTGTCTAGTGTGAAACGTATCATGGCTTCACAACCACACCTCTTCACAGAATGCTTGTGCTTCTTTGACAACTTATCCTGCAAGTTACCCATCTCATCACAAACGGGGCTTAGAAGCCCTCTAGACCTCTTAGAACGACCAATCTTACCCTGGTTATCACAAACCAAATCTTTAGCAACCAGAATCTTACTTCCCCGTTCATATCTATTGTCGTCTTTCCTGATGTTAAACCCACTCATTCCAGCATAACTTGAATAGAAGGATATACCTTCATCTAGACTTCCAAACTGAAGGCCAACTCTAGGGACTGCAGCTGGTGACGAAGAAGAAACACCAATAGAATGAGAAGACGGAGGATTATCATCATCATGGCCGACACTTGCATTAGCAGCATCCGTATCAAGGATGGGATCCATGACAGTGTGTTGGAGTAACTCAGAAGATCAGAAGAGTAACTCTGTAACACAACAAGAGTAACTCAGTAAGGCAAAAGAGTAACCAATTATAACAAGAGAGTAACTCGGAAAATCAGAAGAGTAACTCTGTAACACAACAAGAGTAACTCGGTAAGGCAAAAGAGTAACCAATTATAACAATAGAGTAACTCGGTAAGGCAAAAGAGTAACCAATTATAACAATAGAGTAACTCGGTAAGGCAAAAGAGTAACCAATTATAAAAAGAGAGTAACTACGCAAAACATAAAAACATGAATGCCAGTTACTGCTTCAAAAATGACAATGCAGAAACAAAAATTGGGTTTCTTTCCCACAGAAGATAAAGGGATGAATAAACATTGAAATGATAAGAAAATTAAAAAAAAAAACGAGTATAACTGAATGAATTTACAAAGAGAAATACAAAATCTACCTGAATGTAGCTTGAAAAAACTGTTGCTCATACAAATGCAGATAGAACAGTGAATTCTCCCACCACCTCCACTCCCTCCATAGAAATTTGCTCCTGAATATGCAGATAGAACAGGGAATTCTCCAACCACACCCACGCCCTCCTCCTCAGCGGCGTGAGCTTCAGAACAGCAGGTCTAAACGGTGGAATCAACTTGGTGAAAATCGATACCGTCACAGGATACACAAACGACAGTGGGAGACACCTTAGTCGTCCTGCTCTGCAAGATTAATAAAAGGGGAAACCGTTATCATAGGTATTTCTGAGGAAATGAATGTAGGTATTTCTGAGGAAGAAATGTAAAATGGAGATTGAAATACGCCAAGTTGGAATCAGAGGCGGAATTACATATGCAGGGCGTTAAGCGGCATATGGGGGGTAGATGATCGATAGATGGGAGGAAGACCGGATGTATCAGCCTGGCGGCGGCACAGACGATCGCGGATGATGAAGATGATCGGCAAATGGGGGGAAGACCGGATGTATCAGCCTGGCGGCGGCACAGACGATCGCGGATGTATCAGCCTAGCGGTGGATGGGAGAAAGACCGGATGTATCAGCCTGGCGGTGGCACAGACGACTGCGAATGACGTATATGATCAGCAGATGGCGGGTAGACCGGATGTATCAGCCTGGCGGCAGCACAGACGATCGCGGATGACGAAGATGATCGGCAAATGGGGGGAAGACCGGATGTATCAGACTGGCGGCGGCACAGACGATCGCGAATGTGGGTAGACCGGATGTATCAGCCTGGCGGCGGCACATACGACCGTGGATGACGAAGATGATCGGCAGATGGGGGAGATCGGAAGAATCAGGCTGGCGGCGGCAGAGACGATCGGGTTTTTTCTTTGTTGAACGCGTGCTATAGTAAGTTGGACTTAATTACATGCGCCTACCACCGGGAACATGTTGCCGGGTAACTTAATCAACAGTACCCGTCGGGTAACAAATAAATAGCCATATATATATATTTATTTATTTATTTATTTATTTATTTATTTATTTATATATATATATATAGAGAGAGAGTCAGGCTAGAATACACTCGAGTGTACACATCGCATGGATACACTCAAGTGTGTTTGTATATTAAGACTATTTTTTGCAAGATGTAAATCATTGATCTTCATTGTCATACTATAATTAGGCTACATACAAATTTTGAGCCCATTTGGATGAGTGTAAGTCACTCATCTGAGGGCAACAAAATGGACGAACGAAACTAATTTGAAATGCATACTTTTTGCGGTCTTTATAACATGACCTATAAATGTCCAAATGTGCTCAAAATTTTCATATGAGTTATTCACAAGACAATTAAGAAGATCAATGGATTATATTTTTGAAAAAAATATTGCATCATGAAAAACTACTTGAGTGTATTCTTCTCCGAATACACTCAAGTGTATTCTAGTATGACTATATATATATATATATATATATTTATATATATATATATATATTTATATATATATATATATATATTCATTTGTATTTTTGATGTGGTGATAAGACGGACGTGCACATCAACCAATTTAAATATTGGCATCATATGCAATAAATAAACATGATAAAACCAAAAATCTAATCATATTGAACATCCCAAAATATAATTAATTAATGTGGCTTAGATACCACTGTAGGGAAATACGACATTAGATAGGCAGTGGAAACAAAATATTTTCTGACATATTTCCCATGAACTAGGAGATTGTGTCAATAAATATGCAATGGGAATGATGGTTTCACGAAGATATACCTGGTCTTGGAGCAAGCTTAGAGACAATCCTTGTCAATATAGATGCGCACTTTATCTTGGACAATGTCTATGCTGATCCTAGTAGCATTGGGACTCGTATGACTGCTCCTTTATGGATAATAGACTCGAACAATTATTGCATTAACTCCTCTGATCTTTCCATGGACTGCGAGTTGATGTTGCCCTCCTAGCAGCAGCTAAAGGACTCCTGCCTCTAGAGTACTCCACACAAACCAACTAGAACTCCTGTCATCCTGCTAGAACAGAGGGGAAGGAGTTGTCCCTCCCATTGGTATACTAGTCACCAACATGCTCTCCCACAACAATGATCCTCAGTTGTTTCTCTCCCTTGACTATCCCTCCCTAGTCGGGTAGGAGTTTCTTGGGCTCTCTTCGCTACCACAACTAGAGAGGACAACATTTATCAGAGCAACTGATTCTCAATTATCTGTGTTGTTCTCTAGGAAGCCCCCAGTACCCCTCTATTTATAGGCAGAGTTTGTGTCTAGGTTCCCATTCAGTGTGGGAGTGGAAAGGACCGGAAGATCTCTAATTTTCGCAATAATTCTAGAAGTTTCACAACATGTGTGCGCCCAAACGGTCATCTCACCTAGAAAGATGGTAAATTAGGATGTGAGACGATCATTTCTCTCTTTGCTAGTCAGATATGAATTGGCAAATTCATTTTTAAATTAGTTTCATACATTAATTTACTTGCACCCCAAGTAAGTGTAATTGAAACATGTTCGAGAAAACTCGAGAACCTTCATTCATCCCAACTAGACCATCTCACACAAGAGATATGCCTGTCTCACTCACCAAGATAGTCGTCTGGTGAGTTTGAGTCAAGCTGATTTGTTCAATGACTTGAACTGGTCAGTTTATAGGGCATAACTAAGCCAATTCGATTTATGATCTTCCTGACAACCCAAATGGCTGTCTCAACACTTGAGATGCCCATCTAGATGCCTGAAGGGCTATCTCACCTAGTGAGATGCTCGTTTGGCAGTTCAGTCAGTCAATCCATTGATTTGTTGCATGAATTGAGTACCTGAACACTTTAGCAATCAATCCAATTGTCATTCAAGATTAAACTCCTCTTCTAGATGAATTCCTATGTGTGTGACCCTATAGATTTCATATCACATTGGCAGTGAATGTCCATAACAACTTATGACATCACAAGCAATGAGTGGTGTTTAGTCACATCAGTGCTATCCAAGTGAATGGAAAGTTGGGGAGCAACTTCAACCTATAATCTGTGTATGGTGTTACAGTGTTTGTATAGTTCCTTTTTCACTGATATCTAAATTGAACTAGAAGCATGGATTATTCATCTTCATTATTATTTGATCTTGTTCCTTGAACTAGAGAAGACTGCATGAGATATATGTAATCTCAATATTAGTTATTGACTCACATGTGCATGGCCATACTTTTCTTAGTCTCGCTAATCTAGAGGCATTTTGATATCATTCTCCTATACGAGGGAAAATCCCATATCTATCACTCACAAACAATCCCATGTGTCAAAATCACCCAATCATCACTGATATAACAACCCATGTTTCAATATTGTGTTTGATGATGTCAAAGTGTACCCAACGACATGTGATAAGTGCAATGATTTCAGGTCTAAGAACCACAACCACCACCATCACTATGAGATATGACTATGACTTCCATGATGATGGCTTCCATGTGTCAGTCTCACGGTAGATCTGTCTGATACACTGTTCTCTAACATGTATCTGTGTGCTTGGTTTGATATTGCCAGATCATGACTAATGAGACTCTATCATTAGCCAACTCACACTCTGATCTTATGTATCATTTTTTCTATCTACCTTTTGCAATAACAATCAATCAGGGATTTAATGAGAATATATATACACTTAGCATCCGTATGATCTCATTCTTCCAAGTCACGTACCTGAAGACATACATCATTGAGTAATATCATTCTCTATACATTTATTTTGTTATTCATTATCTCATAACTGAATATACATAATAAATTGGAAGCTTGCCTTTATTTTTAATCAAATCATTTACATGTTATGCCATCACAATCATCATATGATTGGCTCTCTAGGCATAAATACCAATAGTTATTAATCATTATCCTTCCCTACCTCTTTCTATGGTTGTTTGAGTTATTACATGACCAAAGGAATAGGCTAGATGGATGATTTGAGCTTTAGGACAGAGAAACTCCTAAGTTGCATGTGGAATCTTAGCTATTTTCTCCACTTCCCCTTTGTCTACCCATATTTCTAGTCCTAGGTATGGGATCTAAGTAGCTAGGCATGTGTCCCCTATAGACACTTAGCTAAATGTCTTTCTAATGGTTAGATGGAACTTGTGGGAGTGAACAACCTTTTTTTACTCTCCACACCATTTCTTTCCCCCAAGTGTATTAGGAAACTACATCTAGAAACCTATACATGGACCGCCTAGACCTATCCCTACCCATTCCTTAGTTAATGTCATCTTGAAATGATGAATGGTTAGTGACAAGGACTAGTGCCCCTATTTGCCACCATTCCATCCTTGGTCCACTAATAGAAGGATGAATGCTCTAGTCTAGTCCTTTTAGTTTGGTCTGGTAGATATACAATGGATTTTTGTGTATGAAAATGGCCCTATACATGGTTGATAGTACATATTTTTCCAAACATCTAACTAACCCATCTAATTTTTGTAACTCTAATTTCATCTCTCACTAGATAATCGATATTTTCACTTGGCTTGTTTGTTGGTATGTATGCCCAGAGAGACAATCATGTGATGATTGTAATGGCATAATTGTAAATGATTTGATTAGATAAATAAAGGCAAGCTTCCAATTTATTTTGTTTAATTCAGTAAGGAAATAATGATGTAACATTATAAATGTCTAGAGAATAATATTACTCGATGGCGTATGTCTTAAAGTATTCAACTTGGAAGAAATGAGTTCAAATGGATGTTAAGAGTACATATACATATTCTCATTATGTCAATGATTGTTTTTTACTATGGAAGGCTTATAGATAAAAATAACACATAAGATCAGAGTGTGACTTGGTTGACGACTGAATCTCATTAGTCATGGTATGGCAATATCAAACCAATCACATAAATACATGTTAGAGAATAGTGTATCGAAAGACCCACCGTGAGACTGACACACGAAAGCCAACATCATGGAAGTCATAGTTAGGTCTCACAGTGATGGTGGTGGTTGTGGTTCTTAGACCTAAAATCACTGCACTCAACACATGTCATTGGGAACACTTTGGCATCGTCAAATGCAGTCCTGAAACACGAGTTGTTATAACAGTGATGATTGGGTGGCTTTGGAACGTGGGGATCATCTATGAGTGATAGACATGGGATTTGTCCCACCTATTGGAGTACTGTCATGTCCTCGGCCTCTTGATTAGCAAGACTGAGAAATGCATGGCCTTGCACATGTGAGTCAATATGTGATGTTGAGCTTACATATATCTTAGGAAGTATGCTCCAATTCAAGAAAAAAAATTGGATTATAAATAGGATGACTGCTCCATGCATCAAGTTTAATCTGGAGATGGTGACAAAGTAACTATACAAACACTGCAACACCATACACATATTTTAGGTTGAAGTTGTTCTCCAACTTTCCATTTACTTGGTCTCGACCTAGAAGAGGAGTTCAGATCTTGAATGACAATTGAATTAAGTACTAAAGTATTTAGGTATTTTATTCATGCAATAAATATGCAAACAGCACTGCCAAATTCCCATCTCAAGTGTTAAGATAATTTTCTAGAATTGCCAAATGGTCGTCTCAAGTGTTGAGATGGGTGTTTGGGTAGTCAGGCCTATTATGAGTTTGAATTGGCTAAGGAAGTGAACCTATCAAACTGACTTGCTCGACTCGGGTCACCAGACGACAATCTGAGTGACCGAGATGGTTATCTCGCATGGGCGAGATGGTCTGGTTCAGCTGAAGGACAGTTTCAGATATATACTAATTCATTTGAGTTGTACATTACTTGTTATGCAAGGAAATTAATATAGGATATTAATTGGAAACAAATTGTCAATTTTGTGTACAACTAGGAAACAGCCAAATGGACATCTGGATTGTGCCAAACGACCATCTGGGCAGCCAGAAGACCGTCTGAGCTATTGAAATTTAAGAAATTTCCATTGTTGTTGTGAAATTTTGAGATCTTTTGTTCCTTCGACTCCTGCATAGGTTAGGAACCTAGACCCAAACCCCACCTATAAATAGAGGGGGTACTGGAGCTTCCTAGAGCACAACATAGACAAATGAGAATTAGTTTCTCTGACAAAATTTGTCCTCTTTGGTTATGATAACCATGAGATCCCTGGAAAGCCCTACCCAATTAGGGAGGGATAGCCAAGGGAAAGAGCAATTAAGATCATTGTTGTGGGAGAGCAAGTTGGTGACTAGTACACCAACGGAGTGGACAACTCCACCTATCCATTCTAGTAGGATGACACGAGTTCTAGGCAGTCTGTGTGGACTACCATAGAGGCAAGAGGTTGTTGTCTGCCTCTAGGAGGACAGCTTCAACCAACAGTCTGGGATAAGAGGAGTTGTTGAAGAAGATGAGGTTTGTGGTTGTAGTCTGTGGTGCAGATCAGGAGGTGCATTAGTCCAATGTGTCCCAATGCATCCAAGATTAGGGTTACAGATCTACAATGATGAGGATTGTCATCGGACTTGCTCCATGACCAAGTATATCCTCATAAACCATCCTTATTGTCTTATAGTAATTGATGTGATCTACTATTTTAAGAAAATATGGTAGATAAAATTTTTGTTTCTACTGCCTTCTCTGTTGCCATATTTTATCAGAGTCGGTGTCAATTTACTATATTATGGGATAATTGATATGATTGTTGCATGTGATGTGAATATTATCTTGTCAAATTCAAACACCATGATAATCCCAAACTAATATATATATATATATATATATATATATCTGTGTGTGTGTGTGTGTGTGTGTTTGTGTGTGTGTGTGTGTAATTTACACTCGTCACCCTAAAAGAGGATTTGATGGTATATGCATAGCATGGCTATGGCCAATAACCCCTATTATTTGTTCATGGTTGTATGGTTGGTTGATCCAATTATCTCAGTCTGCATACTGATCCTCTATCTTATCTTCCTAATGTAAAGTTAATTCTTTCCTACCCTTTCTCCCCTTGATTGTAACTTGAGGTTTCTCCATAATTTCCTATTATGACAAAGATGAAGATGTCTTGATGATGAGCCGAAGGACCTTGGAGGACATGGTGGACAAGTCAGACCGATCACCTGATGGACCCAACCGATCAACTGTAGGAGCCAGCCGATGGTGGATAGATGGACCAGATGACTGATGAGACGACCTAACAATCGGTCAGGAGGTGATCTAATCGATTCAAGGGTTGAACCAATCAACGCAGATTGGCAAGCAAGGATCTTCATCAACAAATAGTTTTTGCATATGATTTAGACCTAGATGATGTAATTCCTTATGTCTCTAAGGGACTACATTAGGTTATACATAACCATCGCTTTCGTTTATTGCATGTTTTCATTGTGGGTGATATCATGTATATGATATGTATATGGTGATTGGATAAAGTATATGTATTTATACAAACTCCCTAAATTAAAATATAAAGTCTTAGATACTTTACAAAAGTGACGCACATGAAAATCTTGATTGGACAAGCATAGGTTACGCTTAAGTGTGGTGTGTCATCTATCTTATAGATATGTGATGATAGATATGTTAGTTCTGCTAAAGTAGGGTGCATGTTCTATTGTGTTGGCTTTTGTTTCAGGCTTAACTAGTGATTCTTAGAGAGTCTAAGACCAGAAGCATGTAGGTAATTATGGAAAGGGGTTGCACATATCATCTATCCATAGTTGCATATGATGCAATTGGAAAGAGTTGCCTACCTTGATGGTTAATTGTGTTTGCGGTGTTGATCGGGCCACAGTTGAATTATCTTGAATCTGCCCCACTAGAATATTGAACAATGCAATATTTGAATTGATATTGAGGGATATCAATATGAATAAAATAGTGGGAGTGATAATAATTAAAGACCTAATTAATATCTTCAAAATTTTCAAAACAAATCAAATATGAATGGTTTTTTATAAAGGAAAACTTTCTCTTATAGAATCAATGATGAACAAATCTGATTTGCAGTTGATCCTGAAGAAGGACTAACTTGACGGGAGAAATTTTCATGATTGGTTTTGGACTTTGATAAGGGTTCTTAATGAAGAGAGCAAGATCTACGTCTTTGACAAACCAATACCTAAAATACCTCCTCCTGATGCACCTAGGGCACAAGTGGATGTTTATCGGAAGCATGACAATGATGCATTGGAGATAAAGTACCTTATGCTTAGCTGCATGAACTATGAGTTGCATGAGTAGTGTGAATACATGAGTATTCTTGAGATGGTAACACATCTTAAGAAAGTGACACTTGTTCTTGAAAATCAAGAATGGGTTTCTACCTTGATGGTGTTGCTTGAGTCAAAGCTGACCAGGGAACCTCAATAGAGGACATGTGATCAATATGATTGGACATGTGTCTCATCCTAAAGAAGTGGGATTCACCTTGAGCCAATAGTTGGCCACTGATATGATTCTAAGGACTATGCCTGAATCATATAGCCACTTTATTGCCTATTATCATGTGAGAAATATGGCTGGACAGATGTCAGACTTGCTTGCCATGTTGTTTCATGCTATGAAAAATTGAAGAAGGATAAGCACGTGATGGTGATCAGTGGAGCTGAGTCCAAGGATCAAATCAAGACTGAGAAGAGTTTGTGGTCAAGCCTAAGTCCAATTCTTCAACACTCAAGATAAGGAGAAAGAAAAATGCAAGAGGATCTCATAATTTGTACTTGAAGGCATTTACGAAGAAGAAGATGGGTATGGTGATCTCCACTTTAGGCATATACGTTATTGATATAAATTTATCTACTTCATCATCATGGGTACTAGATAACGGATGTGGATCTCATATATGTTCTCATATGCAGGATCTGAATGGAAGTAGGCCTTTGGGAAAAGGAGAGGTGGAACTATGAGTTGCTAATGTGCAAGAGTTGCAGCCAGTGCAGTTGGAACCTATAGTATATCTCTGCCCACGGGGCTTGTAATATAGTTAAAGAACTATTATTATGTACCTGCTATAAATAGAAACACCATTTATGTATCTTGTTTGGACAGGGATGCATTTGAATTCCATATTAAAAGTGGTCGATGTTCTATTTTAAAAGATGGGATCTTTTATCATAGTGCCCCTATGTCTTATGTTCTTTACTTGTTAGATATGAAGATAGATGTGTATAACATTAATACCAAAAGATAAAAACTCAACAACTCAAACAAAACATACTTTTGGCATTATCGTCTAGGTCACATAAATGAGAATCACATATCTAGACTCCATAAAGATGGTTATCTGGACTCTTATGATTTTGAATCAATAGAGACATGTGAATCTTGTTTGATGGGCAAGATGGATAAGACCCCTTTCACTGGTAACAATGAGAGGGCTAGTTATCTATTAGGACTCACACATACTGATGTGTGTGGTCCTTTTAGAACAACCGCTAGATGTAGTACTTCATTACCTTCACTGATGACTTTAGTAGGTATGGCTATGTTTATTTAATAAAACATAAGTCAGAAGCTATTGCAAAGTTCAAGGAGTTTATGAATGAAGTACATAACCAACTTGGTAAAAGTATTAAGGCACTTTATTCTAATCAAGGCGGAGAATACTAAAACTAAGAGTTTGATGACATTCTTAGAGCACATGGAATTGTTTCCCAGTGGACTCCACCAGAGAACCCCTCAACATAATAGTGTACCAGAAAGAAGGAATCGCACATTACTAGATATGGCGTGATCTATGATGAGTTTATTTGAGCTTTCGAATCCTTCTAGGGGTATGCTCTACAAACCGCCATGTTTACACTAAACTAAGTACCATCTAAATCAGTTCAAAAAACACCATATGAGATATGGACAGGGAAGCGTTCCAAAATATCTTTTATGAGGATTTGAGGGTGTGAAGCTTATGTCAAGAAAATGTTTCCTAAAACGCTTGGCCCTAGATCAGAAAAATGTTATTTTGTTAGATATCCTAAGGAAACGATGGGATACTACTTGTATAGTCCATCTGACTACAAAGTGTTTGTTGCCAGATATGTTGTATTCCTTGAAATGGATTCTATTTCCAAAGGAGTCGGTGGGATGAAAGTAGAACTTGATGAGGTTCAATACCAACAAGAAAATATTGAACTGATATATAAACAAGAGGAAAAAAGAGAGAATCGCAAGATGTTGGGGAATCCCAAATCCCTTAAGTTACACAGGAACCTCATAGATCTAATAGGACATGCCTTGAGCCTAAAAGATTTGGATATCTTGTAACTCAGGAAGGCGGTGAATTGGTCATAGATGATGAGCCGACTTCCTATCAATATGGTATAGAGGGACCAAAGTTTGATAAATGGCTTGAGTCCATGATATTCTAGATGGAATCCATGTATATCAACAAAGTATGGACTTTAGTGGATCCACCTGAAGGGGTAAAACCCATAGGGTGCAAGTGGGTATTCAAGAAGAAGACTAACATGATGGAAAAGTTAAAACCTACAAGGGTAGATTGGTTGCAATGGGTTTCAGACAAGTTCAAGTGTTGACTATGATGAAACAATTTCTCCAGTGGCCATGGTTAAGTCCATCAGGATCGTGCTCGCTATTGCAGCTTGTCATGAATATGAAATTGGCATATGGATATTAAAATAACATTTCTTAATGGGAATTTACTCAAGATGTGTACATGACACAGCTTGAGGCTTTTACCAATCCAAAGGATGCAAATAAAGTATGTAAGATATAAAGGTCAATATATGGATTGAAGCAAGCATCTCGGAGATGGAATCTTCATTTTTATGAAACAATCAAAGAGTTTGTCTTTATTCAAAATGAAGATGAACCTTGTGTGTACAAGAAGGTTTGTGGGAGCATAGTGACATTCCTCATATTGTATGTAGACGACATACTATTAATGGGGAATGACATCCCTACTTTACAAAAGGTAAATACATGGCTTTGAAATACATTCTCTATGAAAGACTTGGGAGAAGCATCCTAATCCTTGGAGATAAAGATCTACAGTGATAGATCCAAAAGGCTTCTTGGATTAAATCAGAGCACATACATTAACAAAAAGTTGAAGTGGTTCAGCATGGAGAATCCTACCTATGTGTCATGGTGTCCCCGTCTCTAGAGCTCAATATCCTAGTTCTTGTGAAGAAAGGGAGAGCATGAGTCTGATTCCATATGCCTTGGCAATTGGATCAATCATGTATGCAATGTTGTGTACCTGTCCAGATATATCATATGCCTTGAGCATGAAGAGAAGATATCAGTCAGATCTAGGTGATGCTCACTGGTTAGCCATCAAGAACATCTTCAAGTGCTTGAGAAAGACTGAGGATCAGTTCTTGGTCTAAGATGGAGAGGAAGAGTTGGTGGTAAAGGGTTACACCAATGTGAACTAACAGACTGATCAAAATAATTACAAATCGCAATCAGGATTCATGTTCTACCTCAACAATGGAGTTGTAAGCTGGTAGACTTTCAAGAAAGAGATAGTTGTCAATTCTACAACAAAATATGAGTATATTGCTATATTGAGTGCAGCAAAGGAGGTTGTATGGATCAATAAGTTTATCACAAAACTTGGGGTCGTTCCAAGTATTAGTGACATAATCAAGTTAAATATTGAGACAACAATGGAGCTATTGCACAAGCTAAGGAACCCAGATTGCATCAGTGCTCAAAACATATACAAAGGTGGTATCATATCATACGAGAGATTTTATAGCAAAGAGATGTAAAGATTTGCAAAGTTCCAAGTGAGAACAATGTTGTTGATCCCTTGACTAAGACACTTTCACAATAGATGCATGATGGTCATGTTAGGTCACTTGGAATATGATTTGTGGATGATTAGCTCTAAGTACAAGTGGGAGTTTGTTGGTGTGTATTCCTAGAGAGCCAATCATGTGATGATTGTAATGGCATAATTGTAAATGATTTGATTGAATAAATAAAGGCAATCTTCCAATTTATTCTATTTAATTCAGTTATGAGATAATGATGTAACATTATAAATGTCTAGAGAATAATATTACTTGATGAAGTATGTCTTCAAGTATTAGACTTGGAAGAAATGAGTTCATACGGATGTTAAGAGTACATATACATATTCTCATTGTGTCCTCAATCACTTGTTACAATAGAAGGTTGATAGACAACAATAACACATAAGATCAGAGTGTGAGTTGGTTGATGAATGAATCTCATTAATCATGATATGGCAACATCAAACCAATCACACAAATACATGTTAGAGAACATTGTATCGGGTAGACCCACCATGCGACTAACACATGGAGGTCATATTCAGGTCTCACAATGATCCTGGTGGTTGTGATTCTTAGACCTGAAATCACTACACTCAACACATGTCGTTCAGCACACTTTGACATCATCAAATGTAGTCCTGAAACATGAGTTGTCATAAAGGTGATGATTGGGTGCCTTTAATGAATGGGGATTTATTGTGAGTGATATACATGGGATTTTTCCCTCCTATTGAAGTGTAATGTCCTAGGCCTCTTGATTTGCAAGACTAAGAAATGCATGGCCATGCACATGTGAGTCAATATGTGATATTGATCTTATATATATCTCAGACAGTCTGCTCTAGTTCAATAAACAATATTGGATGATAAAGAGGGTGACTGCTCCATGCCTCAAGTTCAATGTGGACATGAGTGACAAAGGAACTATACAAAACTACAACACCATACACAGAGTGTAGGTTGAAGTTATTCTCCAATTTTCCATTTACTTGGGTAGCATTGATGTGTACCTAGGAACCACTCATTGCTTGTGATGTCATAAGTTTTATTGACATTCACTACCAACATAATATCCTATAGGGTCACACATATAGGTCTCAACCTAGAAGAGGAGTTCAGATCTTGAATGATAATTGAATTAAGTACTAAAGTGTTTAGGTACTTGATTCACACAACAAATAGGCTAACATCACTACCAAATGCCCATCTCAAGTGTTGAGACGGCCGTATGGAAGTTCCAAATGGTCATCTCAAGTGTTGAGACAGACATCTGGGGAGTCAGGCCTATTATGATTTTGAAATGGCTAAGGAAGTGAACCGACCAAACTGACTGAATCGACCTGAGTCACCAGATGACTATCTGGGTGACCGAGATGGCCGTCCCGCATGGGAGAGATGGTCGGGTTTGGCCAAAGGAATGTTCTAGATATTTCCTAATTCATTTTAGTTGCACATTACTTGTTGTGTAAGTACATTAATATGGGATATTAATTGGAAATGAATTGCCAATTTTGTGTACTATAGGGAAACATCCAAATGGTCATTCGGGCTATGCCAAACGACCGTATGGCATGCCATACGATTATCTGGGAAGCCAAACAACCATTTGGGTTGTTGTAGGTTGCACAATTTCCGTAATTATTGTGAAAATTTGAGATCTTCCAATCCCCTCCACTCCCGCACAAACTGGGAACCTGGACCCAAACCCTGCCTATAAATAGAGGGGGTACTAGGGCTTCCTAGATCACAACACAGACAATTGAGAATTAGTTTCTCTAACAAATGTTGTCCTTTGTGGTTGTGGTAATCACGAGAGCCCTAGCAAGTCCTACCCGACTAGGGAGGGATAGAATAGGGAAAGAGAAATTGAGATCATTGTTGAAGGTGATCAAGTTTGTGACCAGTACACCAAAGGAAGGGACAACTCCTTCCTATCTATTCCATTAGGATGACAGGAGTTCTAGGCAGTCTGTGTGAACTACCATAGAGGTGAGAGGTCGTTCTCTGTCACTAGGAGGACAACTTCAACCAGCAGTTTGTGACAAGAGGAGTTGTTGAAGAAGACAAGGTTCGTGGCTACAGTTTGTGGTGTAGATTAGGAGGTGCAATAGTTTGACGTGTCCCAATGCAATCAGGATTAGGGTTGTTCATCTCAAACAATGAGGATTTTCATTGGACTTACTCCAGGACCAGGTATATCCTCATAAACCATTCTTCCTATCTTATAGTAATTTACGTGATCTACTAGCTTAAGGAAATATGGTAGATAAGAAATTTTTTTGTTGCCTACTCTGTAGCCATATTTCCCTACATTGTTTGTCTTATTCATGCTCATTATCTTTTATTAGAGTAACTTGTGATTATTTAGTTGTTTCATCTAGGATTGATTGGTTACTTTCTTCATGTAGTTTTTGCCTACTTGTTTAGTGTAATTTCTATCTTAGTTTATATATTTGCACTCTCTTGGTCTTTCTCTTGCTCACAGTTAGTCTAACTTGGTTCAATTACTTTCTTATCTAGATTAGTTTGATAGCATAGTTTGATAAGGTTTAACTTAGGTTTAATTCTTTTATACATTCCTTGCTTGCTTGCTCACCATTTGTGTAATCAAAGCCCCCTAGGGAAACCTTAATTCCTTGCATTAGAAATCTAAAGAAGCAAATATAGTCAGTCATTCTCCCCCACTCCTTGTGGATTGACCCCTATCTTGCCCATCCTCCATATTAAAACCTAACCCACATGTTCTTTTCAGATAGGATTTATGAGTGTATTTGAGAGTGAGCCTCTTAGGACCTCTTATAAACTTTTGTTAGTTGACCCCCACATGGGCATGTCAAGCAGTTCCATAAGGGATGACTCATTGAGTAGTAATTGAAAAATGTATACCAATCTATAAATTGGGTACCACTAGGCTCTCTAATTATTGTTTGAGAACTCACTATAGTAAGTATATCGTCCTCTCTGGGCTAAATTCCCCATACCTTATCAGTACACTCCATCTACATCATCATGGAATCTACCACTATAAGTGCATGTTTACTCCTTCATGATGCAAACCTCCATCAGGTAGTCTATGACGAGGGCATCTAGAGACTACATTGATTCATTGGTTTCACTTATTCCATCAAGTATCAAATATGTGTTAGCTTAACATTGTATTTAATTCATTGAACACATTTTCTATGATATGTACTAAAATTGAAAAACTAAATTCCTATATTGTATGTTGCTCGAACTAAATAAAGTGAGTATATTTGAAACTACTGATAGGATTTATGCATTTATCAACATGGATTCATTACTAAAATTTAATAAGAAATTTATACGTATTTTCTAGGATTTATTCTTCTATAATGAAATTAAGGTAGAATTAGGTATACAAGTAACTCTTAAATTTACTATCTCAAATTTTAGTACATAAATAGTTTTTAATCTAAATTCATTACCAATCTATCTATTTAACTATTTCATTCAACCATGCTATCAGAATTCAAGATTTGAGCCTCTATATTTTGTACAGAAGAATACGATAATAGGAAAATATATATCAATCGCTATAATCTTTGTGTTCATATAAAATCTTATCCAATTAGAAATTTTCGACACACTTATGTTAGATACTTGGTACCATTTTTGACCACAAGCTATTTCTACCAAATTCCACTTCTAGTTGTCAATTATCGGTTCTCCCTGTGTGTAGTTTCACCTACAAGAGCAAAGAGGATTAAAAGAAAGAAATTAGATATTGAATCGTCATCTACAACTAACTTATTCAATGGATTAGGGAGGATGAGAATAAGAAATAACTTTAAAAAATTACCTAATTTTCCTTATTCTTGGTGTATAATCATGTCCTTGCCATTTTCCCTCATGAAAATTGCTTATTCAAATACCAAAGTTCTTTGTTAGTTTTTGAGTTAGTTGTGTAGTACTAAAACAAATTTGTGATATAAATTCATCCATTTATATTTACTATATTTCAAGATGTATATGCATTCATGATTGGTTGTATAGTTAGTAGTGAACTGCAGGAAGCATCGAACTGACTGGTTGAAGCACCACTCAATGCACTCCAAACACTAAGTTCTAGAAAGTGTGCAAATAGTTGGTGAAGCAGTGGTCTAAGTGGTCTGACATTGATTGATGAGCCCAATCGAAGCAGACAAATAGTGATCAATGTGGTCAATTGAAGTAGCCCAACTTTGATTGATGCAGCCTGTCAAAGTGAATTGGCATTGATTGATGTGGATCGACATTGACCTGATGTTGTCAGTTAATGGAACATGATTGTGGTCACTTCAATCACTATGATCACTCAAAACAAATTTTGATGTCATCAAATCAAGATTTTTATTAGTCAAGAAAACATTTTCAACATTCATCTATAAAATTTTCATATATCAACCTTTAACTTCTTATAATATTAATTTCAATATATACACACAACATATTTTCATAATCAACTGGACTAAGATTTAGCTATTGTCAATCATTAACTAGGAAAATATTATGAAAAACAATTAGAAAAGTTACAAACTTGGAGTAGGGTTTTATAACCTAAGATTACTAGTTAATAGAAAATTAGGTTGTAATATTCCCCCCTCAAAATAAAATTTCATTCAGGCTTTATTTGGAGAGAAAAGATACTTGTTACACATATCTAACTCTATATCTTACTCAACAACATGATTCCTCCATATAATTTACTGTAGGTAAGTTCCATTTCCTAACTTTTTGAATCCTACAATCTGATATGCAAATTGGGATTCAGTATAGGATACATGGTCTCTCAACTAAACTAGTGTTGGGTATATGATCTTGTTTGTTCTAGTATTATGTTTCTTCATAACAGAGACGTGGAATACATCATGTATATTATCTATCTATACATCAGATCTTATGAATAATTGGATGGGGTATTATACATGTAGTATTTAGCTCAACTAGAAAATTTCAGGTAAACTTCTTCTCTAACATCAAATTCTAGTGATATATATCTTTACATAGGTTTTCTACCAATATTGTGTTGCTTTTAGCTATTGCATTGATATCTTTTTGTTGTCTGCTCAACCAATTGTGGACTCGAAATCTATATCTCACCAACTTCATACCAACAAATGGGAAATCTACACTTTATCTCATATATTGTTTCATGTGGATCCATAATAAAACTATAATGGTGTCTATTATTGTATACAAATTCCATATGACTAATTTGTCATTCAACTTCCACTACATTGTATCAAACATGCTCTCAAAAATAATCAATTGGTTGAATAGTCATCTTGGATTGTCCATCTACCTAAAGAAAAAGCATCTTATTGAACATGAAAATATGTTTTCAGGGTACAATGTTATTGGTTCCAGAATCTAAATATGAATATGGATGTCTTCCAAATATGATGGAAACTGGAATTATGTACATGATTACTTCATCAATATAGATTTTTGCTAATTTTGATACATCAAATGTTGACCTGATAGGAAGAAAATGAGATGTATTTGTGAGCCTATCCGCAATCACCCGTATTGAGTCAAAACCATGTGATGTCCATGGTAGACCTAACACAAAGTCCATGGAAATATGTTCCCACTTCCATATAATAATAAGAGTGGTGGTAACGTGCAAGTTGGTTTATAATGCTCAACTTTAGCTTGTTGGCACACACCACATTTGGTCATATGTTCACCCATATTTGTCTTCATGACTAGCCACCAATATGATTCCCTAAGGTTTATGTACATTTTAAAACTATCTAGATTCATGCATACATAGAAGTGCTCTTCTTATAGAATTTCTTCTTCAACTCATTGTTATTGGGTATACATTATGTGTACTAATTGGATATCAAACCATCATTTAGATATCAAGATTATTCTCTTTTACCTTCTAACATCTCATGCATGATATTTATCAGTTCACTATCACTCTGCTGAAGATCTTTGATTAATCCTAGAAAGTAGGTATGAATTTCATTTGTATAATTATTATGCCTTATTCTAATACACCTAAAACAAGATTCATCTTTGTCATTTTTAGTAGATATTATTCTTCATGATGCATGGAAAACATTTTTCTAATGATGAAGACTTTAGTCTCAGAGCAATGTCACAACATTGTTCCTTATCGGTGATTTGCAATGGTATAATCATAGTCTGTAATAAATTCCAACTATCGACATTATCTCAGCTGATCTCCATCTAAGTGAAGATGTACTTCAAATATCATCATCTGTTAAGACCTAATATGACTCATCATGGAAGTAATAACACCATGAATTAAAGCATATACCATTGTTTCCATCCCAAAATCATGAGTGGACAATTCTCTTCATTATTCTTGAGATGTTTTGATGCATATGCTACTATTTTGCACAAACAGGAGCAGTTGGTTGTCCTTAAGGAAGGAGACACGTGTTACCTTTCAACAAGAAAATTATGGTTTTGTATCATCTAACCATTTAATATAATAAGATTTAGAGACCCTAGTAAGATGAGGGTCATTTCATTGTTATACATATGGGGTCCTAGCCTATAACCAATATAGATGTGCGTCTCCTTGTGTAGTTTTGTTGACAACCCATATTTGCTCATTCGGTAAATATTCATGACTAATTATTAATCCTTTGTCTAATGGTGGAATGCATTCCACATCCTACCCAATTTTTGCATATACCTATTTTCACACATTTTTTAGTAAATCTTATCCACCCCTTTTTGCCTACTTTAAGCCAGTTCGGGCCATTCTGCAAAGAAACCTTATTTCAGACTGAAAGTACAATATCCTTCAATTTTTCCTTAAATATCATATTTCTCACAAATTTCCCAGTCGAATTGTTTGTAATTAAATATTCCCTTTCCAACTACCTTTTCTATAAAAATTTGAGAGAAACCTCCCAATTATCTTTCTATGTAAGTTTTCTCTTATTTTTGCTAGAACATTCTTGAAATTACTATGAAAATAGGAGATTGTCTTTTTCCCCCTGGGGACAACAGACGGATCACAGCCATATTCCGTGTGACATGTCGTGGGTCATCTCAATCCAGGTGCTATTTTTTAGAGCGCATAGTGGTGATCTATCGCCTTGTTTGGAAAATTTTGCCTAGAATCTTGAACCCTAAAATCCACCTATAAATAGACTCCCATACAGCATATTTCATGCTCCTCTCATCTCTCCTGAAACTAGAGAAATGAGCATCTTTCCCTATTCTCTTATACTTGCAATTAGAGGAACCTTTGTCTGACACCACTTGGTCTACTTGATTCGTAGAATGGTAAAATAATCTAACTGACATGCCTAAACCATTTCATCTACTATTTGATCTATAATGTATTCCCTGACCTTATCTACTAATGCATATGATCTGCTATCTGCTATAACTGCTCTATTTCTCTAATAATTACCATACTACTTTTGAAAAGTTAGATCTAGTTCTCTAAGAACACTTTTGCTAGTTATCCTCTAACATCCTACGAATCGGTCATGGTCACCAATGACGGATCTCCATTGTGGGAGGTCCTGAGGTGATTAGGACCATAACACATCTGAAAGTTAAGACTTTAGAGCTAGGACAGGAAGGCCACAGACATTTTCACCAAAATGCCACCCACAATAACAATATTTTTTATCTTTTTTATGTTTTCTTTAATTTAACCATCCTAAAATCGCTCAACTTCCTCACAATCTGATAATGTCATGATACCAATTATTAGAAGAGATAGGGGTGTTAATCCTTCCCCGCTTGTAATTTGATTGTCGTATCTAATCTATGGTTTTACTTTCTATTTTCTATTTTTTTATCCAGCATGGATAACTACACCATGGATTCCATGATCTACCTCTTTACCTTATTTTCCACACAAAACATGGTGGTGACTCGGACACTTTATTTTTCATGTGAAATTTCACTAACAAAAAAGGTATAATTTTATTCCCAAATATCTCTCTTTCTTTACCCCCTTTTTGTCCAAGGTGTGACAAACTGATGACTCTACTAGGGAGTAATGCCAGGTCGATCAAATTCCCACCATCTCGTAGCAAAGTTTGAGTTTTTAGGATCATTCATTTTTTCATTTTTTTCTGCTATTTTTTTGGTTGGGAATAGGGCCACAGACCATCCTAATCAGTTGGCTCTTGGCAAACTGATCGAGGCGATCTATCATCCTTGGTCCCTTCCATTTTTTTAGGGTGTCCTAATCCTGGTCCTTTTTTCCTCTCTAGACATCCTTGTCCACTGTCGATTTGGGTTTTGTCCACTCTTTCCTTCTAGGGTTTTTGTTTTCTTCCCTTAGTTTTTGAGATAAAAAATATAAACATACAAAGAGAACATATAAAGGATGAATGGAAGATGTAGATTAGGAACAATATCTGGTCTTTCCTTAATTATTGTTGTTATTTCTTTATCTGCATATCTGTGACTATCATGAATCATGGGCTTGCTTCTAAAACTCCTAAAACCCATCACATGCACTTCACACTCCTATAAACCCACTTGTCAAGGAACAGGTGCCAAACTCATGTTGGATCCCTAGAAGAGATATGGATTCCAATAAAGGTACCAATGCAATGATAAGTTGGACATCCGAAGGCCTTAAAAATATCCCACTCTCCGAGCACTCACGACTAATTATGATTGTCGTAGTCACAAGATGTATTGGGAGTAGTACCTTTATTTTTTTAACTCGAGATACCCCTCAACAAGTGTCATCTATCCATATAGAAGATAAGGACCACCCCCTCCTACATAGGTCATGCTTGAGTCAGGACGTCACATGGATTTGAACTCATGGGCTAAAAAGGTGGATGTTGACTTCCTATGTATATGTCATTTCTTCACTATTTTTGTGTGAAGATTTCAAATATTATTTTTTAAATAGTAACAATTTAAAATTTTTACTTCAAACTATCTTTTTCAAAGATTAACAATCTCGAACTTTAATTCCAAGCAACATCTTTCAAAGATTAAGAATCTCAAATTTAGATTTCAAACAATCATTTTCAAAGATTAACAATCTTGAAGTCAAATTTCAAACAATATTTTATTGATGTTAAAAAATATAAAAAAGGAACATGTCCCCAAAATTTGAATGAATATGGGGTTCATGACATGTGATACACCATTCGTCAATGTAGGGTACACCCCATGTGATCTTGGATTATGACTTTACACTAATCCCACTTCAACTTTCAAATCCATTTTAGATCTTTGACCAAACTAACATTGTCCCAATCGTACAACTCATCATCCTAACCAGGGCTTAGACTATGACCTAAAATGAGACCATAAATTTTCATTGTATGCCACAAAAAGGGAGAGGTCCAACCGAGGCTCATCCCTGCCAACCACTCTCTGGAGAAACCCCTTTATATAGGATATGGACACCCTAGGGAAATAAAAGTGATTGATTGAGAACATTCACTATCCCAGTCAGGACTACCTTACTCTTGATCAGCAACTCGAACCCCACCTCCTATCTTACTTCAAATAATCCTTTTGGCAGCACTTTCCAAAGGAACATCACATCCACCATCTTTCACTTTTATGCCATGGAATTGGAAAATGTGACTCATATAGAAGTGGATAAGTTCTCCTCATATATCCCAATT
The DNA here is from genome assembly GCA_963693085.1 of Alisma plantago-aquatica. Classification (NCBI taxonomy): domain Eukaryota; kingdom Viridiplantae; phylum Streptophyta; class Magnoliopsida; order Alismatales; family Alismataceae; genus Alisma; species Alisma plantago-aquatica. The sequence continues at coordinate 1,112,160,077 of OY856409.1, read as the reverse complement.
TAGGGGCACAAACCACCACCAAGAAAAAATAGAAAAAGAACTATAGGCTTCCTTCATCATGTGTAAATCACAAGAAATCTGGAAGCATCCCTTTGGTACACTTCCCCCACGAGAGAAGAGTCTTTTCAAATTCTTGTATAATGCAATGTAGGATGAGGGACCCCTCCTAAAGCATGTACTATTTTCTCATAAAGTTACACCCTACTTTTGAATCCTGCTAGTTTTAATTTCAGGACATCACGGGAAGAGCAACAAGCTTGTTCCTCATCTGATCTCACAAGAGATTACTCCATATGGTCGTGAACAGCCGTATGGATTGTCAATGTGATCGTAGGACCAAAGGGATGCCATTCATAAAACATAAGACAAGCCATAAGAGGTGGATAAATTCAAGGAAGCCACATTCATGCATGAAGTAGTAGTTGTTTAGGGACATCCACCGGAATAATCTTTCAACATGTTGTTTCCACCACAACCAAGCTCAGTATATACATGAGGGTGGAAAAATCTAGGGTTCTTCAGACAAGGATTTGCACATGTAGAGTCATCGATGCCATTTTTCACATATAGTGCGTGGAGTTCCCACCTGCCTCAGTCTGAAGCATTCCATCTGGGGCTCCATCAAAGTTTGTCATTTAGAAACATTAGGTCAATCTTGATACCTCAGGGAGTAGTGGCATCCTTCTTAAATCATGATGAAGAAGCCAAAGGAATAAGAAATAAGAAGAAGAAGTTGCAACCACACTAGGAGAGTCCTAAGGGTTCGAGCAAACTAGCATCATCATAAAGTCTCATATGCTATACCAGAATGGTTAAGGACCCATCCCCAACCTATATTCTATATATCCACCACCCCACTCCTTGTACAACCCATACATAGGTGGTATGGATTCCCACCACCTATAAATATGGTTTCACCAACTACCATCAAACCTCCATTTATACCAGTGGTGGTTACACGTTAGGAAGTTATTTCATAGGAAATTGTCACCATAGATCCCATATTGCTCAAAATCATGCAAAAAAATCAAGTGTCTAGAGCAGAAGGACATTGAGAAAGCATTCAATGATTTTTGTCACTTTCCAAATGTGAAGCTTCCTAACAACTTCAACATGCCAAAATTCCATGAGTACTTTGGAAAGGGAGTTTTTATGGCTCACATCAAGACTTATTGCTTAGATATGGTGGAAGTATAGAATGATGACAAGGTACTAACATGTTGTTTCCCACGAACCTTTATTGCTCTTGCATTGGCCTAGGGCAACAAACAGGACATGATCGCCATCACCACATAGGGGCCAAGATGGGTAAAAGGTTTATCGATTAGTATGCTTGGAATCTAGACCAGATCCCGACCAAGGAGGACTTGGAAGCACTATAGCATAAAATAGACATAAGCTTTTCCAAGTTGGATGGTGGAGGGATCTTGTCACTCAGCTAGAATTCAAGACTACAGATAAGGAGGTGTTGGACATGGTGATCAGAGAAGAAAAGTCATCTCACATCGCCCTCTTATCTCTACAAGGGTATAATACCTCTTGGATCTCATATAAGAGGGAGTGTGGATCAAAAATTTAGTCAAGAGGGGGGTCAATCAAAATGTAGGCCTCACTTTCCAGCCATCACCTACCTCCTCGATGACTAATAAGAAGTCCAAATGGGAGAAATCAAAGATACCAGATGCCATGGTGGTGGGGCACTTTCCCCTATTAGAATGGGTAAGAAACAACCGCCATCCATAAAAGTCTCATCAGCACAGACATCAATGGCATTGATAGTCCATGCCTCAACACCTCAACAACAATAGACTCATGTTATGCCACCCAATTATCAGCCTCAATACGTACCTCCACAGTACATGTGGCCACCAAACAACTATTATGGGTACACACCACCACCTTTACAACCAACAATGCAGCATATGACTTAGAACACTTAGTTGGCAACGAGTAGTCTGACATCTCATTCCAATCTAGGAACTATCACTTTGTTAATTAGTAGAGGATTCTTCCATACCAAAGAGGAAATTCGCCCCCTTGGGAGCTTCTCTTAGCACTATCCTTCCAGATATCAAGCATTTTCTCAAGTATCTAGCCATAAAGGATCTATTGAATCCCTTGCCAAAGAGCTAGAATGCCAACACCTTTTGCAACTTCCACCATACAAAAGGCCACAAGGATGCTTTCATCACGCTCAAACATGCCTTACAATATATGATATATGTGGGGGAGGTCTACACTATTGCCTCAAAATAAGTACCTTTGTCAACCAATACGATGTATATGAAATCTTTGCTAGAACATTCACCTTTGGAATCATCCTTTAGCTAGAGCAAGCAATCAAGAATTGGTCTCAAAATACTCAAATGGCCACCTCAATATAGGAATAGAAGCCAATAATTTCAATAAATATCCAAAAGTTGATTGGCACATCAAGTTCCTATCATGGGTAGAGAAGCAGCGAATCATCATACCAGGGGTTTTCCAGGGGCAGAAGGCACAACCTATCAGTGTACCAAAGGCAAATCTAAAGATAAAAGTGCAAAATTTGTGGGTACTAAAGACATTTGTCCTCTTAATGTCCCGCCATACATTTGTAATATCAGCCACAACAACTTCACCTCTCTCAATATATGTGACCAACACTCTACCTCACCATAGGTACCACTGCCCCTCAAAAAGGGTAAAGAGAAGGTGACTACCTACATAGGAGTCCCTACTAGCATTATAGAAGAGAGGTCCAACAACGTCTCCATTCCATCCATTGATACTAAGAAGGCACCACTGACACTTGAGATTTAAGGAGACATATTTGGAATTCTTGGACACAATCCAGTTCCTCAGTGAACCAGAAGGGGAAGTGTCATTAGCAGAATTGATGCACAACTCTCCAACACATTGAGACTGCACTTATGAACACCCTAGAAGGGGCTTATGTTTCTACATATGTACAACCTAAAACTGTTGTAGCCACTACCAAGTTGATCACAACCACGCACTTGATATCATTCTCCAAATATGAGATCTCGATATGTGGGAATCATAATATGCCCTTACTGATCACAATAATATGAAAATCTCTTAAAATACCCTCCTTCTTTGTCGACAAAGGTGCATGCCTCAACGTGTCCCTTAAAGACACTAATCAGTATGGGGAAGGATCCTTCCAACCTCGAATCTACAACAAAGACAGCAACCTCCTTTGATAGAGTAATCAAGGATGCTCTAGAAGAAACCACATTGCAGCTTCAAATTGGACCTCAGACAAATTTCTTATCTCATTTGTCATTATGGAGCTTAGTCCTTCCTTCAACCTCCTTCTAGGGAGGCCATGGATTCATAAGAATTGGGTAGTTCCCTCATCGATGCATCAAAAACTAAAATTCTGATTAGGCCATGCCATCGTCACTATTTAGATTGACAATCATGATACCATTCCATGCATCATAGAAGAAGATCTCCTATTTCATTTTGAGATGCATCACATCATGAACATCAGTTGGGTGTCCCCGTGTAGAAGGAGAACATCTGCCCAACAACCATGTATTGTTTGCACAATAGTTATATGAGATGAATATCCATCTAGACAAAGGGCTAGGATCCTGACAACAAGGATGCATAGAGTTTATCCACATACCTCCCAAACAAAAAGGGTTGGGACTAGGTTCTATGGCCCCTCCTACACATAGTCTCATATCAAGAGGATGATGTCATATTGGAAGACCACATCATTATCACCCACTATAAGGGACTAAACCTAAAGAGGTTACCTTAATTGCCTACTGATGACCCACGATCTAAGTCGTGAAGCCAAACGCATTCAACTAGAAGAAGAGTGTCGACTCATGGTTCTATATTTATGGGACCTCGATCCTAAGCATAAAGGTCCCCACCCATATCTTCCTTGTATTGTGCCCATAAAAAAAGATCATTTGAATACAACTAAGTTCAATTATTCTCGTGATGGTGCCTTACTTCATGCAAGAGGTTGATAACTATGACCAAGACTACTATCCATGGATTTCTTCCAGCATTGGGGAGATCACCCTCATCACAGATCCATGAAGCGGGGGTTGTTGGTTTTCCTAAAGTCATCAAAATAAATCAAGGTGTGGGTTTTTTTTGTCTAAGGCAGGGGTCAATTTCTAGCCATAGGATCTATCTCTGGTGATGGTTTTGTCATCACTTTCATTCTTACTCTGGTTCACACAGGCGATAGCCCGGTTTCCCCTTCCCCAATTCTTTCTCAAATCTATTTCCCTCCTCTTTTGCCAACACTCTCCAATTTCATCTCACATAGTTTCCTCTCTTCCTTCCGCATCGGTTGACCCCATAAATATTCAGGTTTGGGACATCATTGCCCAGTCCACAACCTAGTTTCCTCATGCTCTGTTGCACCCCTATTTCCAGTTATCTGCCCTTCAATTCTCATTTCCAGGGCATTGGACGTCTAGGAGATTCCTCTTCAAGTTTCTTTAATGGCCCAAATATCATTTTTCAATGTTAGTTCATCTTCTTCTATTCCCCGGCCTAATTTCCCACCTTTGACGGTGTCTGGCATTGCCGCATGAGCCGACATAGTGTTCTTGCCACTCAGGAGGGTTGTTGACCACCCAGAAATATTCGATCACAACATTCAAATCCATCCACCTCCTTGTTCCCTCTAAATTCAAGTTCATGTGGTTTCCCCCTTTTCTGGTATGTTTGGCGACCGGTAGTCTATGCAAATCTGCAGTTCATGATCTCCAGTGGGTTTTTCACCAAACATTTGCCTTGCGAGTTCGAGTCAACCTTGATGCTTGGTCCTTGTCATTTTTTATTTTTCATAGAGATGAATGTTTGTGCTTATTGTCAAGGGGACAACCTCAGGGGTCGTTGCTTTGAATGAGATGGAGGAAGGTAGAAGAAGCCCAATGCTACCTTTCCTATCTTGACCTTTTCATCTTTTTTTTTATTCGCATCTTCAGGGACAAAATAGACTTTTTGCCATTGATCTGTTTACTATGCACTTCATCAGATGTTGCTCTGGCCAATTGTTTTGATTCGTCCAAGGTAGCATGATTAATCATGGATTTATTCGCATACATGGATTTATAGGATTTCTTGATTGGTGGATGTTCTAAAATTCATAGGAAATTATTTATAGCTCTAAAAATTAAAATGAAATGTGTTTTGGAATCAAAAAATTATAATCTATCCAATGATACAAGTTTCACTACCAAATTCAAAACTAGTAAATATATGATTTTTCAAGGATTTTCATAATAGGTTAGATTTTCTAAAAAATCATAGCTATTAAGTTATAAGTCAGAAAAAATAAAATAAAATTGTTATGAACTCACAAAAATATAACTTAAAAAAAGGAATTGTTTTGATAATCTAGTTCACATATGAAGAAAAGGAAATTTAGGGTTTATGAAATTAATTTAAACCTAACCCTAATTTTGTATATATGCTTAATAGGTTCTTTGGAGACCTAGGCTTAGAAATAGGATTGACTTTGGATATAATTAGATCATATGAGGTATGTTTTACATATTCTATTCTTCTACATTGAGCAATGACATATTTTCTTCTTTCTCTTGGTCCTATGGACAGTCAACCTACACAATATTCTTTTCTCTTTTGAGAACATATTTCTTATAGAATACCTTATTTGTTTCTGATCATGACATCAATTTATTGAGATGGACATTCATTTGGAATCCATCCTATACTTTGTTCTTGAAGGATCCCTTAATTTTTCACTTATGTGGTGGTTGTTTATATTTTCCATTAGTATGATGGAAATCTTGTTTATTCTTACTATATTTTTTATTTGCCTCTACATGCTTAATGTTATGTGATTTAGTAGCCCTGGAGTAGTGTAAGTACATTAGTTTTTGGGTTGTGTTCCCTTATTATGTTTTTGGGATGGAGGTTGTGTGCCCCAAACTTGAGTTTCAAGTTTGTGAGGCTTGGTCCACTTTTATATATATTGGGAGTCTGCCAGTACGTCATTCTCTATCTGGTTTCAAGTTTTTGAGGCTTGGTTGCCATTGTCTTTATATTTTTCTAGTGTTATGCTTATCTCACATACATGCAGGTTGATGTTATTATTGAAGGGTTGTTTACCATAATTTTTTATATGTGTTGGTGTGGCACAACTTTATTATTTTATTAATGGAAAGTAATCCTTTGGTTATAAATTTTTGGAATCCATATTCTTTTATTCCCAGTTGGGTAGTCCTTATCTTTTTCCAAGGGAATCCTTTTATTTTGTCATTCCTTATATTCTTTATGTTGCTCAATTCCATATACTAGCCTCTTGTTGATGTCATCTATTTTTCTCCTCTTGCTGGGGTATGCTTCCAACCCCTAGGTGTAGGAATGAAGGAAATGGCATGCTCAGATGGACCTAGCTTAAGGAGTTGATGCTTGGAGACAAACTTAATATGGTTTAGATTTCCCTCTAATAGATCCTTATGTTGTATTATCCATGTAAACCCTTTATGGGAGATGATGATGTACTTTTATAAAATTGATTATAGTCATGAAATTTCTATTCTACTGCTATACTCTATAGTTTTTTGTATACCATTATATAAGATTTGAAAATTTAACACATGTTACAGCATAACTTTTGAGTGTGTTTAGAATGGATGTTTTATTCTTCAAATTTTTAGTAGGGAGTGGATCCCCTCTGGGTCTCACTCCTGACATCATGTTATTAGAGCCCATGGTAGTCGAAATCTGACTATTTCAATTTTGTCTCCCTAGTTAGAACCTTTTCCTTGCATAATCACCCTTTATGAGAGGTGTTCACCCTAGAATTTACTTATGATAATTCATGTGATGTTGAAAGGTTGATACGTGGTATAAATTCGAATCATGTTTAGTGAACCCTAATGTGATAAGGTTCTAAGTGATCTTATCCTACCATATAGGTTAATGGTGACATATATCTTTGTATGTAACGATGTTTGTCTTGAGGATGGAATTAGGTTAATAGCGTGAGTTAGTTGAAGGATAAAGAGATCTTATTATGAAAAAAGTTGTGACTTGAGTTCTGTATTGATTTTTGGTATGTATGTTTGTTTTACATCGCAAAGTTTTTCATCATCAAAATTATTTTCATTATACTATTATATGTAAAAAAGAAGTTTTCTCTAGATTTTATCGAAGTTTTCTTGAACTAAGTCATAAATAAGAGATGTGTAAAGTATGGATAGTGAGACCCTAGAATTAATTGATACCCTAAACATTAGTTTTCTCTATGAAGAAGTGACTAGGGATATGTGGAATAATATAAAGGTGTAGTCAACCTACCCTTTGAACCCTATGACTTTTTAGTTGATAATGTGAACCTTAGGGTTGTTAGGTTAGAGACACAAGGACCTAAAGCACAACCCTAGGCTGATATGACATGTTAGTTAGATGATTTACCAAAGAACAACATAAAAAGTAGTACAATTAAAGATTCATATGAAACCCTAATAACTTTTAAAGTTGTTTAGTTTGACTAATTAGGTAAAACCTTTCAAGGGGTGGATAGTAGTTGGTTTTTGAAGTATGGCTGATTAGATTTTGAGGACAAAATTCTTTTAAGGGGCAGAGTGTTGTAACGAATCGAAACTTATCCCCCTGTCCCTTATCATATGTCTTGGAGGATAGTAAGCTTGGTTATTTAAGTTTGGCCAAACAAGAATGAAGATAAACCTAATAGTAGTTAAATGTAACTTTAATCTATTAACACATGAATAAATCACCCTAACATACATGCATGACCTAATTCTCTCATATTAATCTTTAGACCAATAAAATGTTCCACATGTGATAATTTTGATTATGGTATGAGGCTAAGAGAAATAATGTGCATGGAAGGACTTGGCATCCATAACTAAGAATTTTGATACATAATTCAAATAAATGAGAAATTAACGAATTTAATGATTTAAATCATAAACACAAAGAATTTTGTGCACAATAATAATATATAATCCTTTTGATTGTAATATGCAGATATGGGACATAGTCGGATGATGAAATAATAACGAAATAATATGTTAACTAATATAATAAATAAGTTGGTATAATCATGAAAGGAAATCTTAAATAGGAAATATAATGTGAAAATTATGTTTATTGGGTCCCAATTAGCTTGGGAGTCAAGTTTCACCCTATTTGCATAGTAATAATTATCCTAATTCCCTTTAGACAAGAAAATATGAGTTTTCTCCAATAATATCAAATAAAACATTTACATACTCCAAAAGTGAAAAAAAATCTCAAATTTGTAATCTACATGTTAAATTAGCTTATGTGTGTATTTTCATTTAATTTGGACAACCTTAAATGTTTAAGTGAAGTTTAGAAGAGAGAAAGTGTGTAAAAGTCCTTAACATTAAATCATGTGATAAATAATCCAAATATATGAAACTTATGGAAAAATCATATCCAACATGTTTACATTTGCTTGAGGGTGAAATTTCATCATGATTGGATAATTCTAGATGTCTATAATGCATTAGAAAAGAGAAAATGTGATTTTCTTTAAAAGAATTAAATACAATAGAAAAAGTCTCCAAAAGGGAAAACTAATGCCAAAATCAGATTCTACATGATTTAACTAGACTATGTCCAAAATTTCATATTAATTGGACAATGTTTGAGCCCTCAAATAAACTAGAAAAGAAAGGATATGATTTAAATGCTTGATATTCAATATATTTATCAATAATGTTGGTTTTCCTAAAGTAACTGTATTAAATCAAGGCACATGTTTTTCTTTTTTTGTCTAAGGAGTGGGTCTATTTCTGGTCGTAGGATCCGTATCTAGTGATGGATGTGTCGTCACTTTCCTTTTTCCTCTGGTTCACACATGTCACAGCCTGATTTCCCCTTCCCTGATTCTTTATCAGATCTCTTTTCCTCATCTCTCGTTGATCCTCTTTTATTTCATCTCACACACTTTCCACTCTTCCTTCTGCATCAGTTGACCCCATAAATATTAGGGTTTGGGGCATCATCAACCAGTCCACAAACTAGTTTCCTCATGCTCTGTTGCACCCTTGTTTCCACTTATTTTCCCTTCGATTCTCATTTTTAGGGCGTTGGACCTCTAGGAGATTCCTCCTCGAGTTTATCTAATGGCCCAAATATCATTTTTTGGTATTAGTGCATCTTCTATTCCCTAGCCTAATTTCCCACCTTTGACAATCTCTCGGGCTGACACAGTGTTCTTGTCGCTCGAGAGGGTTGTTGACCACCCAGACATCTTTGAGGACAACATTCAAAGCCGACCACCTCCTTGTTCCCTCTTAATTCGAGGTAATGTGGTTTCCTCCTTTTCTGGTATGTTTGGCGATCGCTAGTCTGTGCGAATTTGCAGCTCACGATCTCCGATGGGTTTTCATCCAAACATTTGCCTCGCAAGTTCGAGTCAACCTTGATGCTTGGTCCTTGTTGTTTTTTATTTTTAACAGAGACGAACCTTTGTTGCTCATTGTCAATGGGACAACTTCAGGGGCATCACTCTCTGTGCTAGCTGGAGGAAGGTAGAAGAAACCCAATGCTACCTTTCCTATATTGCCCTTTTCTTCTTTTTTTGATTGTTTGCATTTTTAGGGACAATACTGACTTTTCCCAATTGATCGTTTTTCTATGTGCTTCATCGGATGTTGGTTGGGCCAATTATTTTTATTGGGCCAGGGCAGCATGACTAATCGTGGATTTATTCACATATGTGGATTTATAGGATTTCCTGATTGGTGGATGTTCTAAAATTCGTAGCAAATTATTTATAGCTCTGAAAAATAAAATAAAATGTGTTTTTAAATCAAAAAATTATAATCTATCCAGTGATATAAGTTTCATTACATAATTCCAAACTAGTAAATATATGATTTATCAAGTATTTTTATAATTAGCTAGATTTTCTAAAATCATAGCTAATAATTTGTAAGTCAAAAAAATAAAATATGTTATGAACTCAAAAAAATATAACCTAAAATAAGGCATTGTTTTAATAATCTAATTCACATATGATTGAAAGGCATTGTTAGGGTTTATAAGATTAATGTAAACCTAACACTAAATCTACATATATGTTTAATAGGTACTTGAGAGACCTAGGCTTGGACATAGGATTGACTTTGGATATATGTAGATCACGTGAGGTATGTTTTGCATCTCCTATTCTTGTACATTGAGCAATGACCTATTTTCTTCTTTCTCTTGGTCCTATGGACAATCAACCTACACAATATTCTTTTCTCTTTTGAAAACATGTTTTTTGTGGAATACCTTATTTGTTTCTGATCATGTGATCAATTTATTGAGACAGACATTCTTTTGGACTCCATCCTAGACTTTGTTCTTTAAGGAAATCTTAATTTTTTCACTTATGTGGTGGTTGTTTATATTGTCCATTAGTATGATGGCAATCTTGTTTATTCTGACTATACTTTCTTCCTTGCCTCTACATTAAGCATGTTATGTGATTCAGTATCCCTAGAGTAGTGTAAGTACATTGGTTTTTGGGTTGTGTTCCCTTATTATGTTTTTGGGTTGGAGGTTGTATTCCCCATATTCGGGTTTCAAGTTTGTGAGGCTTGGCCCACTTGTATATATATTGGGAGTCTGGCAGTACGTCATTCTCTATCAAGTTTCAAGTTTGTGAGGCTTGGCCACTATTGTCTCTATATTGTTGTAGTGCTATGCTTATCTCACATACATGCAGGTTGATGTTATTATTGAAGGGTTGTGTGCCCTAATTCTTTATATGTTCTAGTGTAGCACAACTTTATTATTCTCTTAATGGCAAGTAATCCTTTGGTTATCAATTTTTGGAATCCATATTTGTTTATGCCCAATTGGGTAGTCCTTATCTTTTTCTATGGGAAGCCTTTTATTTTGATGTCCTTTATCTTCTTCATATTGCTCAATTCCATTTTAATATGCACATGTCAGCCTTTTGTTGATGTCATCTATTTTTCTCCTCTTGATGGGGTATGCTTCCAACCCCTAGGTGTAGGACATGAAGGACATGGCATGCTTAGATGGACCTAGCTTAAGGAGTTGATGCTTGGAGACAAACTTGATATGGTTTAGATTTCCCTCTACTAGATCCTTATATTATATTATCCATGTAAACCCTATATGGAGATGATGATGTACTTTTGTAAAATTGATTACACTCATGAAACTTCTATTCCACTATTATACTCTATGGTCTTTTGTATACCATTATATAAGATTTGAAAATTTTACACTTGTTTACATACCTTTGAGTGTGTTTGTAATGGATATTTTATTCTTAAAATTTTTAGTAGGGAGTGAATCCCCTTGGGTCCCACTCCTTACAATGTGAGAATTCAACAAGAAGGTTCAACCACACAATTTTCAAAAGGGTGATATAGTATAATGTGTCATCCAGAATGTTGATTCCAGGGGTAAGTTCAACCCCAAATGGGAAGGACCCCGAATTTTCCATGACATCTACGACTGGGGTGGCCTGCACCTGAACGACATGCATGGAGATGCTCATCTTCATCACACAAACACCATTCTTTTAAAAAAGTACTTGTGTTGATCAAACTGTAATGATGAGCTAAAAAATAATGAAAAAAGCGCCAAATGCTCCTGCACTTTGAAAAAACTATAAATATACTTAGACATCAGATGGTGTACCCTTGTGCACCCTGAAACAGGAAGGTCAAAATAGAACCTAGGGCATAGGATTGAAGGAGCACGACTATTATCTTGAGGCCCCAACCTAAAAATAACTCCTTAAATAGGCCTATCCTAACAAAACACATTTCAAAATGTTCAAGACTATGGCTAAAGCTAGTAGATTCACCATGATCAGACAAAAGGATGGAACAGGTTATGAGTCCCCTGAGAACTCAATAATAAATTAAAGGAACCTATAGATAAGGGCTCAATCTATGATATTACTTCTCCCTAGGGTTTACATGTTCTCTTTTTTTAAAATAAAAGCATATCAGTGCAAATGTATATTTATTATCCTATGATCAATCATTTCACCATAAAAATGAATACTCCTACCAAGAATTGATGACATTCCAATATATTCTAAAATCTATTGATTGGTATCATTGTGTTTGACAAAAATAAGAGATGGAGTAGATATTTCCTCAACTATTTTAGTGATTCTAAATTTTTGGGACAAAATTTTATTTGAGGTGAGTAGGATGTGATAAAATGGAATCTCATAAAACTTTGAAGTACTTGTTTCTTCTTTCATTCAATGAAAACCCTATTTGCTACATATAATATGTTGATGAGTGCTATTTCAGCACTTCTTATTCTACAAATTATTAAGCTTGTCACATAGAAATACTCAATTCATCTCTTGAAATTGCACAAATCAATATTTTCTCATTTTATCAAGAATTTGACAATCATGTGCATTGTATTGCAGTTTCAGGAGCTGAACCGATCGTCTGACATCACCAACCGACCATTTCACTATCACAAACCGATCATCTCAATTGTTCAACTGCTCGTTTTACGTTCTAGCGTTGATCATTGCTCTTGACCAAATGACCATCCAGATCGCCCGATTCCCAGTCCAAACGCTCGGCCCAAGCCCTATTGATGGGAAGAAACACACTTTTGACTGCATCGCCACCCTAATTAGGGTTGGCAGTCGATCGCTTGGCGGCCGCCATCCACCAACGTCCAGCTGATCGGTTCACTTCTGAACCGATCAGTTGGTGGCCTACAGACAGTCAAAAGGCCAGCCGTCGGCCATTTCTTTTATCCTAAACCTAATGTATACCCCCTCCTTCTCCTATAAAAGGAGGGACACTTCCTCGTCATTGGGGGATCTCGGGTTTTCTTATATTAAGTGCTCTGAAGCAATTTTCCTTGTATTTTCCTTCTAGATCTGAATAAAGTGGCTTGCATCTTGTTACATGTTATTCCGTTATTCCGTTGTGTTTAAATCTAGTACTTGCTTTTCTCCTCCTCCCCCCTCTTGAGCAATCGAAAAAGGTAGGAAGAGACAGCCATCCTCATTGTCTCTAATTGAGGATCAGTAGTCGTAAGACTCGAAGATGGCTAGATCACTTCCTTCCTCCGTCTCTCTCTAATCCTTCTCCATGTGTGAGTAGTTCTTTATCGAGGCAAGGGGAATAGCCCCTTAGCCATGGCTTTATCGACTTTTCCTTAAAATGATTCTAGATGGATTTTGGGTTTGATAACTAATTGATCTATCAAAGTAATTAATTGATTTGATCAAAAGTTAACTGGATGGATATGACCGTGGAAGTTCAGATTTAGAACAACAAACCCAATCACATAGAAGTTTTGAAATGACCGTGGATCTTCTTCTTTTAGGATGATGAACTGAGAAGCATGAGCACCAGGACCAATGGGCTCATGTGGAGTCCATCTTTAGTGGATTTTCATTAATTCACTTGCCTTCATCGAATCCGTCATTTTTAAAGGATTGGTTGTTTTTGCCTTGGCTAAGGTGGTGAAAACCCCTAAAGCCTTGATTCTCATATCTTGATTTAATCACCACTTGCTTTGCTTTCTCTATAGTCTTTTCATTCATAATAGTTTTTTCTTGTGCTAACAACAATCTTAATTTTCCTTGTGACAGGGCAAATTTACATTCTTGTTAAGTGTGTTTCCATTCTTGCATTTCTTTCCTTAGTGTTAATCATCAACCCCCAAAACTCGACTTTTATTTCTGTTCCAAATCTAAAAAAATACCAAAAACAAATAACAAGTTCTTCAAAACAATTGGGATAAAAAGAAACAATCTTAAAAATTTGTCTTGTGGGATTGACATTTTCTATACTAGCCTTAATCGGAAAGTTGAAAAAGGATTAAACTCTAGGATAATTATCTTAGTGATTGTAAGTTCTAAACGATGCATTAACAATTTGGCGCTGTTGCCGGGGACAACGGATTTGTTTCTTCGAACCCCAAAAATTTTTGAAAAACTTTTTTTCCTTTTTTTATGCCTTCCGAGTAACATTCTGGAAGTGCTACTCCTCCTTCTGCCGAGTTTCCATTCTGGCAATTTGTTTTTTCTACACACGATTAACTGCTTCATTTGTGCATGCGACGCCCGAACGTTGATTCTCAACCGTTTGATCCGGAAATAGAAAGGACTTTTTAGCATTTAAATTTTCAAAATCTAGCAAGAATGAATGAAGAAGAAGTCGCTAATAGGATCGACCAAGATCTCACAGCTCAAAGAGAGCTCATTCAAGTCGAATAAGAGGAAAGAGAAACCACTTTACGAGTAGCCTATAGGGCTGAACAAGAAGCCATAGAAGCCTATAGGAGGGAAGCCGAAAGGCAAAACCAAATAAAATATTTGTCTATTCCAAAAACTACCTATGCACAACATCCAGTCATACCTCCTGGCATCATTTCTCCATAGTTTGAGATCCAAACACAATGGATCACCATGATGCAAGCCAACCCCTTCTCTGGCAACAATGGAGAAAGTTGTCAAGATCATCTCCAAAGGTTCATTAACCTTTGCTCCCTAAACAAACTTCCTGGTGTCTCTGAAGATGCCATCCGCCTTAGGTTGTTCAAGTATTCCCTCTCTGGCCAAGCTAGTATCTGTTACAACACTATGGAGAGAGAAGACCATGTCACAACTTGGGAAGTCCTACAAAGCAAGTTTCTTAAAAAAATTTACTCCCCGTCTCTCACCTATGAACTTAGGGGTCAAATAACTCACTTTTCCATGTCCCCAGGAGAGTCTTTAGGAGAAGCCTGGAAAAGGTTCAAAGACTTACTTAGGAAGTGTCCCCACCATGATATCTCTCAAGCCCAACTCATAGAGATCTTCTATTGTGGTGTTGATGATGATACCAAATTCTTTCTTGATTCCTCATTTGGAAGAAATTTCATGCATCAAAGTTTGACTAGCGCATGGGAAGTAGTCAAATGGGCTTCCGAAACAAGGGCTAGAAGAGGAATTGGTGGAATCCTTAAGGTAGCCAAGGCAAAAGTTAATAATGATATCCAAAGCATAGCAAAAAGCCTCAAATTAATTGCCTTAAACAAGATCGATTAGAGTCATCTTTGGTCACCCTTAGGGAGTCACCTCAACAACTAAAAGCCATGGATTCTCTTTGTGGTATTTTTCAAGGATACAACCATACCACCCTCCACTGTCAATACCTCTACAACATTCCCATGCAACTTGAAATAGGACAACAATCAGAGGACCTCAATTCAATCCATACCATTTCGGGCCAAGGTTACTACAACCCCAACCAAACTAGAAACCACCCTGGTTTCCAATATGGGAACCCTTCTGGTGCCGAGAACTCTAGCCAACTCCAAACTCAACAAAGGCCTCCCTACCCTCAAGGTAATAATCGACCACCACCTAGATTCCCATACAACAATCAAAGGAACTTTGGAAACCAAGGAAATTACTGAGGAAATTACCTAACCCGACCACCATATCAAGGACAACAGTTTCAAAATTTAAACCTTCCTCCTCAAAACCACAATCAACCACCCCCTCAACCAAATGTCCCTACCACCACCCCTTCATCAGACGAAAGGATAGCTGCCTTGGAGCAAATCATCATTGCTCAACAAGCTCATTAAAAGGTGATAGGTGCCCAACTAGCTCGTCTGTTTGCCCAACAGAAACCCCCTACCGGGACTTTTGCAGGGCAGCCTGAAAACAACCCCAAACATCCCGAACAACTCAAGGTTGTCTCTACTCATTTGGGAAAAGTGCAGACTCCTCCATCTCCTGAAAAATCTCCAGACCCACCTCTAGAATTTGAGGATGAGGACATGGTCATTGTCGAGCCTAAAGCTACTTTCAAACCATCCACCCCCACCCCCGAAACCCCTTAAGCATAAGATGAAGAACCAATCTAAAAACCCCAACCTCCCTACCAAGCCCGCCTCAAACAAACAAGACTTGATGCCCGTTTCATGAAATTTAGGGATGCTATGAAAAAAATACATGTCGACATTCTCTTCCTTGATGCTTTGGCTGACATGCCCACGTGGTCCAAGTACATGAAATCTCTCTTGACTAGGAAGTATGTTACTAAAGAATACGAGACTATTAAACTTGCTAGGACCACTTCAGACATTATCCTAAATAAGATGCCTAAAAAATAGAAGGATCCTGATTCTTTTGGAATAGGATGCTACTTGGGCGACAATGCTTGTAGAAAAGGGTTAGCAGATTTAGGAGCCAGTATATCCATCATGCCTTATAGCCTTTGAAAAATACTAGGATTCAATAACATGTTACCCACTACCATGACCATCCAACTAGCAGACTCATCCACAACCAAACCCATGGGAATCATAGAAGACGTTCCGGTAAAAGTTGGAAATGATGCATATGACCCTTGTGATTTTGTGATCATGGACATCAAGGAATATTTACGCTACCCTCTCATTTTCAGACGTCCCTTCTTAGCCACTGCCCGTGCCTTAATTGATGTCGAGGCTGGCACCATTTTGTTAAGGCTTGGGAAGCAAAACCTTGAGTTTAGGGTGTTTAAAAGCATGAGGGGACCTAGACTTGAGGAAGAAGTCTACCTCCTTGATTGCATTGATGAATTATAACAACTAAAGCAGAAATGGGAGTTATTTGATGACCCCCTACAAACTGCCCTCACTATCCCTGCCGAAAGTGATTTTGGCAATGAACCATTAAACCAACTCAAGATTCATTTGGATAACTTTGAGGAGATCCCCAATAAAAAAATTGAAGACCTTAAGATGATCTCCATCATAGAAGAAAAGGTTGAACCACCAAAAGCCCCAGAAATGAAGACTCTCTCCATAGGCTTGAAATATGTGTTTCTTGATGAACAACAATTATGCCCTTTTATTATCAATTCTGACCTTACCATTGAATAGGAAAACATGCTTACCGGAGAACTTAGGAAAAGAAAAATAGCTTTAGGGTACAAAATGACGGATTTAGTTGGGATAGATCAATCAATTTGCATCCACAAAATCCCAATGATTGAAAATACCAAACCTTCCCGGGACCCACAAAGGAAACTCAACCCAAACATGAAGGAAGTTGTCCGTCTTGAAGTGATTAAACTTTTGACTACAGGGATCATCTACCCCATTTCTGACTCTCCTTGGGTCATCCCTGTCCAAGTCGTCCCCAAAAAAGGCGGGACCACAGTCATTAGGAATGAGAAGAATGAGCTCATCCCCACCCGTACCATCACATGGTGGAGGATGTGCATTGACTATAGGAAACTCAACAAAGAAACTAGGAAAGACCACTTCCCACTTCCCTTCCTCGATCAAGTTCTTGAACGTTTAGCTCATCAACAATACTTTTGTTATCTAGATGGCTACTCATGTTTTTATCAGATTCCCATTCATCCTGATGATCAAGAAAAAACCACTTTCATATGCCCTTTCGGTACATACGCCTTTAGACGAATGCCTTTTGGCATGTGCAATGCACCAGCCACTTTTCAAAGATGTATGTCTGCCATTTTTTCAGTGTTAACTGAAACTATCATGGAAGTTTTCATGGATGATTTCTCTGTCTATGGGGATAGTTTCGATTCTTGCCTTGGAAACCTCTCCCTTGTTCTTGATAGGTGCATCGAGTCACACTTAGTCCTTAATTGGGAGAAGTGTCACTTCATGGTTAAGGAAGGTATTGTCCTGGGCCATAAGGTAAGCAACCAAGGAATTGAAGTGTATAAAGCTAAGATTGAGGTCATCACCAAGCTTCCCCCTCCTACCTCAGTCAAAGACATCCGGGCCTTCCTAGGACACACTGGTTTCTATCGGTGTTTCATTCATGACTTCTCTAAAATCACCAAACCTCTCACCAACCTCCTTCAAAAAGAGGTCCCTTTCAGTTTCGAAAAAGCTTGCATGGATAGCTTTCTATGCTTGAAGGATGCTCTCACCACCACTCCTATCATTCATGCTCCTGACTGGGCCTTACCCTTTGAAATCATGTGTGATGCTAGTGATTTTTCTGTAGGTACCATTTTGGGACAAAGAATTGACAAGAAACACCATGTCATTTATTATGCATCCAAGTCCTTAGATGAGGCTCAGTGAAATTACACCATCACTGAAAAAGAAATGCTAGCAATTTTCTATGCATTCGATAAATTTCGCTCATATCTTGTTGGTTCAAAGGTTGTTGTTTACACTGATCATGCAGCCATTTGCTACCTCATGACCAAGAAAGATGCCAAGCCTAGACTCACAAGATGGATTTTGTTATTGCAGGAATTTGTTCTAGAAATCCTAGACAAAAAGGGATCTGAAAATGTCATAGTTGACCACCTAAGTAGACTTAGCTATAGCCCCATTGATGAAAATCCCATAAATGAATCCTTACCTGATGACCAACTACTCAAGGTAGACTCCCAATTCCCTTGGTTTGCTGATTTTGTGAATTTTTTAGCTGCAGGTGTATTGCATCCCGAAAATAAGGGACACTCTAAAGCTAAAATTTTACATGACGTCAAAAATTATTATTGGGATGAACCTTATCTTTTCAAACTTTGCGCCGACGGTTTGTATCGTCGTTGTGTTTCCCAAGAAGAAAGCATTGACATCCTAGAACAATGCCACTCTGGCCCCTGTGGTGGACATATGAGTTCCCAAAAAACCGCTAGAAAGGTCTTGCAATGTGGTTTCTATTGGCCCACCGTCTTCAAGGACTCTTATGACTATGTTATTTCTTGTGATCAATGTCAAAGGACAGGAAACATTTCCAAATGTGACCAAATGCCCCTAACATCTTGGCAAGAATTAGAGATCTTTGATGTCTGGGGAATCGACTACATGGGCCCATTTCCTTCTTCTTATGGGTTTTCTTACATTTTAGTCGCATTTGATTACGTGTCAAAGTGGGTTGAGGCCATACCCACTAAAACCTGTGATTCTAAACCTGTTAAGAAACTCTTTAAAGATATCATTTTTCCTAGATTTGGAGTCCCTCGCACCATCATTTCCGATGGGGGATCCCATTTTTTGGAGAAAGGTTTTGAGGCTCTTTTGAAAAAATATGGAGTTTACCACAAAGTCGCCACTCCTTACCATCCTCAGACCAGTGGGCAAGTAGAAGTATCCAACAGACAAATCAAATCTATTTTAGAAAAAACTGTTGGACGCACGAGGAAAGATTAGGCGTTAAAAATCAATGACGCTCTATGGGCATATCGCACTTCCTATAAAACACCCATTGGTACCACCCCTTTCAGACTGATCTACGATAAGTCATGTCACTTACCAATAGAACTAGAGCACAAAGCTAGTTGGGCCATTAAAATTTTGAATTTTGATCTTTCTAGGGCTGGAGAGAAACGTTTTCTCCAAATGAATGAGCTTGATGAACTTAGGATGAGTGCCTATGAAAATGCAAGAATCTACAAAGACCGAACCAAAATGTAGCATGATGGTCATATCAAGTGCAAAGACATTAGAGAAGGGGATCAAGTTTTAGTTTTTAACTCAAGATTACGAATTTTCCCAGGAAAACTCAAGTCAAGATGGTATGGCCCTTACATTGTCAAGTGTGCATATCCACACGGCGCTTTTCTTCTCTGGGATAAAGTTTTGGGTGAATTTAAGGTCAATGGGCACTGTCTTAAAAGATACATCACTACTGAAGATGTCGTCACCTCAGACTCAACCAATTATCCACCATTGGAAGACCTGAACCTCACCGACCCCGCAACTACCCCAGAATCTAAATAATCTGATCCTTGTCGAGCCACGACGTAAAATAAGGTACTAGTTGGGAGGCAGCCCAATACTATCTTCCCTTATGTTCTTTCTTTTTCATTTATTTTCTTTGTTTTTTTCTGTTTTCTTTCTGATCTGTTTCCGAGCCGACCGGTTACCACTACCAACCACTCGACTCAAGCTTGTTTTTTTGGATGCCTTGACATCTCAGGCGATTGTCTGGTTATCCAGCCGCTCGACTCATTCCCCGACTATTCCCCAATAATTTTATGCAGCTGCCACCCCTGTACTTCTTCTGTCTGGCACCCTAGGCAAACCAGCCTATCGGTTGGATACCCAACCGATCAGCTCATTGCTCCATTGCTCTATATAACAAAACCAACGCATGACCTCTCTCCCATCTCCTCGCTTACCCTAGCTGCCACCCTCACTTTCACTCGCTCGCTCGAGCTTGTCGATGCTTCACTTACTGTTTCCACCTCTTCGGATGATCGGCCTGAATCTCAGCCAGACAGCTAGCCCTTCCGCCGCTCGGGGCTTAAGCTCCCCACTCGACCCAGCTACTCGGTCGCACCATCGCAGTTTCTTCTCTTGTTGTTCTTGGCTCCATCTCCCTGATTTGTTCAACCGCCCACCTGGCTAGATGACCGACCGCCTCGCTTCGACGCCGCCTATTTCGCATGCTAGACGACTGATAGCCTGTCTGCATCACCACTGCCCTTTCTTTTCTCCTGATTTGTTCAGCCACCCGCCTGGTTGCGCCAGCCAGTCGACCGTCAGCTTGCTCCGCTGAGTGCTTAGATCCAGAATTAGTCGACCACTTTGGTCTACCAGCCGCCCGTCTTAGACAAACAAAACACTTGTTTCATCATCCAGACTATCAGTTGGTCTGCTTCAGACGATCGGTTTACTTGCTCAACTGATCGGCTTGTTTCTGCAGTAGTCATGTTCAGCCGCTTCTACAAGGGTAAGGGCAAGGCCCCTGCATCCTCTTCCGGGGACCCTCCTCGTCGTTCCAGTTCTCATCCCAGAATCCAATTCCACACGTCCTCCCCTACTGGCGAGTCTTCCCCTGAGTTGGCCGAAGATATGCGTCATGACATCGATGAGGCGGATGAGCTTCTCCGCAAGATGGAGGGCACTCAGAAGGCTGCCAACGATCCGGACTCCACCATCCCCCGTTCACCCCGCATAGCTCCCATTTCGGGTAGCTATGACCAGTTTACTAGCACCAAGCACCGACAACGTTATGAGGAGATGTACACAATTGGTGTTTCCCTTCCCCGTTGGGCATGCGGCACAACCCTAGATGCTTTGGGCATCCGCGAAACTACCGACGATATCCTACGCAGAAACCACATCCTTATCTTTCCCTACCATGTCACCTCTATTTACTGTGATCTTACCCTCGAGTTTTTAAGCACTTTCTGCAGGTTACACAGTTCTTTTAGAAACTCGAGTTGCAAATTCTGGATTTTTGGGGAAAATTTGGAGTCTTCTTCCAGGCAAATCACTTCTTTTCTCCTCGATGGCAGAGATGATTATTGTCTAGAACGATGTATGGCACATTCTCATGACTCCTACCCAGACAATTACGACAAAGACAAGTTTTGTGCTGAGATCACTGGGCTTCTACCCCGTCTTACTAATGGGCCCAAAGCCTCTTGCATCCATAACCCGGTGGTCTGTTATCTTCACTGCATCTTAGCCTGCACCATTTTTAGTCGGGAAGGTACTCAGGGAGCAATCACTCGGGTAGAACTTTATGCTCTCTGGTGTCTTTTACATGAAGAGCCTTTTAACTGAGGAAATTCTATTATTGAGCACTTTGGTACCCAAGCCAGCCGAGCCACTTCCTCTTCCTTTCGTATCGGCCACTATGTCACCCAGCTCGCAATCTTTTTGGGCTACACCCACATCGCCTTTCCTCTACTTGAGCTAAAAAATCACCTCATCAACACTCACTATTTGAAGAATAGTAGGTTTATCCGTTTGAGCACCGAGGGTGTTTATTACCTTTTGTTTAAAGACACTCAGGTGGTCCTCCAGCTCCCGTTACATTCGCGGTTTGCGGCAGCAAACTGTCTACGAGTTAACTGATCTACCAGGCCATATACAAAGATTCAATCTGGAGCATCCTGACCCAGACAGCGTCCTTGAGCCACAACCTCACAGGAGGAGCCTCTCTCTAGAGGCTCACGATGAGGACACTGGACTGCCACCGCCACCTTCCAAACGTCGCACTAGGCGTCGAGAAGACGACGACGTCGGCCCCTACGGCTTCTATGAGGTCCAGACTCAGCTGGATGAGATTTAGCGAGAGCAGCAGAGATAGGGCCACCAGCTCAACCACATGTACTTGATGCAGCGTTCGTAGGAGTCTTGGCATGTTGACTATGGTCACTATGCCCCTACTCGACCGGCATATGAGGAGTACGGAGCACAATAGAGTTATCCCGGTCCTGACTCTCCTTATTGGGGAAACTACTACTACTCCCACCAGCAGCACCCTCCACCGCAGTAAATCTTCCCTCCATCTCATTCTAAGAGTTTGCTCGAGATGAGCAAATTTCTAAGTCCGTGGTGGGGGTGGGTGGTACGTGATCCACCCTTTATCTTCTCTTTTCAGCATTTCTTTTGAATTTTATCTTGTATTGCACTATTTTTCTTTCAAACATAGGCCTTCATCTAGTCGGTTGAATGTTGTATTTTATCTGCAAAAATGAAATTTGTCAAAACAATTGCATTCTCAAACTTATTCAAAAAACTTTGAAATATCAAGTTCCCTATGATCATGAAAGTAATTCTTGGAAACGGTGGCAAGCCTTAGAGTATCAAATAGAATCAAATGCAGATTTTCTTATTTTTAGCATTAGATTAACTTATTCTTTTTACTCTCATATAATGTAGCTACATGTCTCTTCTATCTTATGCAACGACACTCAAAAAAAAGTTTGGAATTCATACATGGGGACAAATAAATCTGCTTGCCAAACCCTAAGACCGGGGTGGCAAGCCCCTTCTCCCTCTCTCTTCCATACCCCTCGTAAATGTAATAGGGGTGTACCGCCAAAAGATGCCAAAAAAGAGCACACGAAAAAATTGTGGTCAATGTAACCGCAAGTCCATAAATAATATCCCAAGTCGAATAGAGGAGGGATCCATCTTTCACACCCCCACTTCTCTCGTCCCCGTGAATGAAAATTGAGTATCGAAGCACAAGTTAGATCAAGACTGTCTTTACAAAGTATAAGTTTTAAAAAATTAAGTTATGAAAAATGCTTTCATAAGAAACATAGAGCTTGCAATTTGTGGTTCTAGGAGATGGGTCGCCTGGCCATGAAAATGATAGAAGAATTGCTAATCTAGGGAGGATGAACTTGATTTACAAAATCTTTGAATCATTTTGGTTTTTCAATTGCTTGAGGACAAGTAAACTTTAAGTCTAGGGTATTTTGATGAGTGCTATTTCAGCACTTCTTTTTCTACAAATTAGTAAGCTTGTCACATAGAAATACTCAATTCATCTCTTGAAATTGCACAAATCAATATTTTCTCATTTTATCAAGAGTCTGACAATCATGTGCATTGTATTGTAGTTTCAGGAGCTGAACCGATTGTCTCACATCACCAACTGATCATTTCACTATCACAAACCGATCATCTCAGTTGTTCAACTGCTCATTTTGCATTCTAGCGTTGATCATTGCTCTTGACCAGACGACCAGCTAGATCGCCCGATTCCCAGTCCAAACACTTGGCCCAAGCCCTATTGATGGGAAGAAACACACTTTTGACTACGTCGCCACCCTAATTAGGGTTGGCAGCCGCCATCCACCAGCATCCAGCCGATTGGTTCACTTCTGAACCGATCGATTGGCGGCCCGCAGACGGTCAAAAGGCCAGCCGCCGACCATTTCTTTTACCCTAAACCTAATGTATACCCCCCTCGTTCTCCTATAAAAGGAGGGGAGACCATATCTTGATAATAGCTAATCAACCATAGGTGGAGACCTTGATCGGGTAATTTTTCTCCATCTCCAACCTCCTGAAGGTTGCCAAGGCATATAGTTGTAGAACCTCGATGATCGTTCCTTACCTCACTTCTCTTTGTGACAATTTTTACAAGTGGTTGGATCCACCTCATTGTGGAAGCCACCATGCCTCTAACCCAGCTCCTCTTAGCCAAATAAACTCAACCTCCTCTACCTCACGTCCTCTCACCTAGACGTGGGATGATTGGGGCTTAGTAAAGTTCCCATTCCTACTAATATTTAAACTAACTATAATATCTAAGAGAACCTTTTTAGGCAATCCTCACCATTCCTTTCTCAAAAAAGAGTATGGGTCACCTCCTTCAATATTTACCACCCCCGCCTTCCCTAACCTCGATTCCTTGTTATATTTTCTCCTCATCAAACATCTACCTCTTAGATTTTCATTACCCCAAGGATGATTGAAGGCACCCATGAGCACCTTTAGCACACCCCGAGCCCTACTTCCTCCTATTATACAACCACCGCTCCACCACTAGTACAAAAATGGTCTATAGCATCAGTTTTTTTAAGCCTATAGCGTCACTTTTCAACCGACGCCTAAGTGGTTGTCGCTACAGAAATTGCTCTATAGGGTCAGTTTTTTTAACCCAAAAAAAATGACCTTGTATAGTAAAAACCGACCCTATAGGCTCTCAAAAACTAAACCCAAATGAGAAATGAAAATGTACCTGAACCCTATAACATTAGTTTTTACTAAATAACTGACTCTAAAGATTCTTTCTAAGGATGGTTTTTTACTAAATAGTAGACTCTAAAAAACTGACTCAATAGAGTTTTGGAATATGATAGAACGGTCGTGCCGCCTAGCACGGCCATGCTACACGGCACGACCATTCTACCATATCTCAACACGGCCATTCTACGCGGCATGACCATTCTACCTCAGCCCAACACGGCTGTTCTATGCAGCACGGTCGTTCTACGTGGAATGGCAAGACACCTATAAGGTTGGTTTTTTAAGAAAACTGACGTTATAGGGTCGATTTTTTTTTTAAATTTCTGCAGAAACTAAACAGAACAAAGAAGAAGAACAAGAATAAGATATGGGAGCGCTCCGTCTTCTCTCTAGCCCGGCGGCCGTCGCTGGGGGGAGGGTACGCCGCCTCTGTGCGTCCCTCCCCCTGGTATCTAGGTTCGTTCTGTGGGAGGCGGCTCCGTGTGGCTAGGTGTGGACAGATGCTCGAGATCTTCTCTGGAGATGAGGGTGCCGGTGAGGTTGAATCGCAGATGTCTTCTCCGGTTTGCTTGGGGTGAAGGTTGGCGTGATGCATCATTTGGTCTAGGGGATGTCATGGTTCGGCGCTCGACTTTGTCGACTCGCTTCCGCTCATGTGTGGTGGATGGAGACGGCCTTACCCATCCAGATCTAAGGCCAAATCGACTGCTCCGACAGCAGGTGTTCATAGGGGTGGTTCGCCTCTTTTTCCACTTGCACCTTCTCTCCTTCGACCGGGGGGTGATGACCTCCAAGATTTGACCTCGATGTGGTCTGTTGGCGCTTCTTCATGAGGTTGACAGGCGTTAGGCTCGCGTCGATGACTCCGCAAGGGTTGTTTCTGGTTCGTGTGATCTGATTTTCAATGGATTTGGGCGTCATACCCTGGTGCTCCGGTCTGCTGGCGGTGGTCCTCCGCTTTCCTTCAGTCGGACGCCCACAAAGTGTCGCAGGGTTGCCTTCGTGCAACAGGGGCAACGGGTCTGCCGTAGCTGCTGTTGGCGGGTATGTGGGTTGTGCCCCTTGGAGCTACAGCTAGGAGATGCTTGGTCATCCCCGACGGTCTGCCGCTCTTGATGTTTCTGGTTGCTGAAGTCACCTCACAGGTGCTTGAAGGTTTGCCGCTGAGACGTGGATGCAGCTCAGGCTGCCTGAGGGAGCAGGGGGGCTGTCTACGTCTTCTTCTTCCCCTTGCTTCCTTCATTATGCATGTAGCTGTGACTTGCCGAGCCCAGGTATCTGCTGTCGTCGTCTGTTGGAAAGGAGCTGGGTTCTTCCTAGAGGTCACTTCTTCAGTGTTTGTGCTAAACGTCAGTGGAGGATAGGGAGTTATCTGGCTCAAGGAAACTGGCTCGATGGTCAGCTCATGGATGGGACCTGGTGACTCACTCTTCTGCAGCTGAGCCCTCTCGTTTGGGTTGTGTGCTCCTTTTGTTCCTTCCGATTTTGTATGTGTTTCTATGTCTATGTGCTGACGGTTGATGGTTTGGAGGTGTGAATCTGGGTTCCTCTTCATCCACTTTCAGAAAGTGAGCTTAATGCCTAGAGGAAGGGGAGTCAGGTCCCTACTTCTAGCTATTGATGCTGATGTACAGATGGTGTAGTTGCTTCTATGATCTAGTTTGGTACAGTAGGATGGTGCTGAAGATTAATCTCTTCATTAGCATTTGCAGTTTGAGTGTTTGGACTGATGCCAGCATGGGAGTTCAATATCAGGTGATGCCCTCCTCCCTAACTATAAAGTCTTCACCATTTGTGGGTATGCATATTGAGAGTGGAGCTCCTTTTATGTTTGGGTGGAGTATCATTTTCTGTATTAGGACTCCTATGTTGTCCTTCTTTCTGTATCGCTCTTTCTTTTGGGGTCTTGTATACAAGACCATTGTTTCTTTTGTTTGCCTTGGTAATCCTCTTTTGAGGGTTTGGGGGTGTGCTTATGTTTGTACCTAAAGTTTTTGGAATCAATAGGAACAGAGTTTTTTAGCCGACCAAAAAAAAAGAATAAGATATGGGAGAGGGGGAGCATTGATGCTCAACCGTCACCATTCCAAACCACACATTCATAACAAAAATGATTCATATATTGAGTTGAGTACACATAGTCACATCATAATTTAAAAAATGATAGATTGTAAGTGTGAGATGATATTAAATGTCAGATACAAAAGTAAATATGAAAGAGTACTGAAACCACATACATAAATGGAATGTAACTCACATTTATTCTAATGTTATATTGACTTCATTTAGAAAATCATCTGACCACTCTTCTCGGAATTCATTTAAGTCATCACGTGTGTAAGGCTGAGTTGTAAAGATCTGTAATAGAAAATATACATGCTAATATTTTATAAAATGACTACAACTCACTTGTAAATTTATAATGTTATTCTTTATTACCTGATCTATAGTCTGAATGTCATTTGATGCTTGTTTGACAATAGCTTGCATATATTTCATTACGTAGTAGTCACAAGCCCAGCCATTATTTTGTATAGGACACTACAAATAATGAATTATACTTAATGTTAGTAAACTACTATAAACAGAAGACTATAAGAGTTGACATACAAGAGTTGAAAATTAATACATATAAGACTAAGCAGTTGTCAAAGTAGCTACCTTGACATTTTTCAAAGTCAATGTCTTTAATTTTGTGGGTATTTATCCTCCGCCTTCATGAAAAGCTTTTATACCCCTATCAATTAAACGATAGTTGGTAAAATAGAAATTCCAAACAGAAATATCATGTTGAAGCATTGACTATATTTGTGCTTACGTCATAGCTGGCAATTTCAGTTTGTGACCCCTTGTTGTTTTTCCCATTGGGTCAAGATAATAAAGAGTCATCAATTTTGGGACAATCACCACTAATTCCCAATGTCTAGATCTGAGTAAGAATAAAATGAACATTAAAATAAATACATTTGTTTATTATTAAAATTATATTGAATAATAATACTTGCTGGACGTTAAAAGGAATTAGGATAATTTCCTTTCCCACACTAGCAAAATATTTGAATGCATCAGAGAAGTACTCACTCACTTCCTCAATATGTGTCTCCACCTGACTAGTGACCGAAGGAACTAAGAATCCAACATTCTTTATATCAAAGTTTGTGGCCTCGATATATAAATGGTTGTTAAACATTTGTAATTATTTTCATATGTAGAAATAAGCTAAAAATGTGTATTGGAATTTTCTATATTGATAGATCCTTACCTTATCCATACTTCTAATATCGAAGTATTCAGCCAATCATACCGGAACAACTCTATAATATCATCAAGAAAAATATATTTGTCAAAGTCCCTCCCAGTTACATCTTCTATTAAATTGATCAACATTTGTAGTCCATAGCCTTGGTTGGCTAAGTATTTGATGCATGGGTTTTGAGTCACTTTTAGAGGCTTATTTTATATCTGTTTTATGCACGTATTTGTTATTTTCTTGATTATATTTGCATAATTCACTATAGTTGGCCTTTAAACTCAATTTGCATCAAATTATACTTATTTTATCATATTTATATGATTTTATATAATCCCCAGACTCATGCACATGCTTCGGCACTTTTTCAGGTACTTCCGCACTGTTCAGAGTCGATACCATCGACCCCTGGTGTCGATAGTATCGACATTTCATCAGGAATCAACCCCGAAACTCGATTTTGGAAGGAAATATCAACATCATTGTCGATATCATCGACCTGGGTGTCGATGGTATTAATAGCGTCGGGATCTGCCGAATTTCTGCACTAAAATGGATCGTTCTAATCCGACAGTTGGGCTTTTTCGGAGATGTAAAGTGGTCCTATGACCTAAGGAGAGCACGGCCAGCCCTAAGAGAGATATCATATCATGTCACACGACATCCAAGAAGGAGAGAGAGAGGAGACGAGAGTCGAAGGCCGGCAATCGGGCGATCCGAGCACCTCCGACAGGTGATTTTGCTGCCGGAAGACTGCAAAACGTACGTTTCTCGAGGAGGATCTCCGGGAACACCTTCGTATCAGGGATTACACGAGTTTTCTCCATGTTTCCCACGTTTTTCTTCTCTACTCATATGTATTCTCCATTTTCAACCATGCGGGGCTAATCCCCATTGTTCCGTAGGACCCGGAAGTAGCCCGGGGAACCGTTATATTGAATTTTTACATGAATTGATATAGAATTCTCATTTCTTGGATATAAAATTGTGGAGATTGCTTGATTTACTTATGCTTCGTGACCATAGGTAAAGAATTAGACTAATAATTACTCTGGAAATGGGATTAAAGGTCAGAAAACCCACTTTTATACACCATCTTATACGTTCCTTAGACTAGGCGACGTACGGATAGTGGAGAGATATCCACAGTCATCGTTAATGCGCCTAATCTAAGATATAAATTGCTACAGAAGTAGAATTGGCTTAGATTTGGATAGTGGATTGTACTGTGGAAGCGAGCAATCTTGATTACAGGCTTTCTATTCAAGATTCGATAAAATCTATGTTATTTATGCAAGATATTAGGTATAACGAGACCCTGTGGTGAAATCGGCAATCCTAAGGAATCCCATTCCACTTGATTAAACTGACATTTAATCATCGCTCTTTTGTTTTCCCTTTATTTTATTTCTTTTTCAAACCTATCAACTCTTTTAATCGGTTTAGCTGATCGCGACCAGTTAGTAGTAGTCTACTAAAATTCACATTTCCCTGAGTTCGACTCGGGCCTCACAAGGCCTATATTATATTGATACGTACACTTGTGTTATACGCACGGTAAAATCGAGTCAAGTTTTTGGTTTATGCACGTATTTGTCATTTTCTTGATTATATTTGCATAATTCACTATAGTTGGCCTTTAAACTCTATTTGCATCAAATTATACTTATTTTATCATATTTATATGATTTTATATAATCCTTGAACTTATGCACATGTTTCGGCACTTTTTCAGGTACTTTCGCACTGTCCAGAGTCGATACCATCGACCCTGGTGTCGATAGTATCGACATTTCATCAGGAATCAACCCCAAAACTCGATTTTGGAAGGAAATATCAACATCATGGTCGATACCATCGACCTGGGTGTCGATGGTATTGACAGCGTCGGGATCTGCTGAATTTCTGCACTAAAACGGAGTGTTCTAATCCTACGGTTGGACTTTTTCGGAGCCGTAAATGGTCCTATGACCTAAGGAGAGCACGACCAGCCCTAAGGGAGATATCATATCGTGCTGCATGACATCCAAGAAGGAAAGAGAGGAGACGAGAGCTGAAGGCCGGCAACCGGGCGATCCAGGCACCTCCAACAGGCGATTTTTCTACCGGAAGACCGCAAAATGCACGTTTCTCGAGGAGGATCTCCGGGAACACCTTCGTATCAGGGATTACATAAGTTTTCTCCATGTTTCCCATGTTTTTCTTCTCTACTCCTATGTATTCTCCATTTTCAACCATGCAGGGCTAATCCCCATTGTTCCTTAGGACCCAGGAGTAGCCCGGGGAACCGTTATATTGAATTTTTGCATGAATTGATATAGAATTCTCATTTCTTAGATATATAATTGTGGAGATTGCTTGATTTACTTATGCTTCATGACCATAGGTAAAGAATTAGACTAATAATTACTTTGGAAAGGGGATTAAAGGCCAGAAAACCCACTTTTATACACCATCTTATACGTTCCTTAGACTAGGCGACGTAAGAATAGTGGAGAGATACCCAGAGTCATCGTTAATGCGTCGAATCTAAGATATAAATTGCTACGGAAGTAGAATTGGCTTAGATTTGGGTAGTGGACTGTACCGTGGAAGCGGACAATCTTGATTACAGGCTCTCTATCCAATATTGATAAAATTTATGTTATTTATTCAAGATATTAGGTATAACGAGACCCTGTGGTGAAATCGACAATCCTAAGGAATCCCATTCCACTTGATTAAACTGACATTTAATCATCGCTCTTTTATTTTTCCTTTATTTTATTTTCTTTTTCAAACCTATCAACTCTTTTAATCGGTTAGGCTGGTCGCGACCAGTTAGTAGCAGTCTACTGAAATTCACGTTTCCCTGAGTTCGACTCGGGCCTCACAAGGCCTATATTACATTCATACATACACTTGCATTATACGCACGGTAAAATCGTGTCAAGTTTTTGGTTTATGCGCGTATTTGTCATTTTCTTGATTATATTTGCATAATTCACTATAGTTGGCCTTTAAACTCTATTTGCATCAAATTATACTTATTTTATCATATTTATATGATTTTATATAATCCATGGACTTATGCACATGTTTCGGCACTTTTTCATGTACTTTCGCACTGTCCAGAGTCGATACCATCCACCCTGGTGTCGATAGTATCGACATTTCATCAGGAATCAACCCCGAAACTCGATTTTGGAAGGAAATATCAACATCATGGTCGATACCATCGACAACGTCGGGATCTGTCGAATTTCTGCACTAAAACGGAGCGTTCTAATCTGACGGTTGGACTTTTTTGGAGCCGTAAAGTGGTCCTATGACCTAAGGAGAGCACGGCCAGCCTAAGGGAGATATCATATTGTGCCGCACGACATCCAAGAAGGAGAGAAAGAGGAGACGAGAGCCGAAGGCCGGCAACCGGGCAATCCGGGCACCTCCGACAGGCGATTATGCTGCCAGAAGACTGCAAAACGCACGTTTCTCGAGGAGGATCTCTAAGAACACCTTTGTATAAGGGATTACATGAGTTTTCTCCATGTTTCCCACGTTTTTCTTCTCTACTCCTATGTATTCTCCATTTTCAACCATGCGGGGCTAATCCCCATTGTTCCTTAGGACCCGGAAGTAGCCCGAGGAACCGTTATATTGAATTTGTGCATGAATTGATATTAAATTCTTGTTTCTTGGATATATAATTGTTGAGATTGATTGATTTACTTATGCTTCATGACCATAGGTAAAGAATTAGACTAATAATTACTCTGGAAAGGGGATTAAAGGTCAGAAAATCCACTTTTATACACCATCTTATACGTTTCTTAGACTAGGCGACGTACAGATAGTGGAGAGATACCCAGAGTCATCGTTAATGCGCCGAATCTAAGATATAAATTGCTACGGAAGTAGAATTGGCTTAGATTTGGGTAGTGCATTGTACCATGGAAGCGGGCAATCTGGATTACTGGCTCTCTATCTAAGATTTGATAAAATCTATATTATTTATGCAAGATATTAGGTATAACGAGACTGTGTGGTGAAATCGGCAATCCTAAGGAATCCCATTCCACTTGATTAAACCGACATTTAATCATCGCTCTTTTGTTTTCCCTTTATTTTATTTTCTTTTTCAAACCTATCAACTCTTTTAATCAGTTTAGCTGGTCACGACCAGTTAGTAGTAGTCTACTGAAATTCACATTTTTTTAGTTCGACTCGAGCCTCATAAGGCTTATATTACATTCATACGTACACTTGCGTTATACACACGGTAAAATCGTGTCAAGTTTTTGGTTTATACACGTATTTGTCATTTTCTTCATTATATTTGCATAATTCACTATAGTTAGCCTTTAAACTCTATTTGCATCAAATTATACTTATTTTATCATATTTATATGATTTTATATAATCCCCAGACTTATGCACATGTTTCGGCACTTTTTCAGGACTTTCGAACTGTCCAGAGTCGATACCATCGACCCTGGTGTCGATAGTATCGACATTTCATCAGGAATCAACCCTGAAACTTGATTTTGGAAGGAAATATCAACATCATGGTCGATACAATCGACCTAGGTGTCGATGGTATCGACAGCGTCGGGATCTGTCGAATTTCTGTACTAAAACGGAGCGTTCTAATCTGACGGTTGGGCTTTTTCGGAGTCGTAAAGTGGTCCTATGACCTAAGGAGAGCACGACCAGCCCTAAGGGAGATATCATATTGTGCCGCATGACATCCAAGAAGGAGAGAGCGAGGATACGAGAGCCGAAGGCCGGCAACCGGGCGATCCGGGCACCTCCGACAGGCGATTTTGCTGCCGGAAGACTGCAAAACGCACGTTTCTCGATCAGGAGCTCCGAGAACACCTTCGTATCAGGGATTACATGAGTTTTCTCCATGTTTCCCACATTTTTCTTCTCTACTCCTATGTATTCTCCATTTTCAACCATGCGGGGCTAATCCCCATTGTTCCTTAGGACCCGGGAGTAGCCTGGGGAACCGTTATATTAAATTTTTGCATGAATTGATATAGAATTCTCATTTTTTGGATATATAATTGTAGAGATTGCTTGATTTACTTATGCTTCATGACCATAGGTAAAGAATTAGACTAATAATTTCTCTGGAGAGGGGATTAAAGGTCAGAAAACCCACTTTTATACACCATATTATACGTTCCTTAGACTAGGCGACGTACGAATAGTGGAGAGATACCCAGAGTCATTGTTAATGCGCCAAATCTAAGATATAAATTGCTACAAAAGTAGAATTAGCTTATATTTGGGTAGTGGATTGTACCGTGGAAGCGGGTAATCTTGATTACAGGCTCTCTATCCAAAATTCGATAAAATCTATGTTATTTATGCAAGATATTAGGTATAACGAGACCCTGTGGTGAAATCGGCAATCCTAAGGAACCCCATTCCACTTGATTAAACTAACATTTAATCATCGCTCTTTTGTTTTTCCTTTATTTTATTTTCTTTTTCAAACCTATCAACTCTTTTAATCGGTTTAGCTGGTCGCGACCAGTTAGTAGTAGTCTACTTAAATTCACGTTTCCCTAAGTTTGACTCGGGCCTCACAAGGCCTATATTATATTGATACATACACTTACGTTATACGCACGGTAAAATTTTGTCAAGTTTTTGGTGCCGTTGCCGGGAAAACGATGAATTTTAGCACTACGAGTGTTGCGAACGGCCACACTATGCCACTTTTAATTCCTGTAATTTTTCTTTTAATCTTTTGAACTGAATTGCAAATCTTATTAATTGTTTTAATTATTAGTACTGGTTTATACACTACCATTTGAAATTTCAGGTACTAGTAAAGTAATAATGGGTGACGGAGCAGCAAATGAGGAACAGACGATCTAGGAGAAGATCAAGGCTTCTTCCTCCTCTTCATCTAAGGGGCCAATCTAGAGGTTGGCCATCAACATTCCTAACTACAAAATTGATACATGGCTAATTAATTTGGTCAAATCTAATGCATTCCATGGGCTGAAGAATGAAGATCCGGTGACCCACATCGGCACGTTCGTGGAAAACTGCGATATGATAAAGATTGATAGGTTCCCACAAGAGACACTCTACCTGAAACTTTTTCCCAGTTCTTTAGCGGGCAATGCTTGGGAATGGCTGCACAATCTGGATGACGAGTATGTTGAATCTTGGGATCACATGGTTGAGGTGTTCTTTGAGAGGTTCTTTTCACCTGAAAAGACGAACGATCTAGTGAGGAAGATACACAACTTCATCCAACGAGCCGGTGAAACTTATTCTAAAACTTGGGAGCGCTTCCAGATAATGTTGAGGAAGTGTCCACATCACAGCTTAGACAAGGAGAAGCAAGCTAAAATTTTCTACTTCGCCCTAAATGAACATGATAGGAGCAATTTGGACTCAGCAGGTTCTGGTTTCTTTTTGAACAACACAGGCACAAGGTGCTGGGAGATTCTAAGGAACATGTCCAAAAAGCAGTCTTGGGGTGAAAGAGATGTACCCGAGCAGGTCGGCATGACACATG
The DNA here is from genome assembly GCA_963693085.1 of Alisma plantago-aquatica. Lineage (NCBI taxonomy): Eukaryota > Viridiplantae > Streptophyta > Magnoliopsida > Alismatales > Alismataceae > Alisma > Alisma plantago-aquatica. Next base: position 1,112,125,866 of record OY856409.1, on the reverse strand, counting down.
AAGCAAAGGCCATCAAAGCGCTTAATGACGAGATGGATCTTATAGCCAAGAAGCTCCTAGAGAAAGAGGACAATGGGTCTGATGATGATGCACATGCAAAGTATATGCATCAACAGGGATATAGAAATAACAATTATGATTGGAGGAAGGAACAAAATTTTCAGAAGCCGCAGCCTAGCCTAGAGGAAAAGAACAATGAATTGCTTAGTCAGGTGGTGAAGCAAAATTAGGAATTGATGGGCTCACTCGCCAAGACAGTACAGTCACACGGTGAGTACTTGAACCAGTTTGGGCAACAGATACAGAGCCATGGTGCACAACTGAGGATGCTAGAGACATCCATAACCCAAATTGCAACTGAGGTGGCTGCCATGAAGCAAATCATTCAACAAAAAACTAGCTGGGAATGCAGAGGTTGCTCAAGTACATCATCAAGTGAAGTATATATCTGTGATTAAGGAGACAGAGCCACCGGTGGGGGAGGTCCATGAAAAGGGCAAAATGCATTTTGAAACGGAGGCTAAACCCAGTGTTCCATACCCCCATAGCTTATATGGACTACCAGGAGGATTTCGCTCGTTCAGCAAATCCCACCAAGAACCCATCACAGCCGTGCCCACACCTAGGCAAGAGGAGCAGGTGAAGGCCATACTTCGCAGTGGAGCTACAACCACCGAGAAGGATGAGCAGCCATGAGCCACACCAACCATGAATGACATGCAAAGCCTACGCCATAGGGTGACATTGAAGCGAGCTTAGGGGAGGAGACCCCAAATAGCCCATATGTGCCACCATACAAGCGCATAAAGGAGCCAAGCGTGCCATTTTCAGATAGTCTAAAGCCGAGGAAAGAGCAAAGGCACTTCAAGAAATTTCTTAAGATCTTCTGGAAGCTCCACATTAACATTCCATTGGTTGAGTCTATAGATAAAATTCCTTCATATGGAAGATTCATGAAAGACATCATCAACAAGAAATGGCAAATCAAAGATACAGATGTTATGGGTGTTGATGAAACAGTGAGTTATATAATCCAAGGAAGGCTGCCAAAGAAGAGGAAAGATCCAGGATGTTTCTACATCCCATGTTCCATAGGTGGCCAAAATTTTCCACAAGCACAGTGTGACTCAGGGGCAAGCATTAATCTTATGCCACTTGCCACTTTTCAAAAGCTGGGATTGAAGAAGCCAACACAAACTTCCATGACAATTGAGTTGGCGGATGGATCCATTGTAAAGCCACAAGGTATATGTGAGGATGTGCTAGTCAAGGTCGACAAATTCATCTTCCATGTTGACTTTGTGGTCATGGACATGAATGATATGGAAGTAGGTGAGATGCTATTGGGAAGGTCGTTCCAAGCTACGACTGATGTTATCACTTCCATTGGGCGAGGTTACTTGACACTTGGGATCAGTGATGATAGAGTTGAATTCAAATTGCCAAATGAATCATTAGAGACATCCCTTGACAGCCCAGGTTAAAGGTATCTTTATGTCAAGCCTAGTACATTAAACAAGGGTGCTTGTTGGGAGGCAACCCAACTTTAGGTTTATTTTTTTTGGTTATGATCTTTTGTGTTGATGTACTTAGTTTTTGCTTAGATTTTGATAATTTTTGTAAAAATGGTACCCTAACTCGTGTTTTGAAGTGTAAAGAATTTTAAGTCGATACTATTGACACCCATGTCGATAGTATCGAGTTTGGATTAGTAAACACTAAGAAAGAGTCGATACCATCGACCTTAGTGTCGATAGTATCGAGATTCTTGAAGATTTTTAGAAAAATTGGTGACAGAGATGTCGATACCATCGACACCCATGTTGATAGTATCAACACTTTTGATTTCACAGGCTTTTAGATACATCGGTACACCAAAATTGTTGAGCCTGAGTCGATACCATCGACCTTGGTGTCGATGGTATCGACACCTGCAGGACAACTACATAAAACATGCCATAAAAGGTGTCGAAATGAGATTTTTTCACACCGTTTTTTACAGAGCAAAGAAGGATGAAGTCACGTCTTAGAACCACTAAGACACAAAATGGGCCACCAAAAAGAGGAAGATAGCAAGCATCACTTGGTCCACTTGAGCATCCAACCATCCTTCTTCACCACACTTCAAAGCGAATGGTACCGTTGTTCCACCTCTTAAGTGGGAATGTTGACTATGAAGCCATAGTCATATTCAAGCTTGGGGGGGTGTTGGAACAGCCCTCTATCTTAGTTTTTACTTATTCATGTTGTTTTTACTTTTGAAATATTAGTTGTATTTATTTCTAGTTTTACCGCTTTTGTAGGACCCACATCTATCTAGTGTAATCTGTGGAGCAATAAATGCATGGTTTCAATTGGGAGTATTACTCTTGGGTTGTGTGCACATGAAAAAATGAGCATATTGACAACTTTTTGAGCTTATTCTTGTGAGTAATTGAGTTTCATAACTGAGGAAGTGCTTGGGTGAGTCAGCTTCAGGAAATGGGGACATGAATGACTATCTTTATTGTCCAAGGAAAAGTAATTGACAAGGATGTTTGAGCCCAAACCGACCAAACGTTAACGTGACTTTAATTTGAAGTGAGAGAGAGAAACCCCTTGATTAATTTGTACACAAGTCAGTAAGGAGGGACATATAATTATTTCCAAAGGTTCTATCAATTACTCTTGTGATCTGATCCACCGCAATGTCATTCACACTCCACCATAAGAACTGGGAGCACATTACTATCTTTCACTCATTGACTGCATTCCATGTAGATAGGTCTTGCATTACAGTTATTCTTGCATGTTTTGCATGAAAAATGAAAAAAAATATAGAGAGTAATTATACATGCATATTATTCTTAGGTGCATGTCATAGTAGTTGCATAACTGTCATTATGTAGTTGCATTCACATCTTTTGAGCATATAGTTGTACATCATGTGTTGTATGTTCTTGTGAAAACATGAAAGGTGTTAAACTTGTTCCATACCTTCCTAATGCTTCAAATGTATAATTTATGTAAAAAGAAGTGAGCCCGACAAATAATTCAAAAATAAGGGCTTGAAAAAATATGAAAAAATTTAAAAAAAAGAGAAGAAAAGAAAAAAGAAGAATTGAGAAGTAAGTATGAATGAGAGGGAGAAAGGAACATGTTCCCACTTACATACTAAGAATAATAAGTACATGGTGTAGTTTTCTTAGATATTCCATCTCACATTGAGACGGAATGATAGTGCATGCATCATTCCACCAAAAATGTAGCATTAGGACATTTTCACTTGCATTTTGCATCATGATAGGTCATTAATTTTTGTATTGCATGATTGACTATTATGTGCTTATTTTTCTTCCACATCCACCCATTCCATCCACCCATTGCTCTAAGTGGTAGGCCATCCATAATATTCTCCCCATTCATGAACATCATGAGATATGCTTCCATTTAGATGGTAGTTAGGAAAAGGAGCAACGTAGATAGGAGATCACAAGATGCACCAAGCCTGAACTGGAGGATTGGATTATATTAACTACTTTACTTTATAGTGTTCTATGATTTTGGGGTGGACATCTTTCATGAACGATTATTGTCGCCTAAAGGGCAGTTAGTGTTCAGTGGTCAAGGAGGGTTGGTTTGTGGAAAGAAAGTGGGGATGATGCAGATGCATTTCATGTATGTATGTCCTTATGCTAACTTATCTCAACCAGATCCAAAGTTTTGTTGCTCGAGGATGAGCAAGGTTTAAGCTTAGGCACTAGTACATAATCGGCCTTTAGTGTCGGTTATTTAAGGCCTTTAGTGTCGGTTTCAATGCGAAACCTATGTGGGTGCTGCTAAAAGGCCAATTGTTAGGCCTCGGTTCTCAAACCGACGCCACAACCCTTCACGCGCCACCGAAAATGCACCAGCAGGGGGTATAGGCATCGGTTATTAGATTTGAAACTGACGTCATAAATCTTCACACCACAGAAAGGGTGCCATCTGGGGCATTATTAGTGTCGGTTTAGTAGTGATAATCGACGCCATCTCACCCGCTGTCACGGCCGTGCTGGCCAGCACGGCCGTGTTGTCTGGCCCGCTTCCATGGCCGTGCTGGCCAGTACGGTCGTGGTGTCTGGGCCGTTGCCATGACCGAGGTGGCCAACACGGCCATGGTGTCTGGCCTCATTAGGGAAATCGACGTCGGTTACTAGTAGGGAAACCGATGCCAGAACCATCAGCGTCGATTTATTATTGACAACCGATGCCACATCACATGCATTAGGCGTCGGTTATAATTATTTATCTAACGCTGTAATCATTTGTCATCGGTTTTAAACAAATAACCGATGCCTATTTCATGTTTTTTTTCTTATCAGTCTGCAGACCTATTGTGGCTGGTCACAGGATGAGAAACATGCAGTTCAGTTATGAACTATAGGTTTTACGACATCCATTGATATCAACCAACAACAGGCCACAAACCTACAAAATTAACAACATTAATTTTCACACATTTAGCAACCTGCAGTTCCATTCGATTTTCACACATGTAGAAACATTCATGTAGCAATTTGCAGTTCCATTCATTTTCACATTCACACATGTAGAAACATTCATATAGCAGCCAGAAGTTTCATTCATTTTCACATTCACACATGTATAAACATTCAGACACATGTAAAAACATTCAGACATGTAGAAACATTCACATATATTATAATTCAGAAATTCATTTACAAAATATCATTCTTTAGTCATTATTCGCTATCAACATCCCAATTATATGTTAAAAACCCCACTACTTGTATGGTTGTTGTCCATTCTTCTCTTACATCATTGAGTTCTTCCGTCGTATAGGGAGCATTTACATATGGTAAGGCCTTTCCTGTAGTGTGGTCAGTTTTAAACACCTACAAAGAGAATGATGTATATATATAATTAATAATATATAAATAAGATTGATATATTTTATATTATCTAATGAGACTATATATAATACCTCAGGAATGGTATCGATGTCCACTGCGGCATATTTGATAATCATGTGCATAAATCGCATCACATAGTATGCACATGCCAATCTATTGTCTTGTGTAGCACACTATAAGTTGAAACATACAAAATATTAAAAAATACAACTAATTAAGCATTGTTCACATAAATAATATATACATTGCAGTCGGCAACTTACTTCCACATTTTTCCAAATTATTTGCTGGTTCTTTTTCCTGGGGACCTTTCCTCCAGCCTTTTTGAACTCATCTAAACCCCTACATGTTAATATAACACAGTACATTGCATAATTAAATAGTAATGTAATAACATATGTTAACGGATATGAAAATGAAATATTTCTCACCGGAATAATGCCATTTTCATTTTGTGTCCATATTTTGAATTCAATTTAGTCCCCTTAGGATCTAGATAATAGACAGTGAATGTCTCGGGGACAATAACTAGTAACTCCCAATGCATACCACTAGAGGTAAAAAAGTTAAAAATTAATAACTCAAAATCCACAATAAAAATGTAATTTTCTTAAGTCCAAATTGTAAGCAAAGTAAACTTACTCCACACTGAATGGAGCTATTATCACCATCTTCTTATTTTGACCAAAATTTGTAAAAGCATCACAGCAATATTGTTGAACTGACGGAGGGTCTTTAGCTACTACACTAATCAAAGATGGAATCAAAAATCCTACATGTTCGAATGAAAAATCTACACATATCTTATCTAAGTAGCTGCAAAACATGTATTAAATATGCATTAATAAATAAGAAACCAGATCACTAGATCCTACACAAGGTATATAGATGTATAAAGAAGATTTCACCTTATCCATAGCTCTATCACAGATGTATTCAGCCAATCATGCCGAAACAACTCCAAAATATCTTGTATAAATAGTTTGCTTTCGTATGATTGACCTGCAGCATCCGCATCTATAGAAACAGTTATAGGGCAATTTATATCATGTTCGCCTAACCATATTGTCATACCCCTACAATTAGGACCTAACGGGACAGGTAGGTCCTGTGGAACCCAACTTGGTAGGAGGTGGAGGTGGAGGCCTAGATGCTCTGGGTGTCTTCTTTTTAACCTGTATATATATAATTTCAGATCAATTGACATCATATACACACATTAACAATTTAACGTAATGTAAATTTACCATACAGTTTTAGTATAGAGGACATCCGCTTTTGGCCACAATATCACTCTGCCTTCTGCCTCACGAGGCGTTTCACAATCTGGGTGGGCATATGGCAATGGAAGATCCATCCAATCTTGGAATATACGTAGCGGGCTCACACGAACCCAACCAGCTGGTAATGGAGACCCATGAAATATTTCCCCTGATAGGGATGGGTAAGCTGACGCCTCTGCAACGACATATTATTTACTTTTTAGACGACATGGCTTCAACCCCTACAATTTTTTGTTTAAAGAATGTTATATACATATATACATATTATCTTGAAAACATATCATCTTGAAAAGACTAGTTACTATGTCATAAAAATACTTACAGCGGATGTGCTAGGTGGTGGGTCTATAGGATTACTCCCAACCTCTGCAGTAGGAGTAGAGAGGGATGCCATAGGTATTATCTGCTGAGTGGCAGTCAGAGATGCCTGCCACTTGCTCATTACTTCTTCGAGTTTCCTATCAACTATCTTATCTACCTATACATGGATAAAAGAAACATTAGCTTATGATTATTGAATTCTCTTTTACAGTAACATTATAAAGAAAGAATAGGTTACCTCTTCTTGTGAAAGTCCCACTTTTGGGACATGTTTGCACTGGGATGGCCCAAAGAACGCTTTGATGACCACACCAGCGCCTGCAGCCCTAACACATCTAGGATGCTCTGGGTTACCCAGAGCAACCGTCAATTCATCCCTTGTGCCCTCAGGGATGAACTTGCCTTTTTTCCTTAGCTCGTTCAGCTCCCGCTAATCGCCAAAACAAAAATTTGTAATTAAGTAAACACCACAAATAATCAATATTCGAACGATTTCTCTAAGAGTTGTATTTTACCATTTTTACAGCCGCCTCAGCAGTTGCGGGCTTCCTTATTTCTCCCTTCTTATTTTGCCTCCCAGCTATCCAGACAGCATGGCGAGGCAGAGGTATGGTACCTATAGTAGAGGACTCCTGAGTAGCAGTAGACTGAGCAGTAGACTCAACTTATAGTCTTTGGTGAATGCCTGGATACCCCTTTAGACCTATTGTGTGGTCATGCACATTCAGTGCACGCCTTGCTTTTTGCACCTCACTGAGGGCCTAGTTAGTATGCGCATTAATGATTTGGGTAGTAACACTAAATGTTAATCTTGAATAGGTGAATACAATGTATATTAATTAGATTGGGAGTGACGCCTAATACCTTGAATTCATCAATTTGTCTTGAAGCAACAAATGTGTCCCATTCTTCTTGGTCCAGGAAGTTCCACTGTTCAGTGGTTGTCTTCTTCCTCTTATCGCCGTCTTTTATGTATTCTCGGGTGAGATTTATCCTATAGTTCCTTAGGACTCTCCCACAGCATTGCATCGCACATTTACGATGCAGCTTTTCATCCAATTCAAATATACTCTGCAAAATAGAATTGCTATTAACTAGTATCCAAAAAATTAGTAATCTACAAAATAGAATTGAAAATTAATAATAAATCATGCATAAATCCTTCCATATTACGTCTTTCTTCCCCTTAGGAACTTTATGCCAAGAATCTATGTTACAACCACAATGGCTATGAGTAACATACCCAAGATATGAAACAAACGAATTGCGATTCACTGGTATAGGTTTAGGTGCACTCCGTTCCTCATTCAATCCATTGAATGCTTTGTGCTTCCTACGATACAGATGGAATTTTGTAAGAAACCTGTGATGACTGAGATATACAGTCTTACCGCCATGTTTTAGTCTTGTTGAATCAATGTTCTCTTCACATATAGGACACGCTTTATCTCCTTTGACACTATATCCAGACAAATTCCCATATGCTAGAAAGTCATTAATAGTGCAAAACAACATAGCATGCAAACAAAATGTCTCTCTTCATGAAGCATCATAGGTCATCACACCTTCACCCCATAGTTTCTTTAAGTCATCAATCAGAGGTTCAAGATAAACATCGATATCATTTCGAGGTTGTTTAGGGCCCGATATCAACAACGACAGTATTACGTACTTATTTTTCATACACAACCAGGGAGGAAGATTGTATATAACAAGCATGACTGACCAAGTGCTATGTTGGCTGCTCAATGTCCCGTATTGATTCATCCCATCTGTACAAAGCCCAAGTCTTAGATTCCTGACATCTTCACCAAATTCAAGGTACAATAGATCAATCTTCTTCCGCTGTGGGGAATCAGACGCATGTCGTAGGATCCCATCATTATTTTTCTTAACATCTGCATGCCACCTCAAATTCTTCGCATCTATCGGATTGGCAAACAAGCATTGAAACTGTGATATTATAGGTAGATACCACATCACCTTGGCAGGAGAACCACTTTTGGACTCTCCCAAAGTCGTCAATTTATACCGTGACGCACCACATTTTGGACAATATTTCAAATCCACATAGTCCTTTTGAAATAATACACAATGATTCGGGCATGCGTGTATCTTCTTGGCATCCATTCCCATTGGGCACAATAATTTCTTTACCTGGTATGTTGAGATTGGCAGCTCGTTTCCTTCAGGAAGCATTTCTTTCAACAAAGACAACAATGACGTGAAGCTTTTGTCGCTCCATCTATTGTTAGCTTTTAGCTTATACAATCTCAACACATCGCTAAGCTTTGTCAACTTAGTACAACATGTGTATAACGATATCTCAGCATCATGCACAATGTTTCTAAAAATGGGAGGTGGATCGGTGTGCTCTACCCCACAACTATCCAGCATCGCATCAACGATGTCTACTGGAACTGGTTTATTCGCATCTATGTCATCGAAGGCAATTTCTTCTTCTACACAAGCACTTCTATCGACATCCACTGGTTTCGGGTTTGAAATCTCTCCATGTCAGTGCCACTCTGTATAGCCTTGTATAATCTTGTTGCACATGACATGACTTTTGATTTTGTCACCAGTGTTGACTTTCAAGTTATTACCGCAATGCCTACATGGACAGTAGAACCTGTCTCCATGTTGTTTCCTATGTTCCTCGGCAAATCTAATCAACTGCTCAAGACCAAAAATAAACTTTGGGGTGCAGCGATTGCAAATGGACATCCATGATCTATCCATTCTATGATCAAAGAGAAAACAAGTATATATTACAACAAGATTAGGGTCTAGGGTTAACAAATACATGTGATGTCATTCTTATATATAATAAATGTACATGTACCACCTATCCCATCCTTGAACACCTAATCTCACTAGTAAGTGTATAATGTGTATTGGGTTTTCAAGAAAATTTCGGCAGCATTTCCCCGTTGTTCTCCAAGTACATATGTACTTAGAGAACAAATGGGGAAATGCTGCCGAAATTTTCTTGAAAACCCAATACACATTATATACTTACATCCTAAGTGAGATTAGGTGTTCAAGAACAGTCCCAAACCGGGGACTATCCAATATTTACTCCTAATGAGTAAATCTTGGACGGGTTTCTAGGCCAACAAATACATGTATGTTGTCATTCCAATACCTACAATCGTAGTTTCATCATTCATATCCTAGGTTTCATGTAACATCATTTAATCTAGGTATCATATTCTATAACATTGATTTCTACATTTCGAGTGTCCATACATGTTCATCATCAAGATAAAGATAGTAAGTGTATAATGTACATGTGATGTCATTCTTATATATAATAAATGTACATGTACCACCTATCCCATCCTTGAACACCTAATCTCACTAGTAAGTGTATAATGTGTATTGGGTTTTCAAGAAAATTTCGGCAACATTTCCCCGCTGTTCTCCAAGTACATATGTACTTAGAGAACAAACGGGGAAATGCTACTAAAATTTTCTTGAAAACCCAATACACATTATACACTTACATCATAAGTGAGATTAGGTGTTCAAGAACAGTCCCAAATCGGGGACTATCCAAAATTTACTCCTAATGAGTAAATCTTGGACGGGTTTCTAGGCCAACAAATACATGTGTTGTCATTCTTATACCTGCAATCCTAGTTTCATCATTCATATCCTATGTTTTTTGTAACATCATTTAATCATGCTTGTTAGTAAATAATAAATAGTAAATAAACCATGATTCCATATATCAAAGATTTGAATCAAAATGGAGCCTAATGGAACATTGGGAGAGTGAGATTATTATACCTCACTTGAAGGTTGAAGAAGAAATATATGCAAATCAACAGTAAGTCAACAACCCCTGCAACAACACAAATGCACACAAATGTAGATGCATGTTCATCATCAAGATAATCATTACACACAAATGTAGCTATCTGATTATAATTGAGCAATATAGCACAAAATCAGCCAACACAGCCGTGCTACCAACACGGCCGTGCTACCCAGCACGGCCGTGCCAACCTGCGATTTCACACACCATCATCGTTCGCGGAGTAGGGTACCTGCTTGAGGGCGGAGGAAGAAGAGGAGGAAGAAGAGCAGAGCGGGTACCTTCGGCGGCGGCGGCGGGGAGAGTAGCAGTAGCGAGCGGCGGCGATGCAAGGAGAGTAGGCCGTCGGAGCAGGAGAGAAGGCCGCCGAAGCAGCGAGCTGGGGGCAGAGGGCAAGCGGCGGAGGAGGTGGGTAGAGGACCAACAAGCGAGTGGAGCAGCGTGCGGCTGGAGAAAGCGGCAGTAGAGGTGGGGGCAGAGGAGAAATCGCCAGACCAAACCCTGGAGTAGCGCAAGAATAAATGAAACAGAGAAAGGGGAAGAGTCTGGCTCGCGCGAGTCTTGTTAAGTTAACAATAGGCGTCGGTTATTCAAAAAAACTAACACATAAAACTAAAGGTTTCGGTTCTCCAAACACACTGACACCTATTCTCAATGATAGTCATCGATTTTTACTAGAAAAAAACCGACGTCTATCTACATATACCGATTAAAAAAAATTCTCGATTAATGACCATAGTCGTCGGTTTCTTTCGAAAACCGATGCATAAAGGGTGTGAAAACTTTCCTGGGAACAACACAGGAAAACCCATAAGCGTCGGTCATTGTAGCAAAACTGACGACCAAAATGTGTCCAATTTCTGTCTCATGAATAACCTTTCGTCGTCGGTTTAATAGTTAATAACCGACGCCATATGTTAAATTTTGGAGGAATTTTTTTCACTAGAAATTTTGGATTTGGCAGTTAATTTTAGGTGTCGGTTTATTATTAGGGAACCGACACTGAATAAAAGCGATACCCGTGTCTGATCGCCCTTCATAGATAGATGTCGGTTTTTTTTTATTAAATTGATGCTTTAGGTTTTAGGTGTCGGTGTATTTATACAACCGACGCCTTTAAAAGTGACGTTATAAGCCATTTCTGAAGTAGTGAGGGGAGTTTGATGCATGGGTTTTGAGTCACTTTTACAGGCTTATTTTATATCTATTTTATGCACGTATTTGTCATTTTCTTGATTATATTTGCATAATTCACTATATTTGGCCTTTAAACTCTATTTGCATCAAATTATACTTATTTTATCATATTTATATGATTTTATATAATCCCCGGACTTATGCACATGTTTCGACACTTTTTCAGGTACTTTCACACTGTCTAGGGTCGATACCATCGACCCTGGTGTCGATAGTATCGACATTTCATCAGGAATCAACCCCGAAACTTGATTTTGGAAGGAAATATCAACATCATGGTTGATACCATCGACCTGGGTGTCGATGGTATCGACAGCGTTGGGATCTGCCGAATTTCTGCACTAAAACGGAGTGTTCTAATCCGACGGTTGGGCTTTTTTGGAACCGTAAAGTGGTCCTATGACCTAAGGAGAGCACGGCCAGCCCTAAGGGAGATATCATATCATGTCGCATGACATACAATAAGAAGAGAGAGAGGATACGAGAGCCAAAGGTCGGAAACCAGGCGATCCGGGCACCTCCGACAGGTGATTTTTCTGCCAGAAGACTGCAAAACGCACGTTTCTCGAGGAGGATCTCCGGGAACACCTTCGTATCAGGGATTACACTAGTTTTCTCCATGTTTCCCACGTTTTTCTTCTCTACTCGTATGTATTCTCCATTTTCAACCATGTGGGGCTAATCCCCATTGTTCCTTAGGACCCGAGAGTAGCCCGGGGAACCGTTATATTGAATTTTTGCATGAATTGATATAGAATTCTCATTTCTTGGATATATAATTGTAGAGATTGCTTGATTTACTTATTCTTCATGACCATAGGTAAATAATTAGACTAATAATTACTCTGGAAAGGGGATTAAAGGTCAGAAAACCCACTTTTATACACCATCTTATATGTTCCTTAGACTAGGCGACGTACGGATAGTGGAGAGATACCCAGAGTCATCGTTAATGTGCCTAATCTAAGATATAAATTGCTATGGAAGTAGAATTGGCTTAGATTTGGATAGTGGATTGTATCGTGAAATCGGGAAATCTTGATTACAAGCTCTCTATCCAAGATTCGATAAAATCTATGTTATTTATGCAAGATATTAGGTATAACGAGACCCTGTAGTGAAATTGGAAATCCTAAGGAATACCATTCCACTTGATTAAACTGACATTTAATCATCGCTCTTTTGTTTTCCCTTTATTTTATTTTCTTTTTCAAACCTATCAACTCTTTTAATCGGTCTAGCTGGTCGCGACCAGTTAGTAGTAGTCTACTGAAATTCACATTTTCTTGAGTTCGACTCAGGCCTCACAAGGCCTATATTACATTGATACGTACACTTGCGTTATACGCACGGTAAAATCGTGTCAGTATAGACACAAACATTTACATTTACTTTCCAACTCGTCGAATGTGGATTCTGGAATAATAGATGGCTTGGGCATAGGATGACAACTAGTAGAATTTTTACTTTTTGGTTTGCAAACCCATTAATTAAATTACATACTTCTATTACACGAGTTCATATATGCAGTCAAATATGAAAAACATGGTAGAATTCAAGTATACCTTGTCATTGATAACCAAGTGTCTAGGACAACCCACCATAGCACCCTTTGCTTCTTCAACTGTACTATATTCAGGATTAGGTATGGGTAGTGGTTTGTCCCCCATTCCGTCATACACAAGATGGATGGACACACAACAAATGTCATCAGTAATTTATTGGTAATGCAATGTACCACCAAGGTTGTACACCTTGCTCGATGCCACAACATTATATTATGGAACCTCCACTGCAAGTTTACAGTTCATACCAACCTAGATTGAAATAATATAAGTTATATAAGAAGCAGTAGAACAGATACATGTTACAACTATATATATTATCATATATATATCATACTAATAACACAACATATAGAACAAAAACTTAGTACAAATTGTTGTGGTGTGTCATTGGGAGTGCTCACATGACCTTCTACAACTATAGCATGGGCTTGTACCTCATCACTTGAGAGACGCACAGTATGAATAAGTTAAGAAGGTTGAGTAGGCTGAAATGAAGACATTATTTCTTTTACTTATTGTGCTACTAATGCTTCAACCTCCTCTTATGTAAGACCTCCTGCATGACCTCTTTTAGATTGCGAAGGGCCAAAATAAGACTTGAATCCTATGTCAGCTCCTAATCCCCTAACACGGCTAGGATGCTCCTTCATACCAAGAGCAACTGATAGTTCATCCATGTGTCCAGTTGGGATGAACTTTCCTTCCTTCCTTTGCTCATGGAGATCAATCTATTCATAGTTAATAAAAATATTAAATCACAATATCAATTAGATATAAATAAGTCTAAGTTTGTGGGAGTTACTCTTTACTTAGTTGGGATAAACCTACCATCTTGTGTGCCACCTCCTTAGTTGCAGGGTTGACAATTTCACATGCTCGATTCTTTCTAGCATCAATCCATGTCAAGTGTCAGGGTGGACGCTCAACTTGAGTTGTACTAGATTCTTCTCCAGAAGAGGATTGCTTCTCTTGTAGTTGGCAGCGGAAGGCATAACCATCGGGCCCCAAGTGACGATCATGCACATTTTTGGCCCGTCTTTCCTTTTGAGCCTGGTGGATAGCCTGATCATTTAAAATGAGGTATTGCAATTTAGACTTGGAAAACATGTATAAAAAGATTCACCTCCTTAATTGTATAAAATTAAAGATTCATACAATACATCACAATCTTTATTACCTGAAACTCTTCCGATCTCCTAGTTGCAACAAATCTTTCCCACACCTCAGAATCTATAAAAATATATACATCTATTGCTTTCTTCTTTTTTTTAGGATTATCTATAAATTCCCTTGCGAGATATGTCTTAAAACCCCTCCATCGTACACCACAATGTTGTAGCACTCTTTTCTTGTGATCTTTTTCATTTAGATGAAAAACTCCCTATACATATAAAATAAGAAATTACAAATATTGTTTTGAACAGGAATTAATTCCAAGAAAACTAAATTAGAATCAATAGATAAAAACATATTAAAATAACATCACTTCCACTCACAGATATATCTTTCCATATGAGGTCTTTTTTGGCATTAGGAACGTCATGCCAATTTTCTATATCTATTGGCACCTTACTGCGCGCGGTCGCCCCTACGTAATGCTTGAAAGCACTAGCATGTTCCCCAACAGGTGCTCCTGTGATATCAAACGGGACTGGAAATTTGTCCCCTTTATCCCTGAGCTCCTGCAGCCTACGCATCAGTGTGGGACCTCTACTTTTCTTAGCATCACCACTACCATCCTCATGGTGCTCATGCTCATGCTCAGAATGTTCATCTTCACTCACCATTTTAGAACCTGCAAGTATACATGATAAAAAAAAGTGATAATAAAAGAACAAGTGATAAGGTATACATGATATATGATGTATATTTAAAAGATTACTTGCTTGAATGATAATAAAATAAATAATTCAAAGAATACATGCCTCTAGTATTGGTTGAGTTGTTAGTCAATGAAAATTCCTTCAGCATGGTCTTGACATTTATAATATTCATCGGTGTTATCTTCAACATTTACACTTGGCAAACCAACTGAGAATGGACTAGAATCATCATACTTTTCGTAGTATTCTTCTTCATTTATAGGATCTACAGTAAACTGTCTTTTCCCATGAAGAACGACAGACCAATTTTTATTTGTCGGGTCATCAATATAGAATACTTGTTTTGCTTGGTCTGCCATGATGAATGGCTCATCTTTCTCACCAATCTTTTCAAAATTCACCAATTTGAAACCCAACTCATCCACTAAAACTCCTTTGTTGTTGTCAACCCAATTACACCTAAAGATAGGAACTCTAAAATTTGTATAGTCCAATTCCCATATGTCCTCAATGACTCCGTAATATGACATCTCAGCTTCACGTGGTCTTTTATCTTTGGCACTAGCAAAATACAACAAACAAGCTTGAACAGTGACCCCACTATTTTGAACTACACTACTTTCATCTTGACGCTTTGTGTAGTATGAAAATTTGTTTATGTCATAAACTTCATATGACATGACATCCATTTTTGGCTTAAAGGTGAGCCATTTTATGTTCTCAGCAACATAATTCGGTGATTCAGATAGTTGATTAAATACTTTCTCTTAAAACCACCTAATAAATGTTCAATTATGCTCTCTTATAAGCCACATTGAACTGGATCGTGGATGATTTCTCTTGATAAGATCATTGTGTTCTGTGATGTAGCTACTAACTTCATCGATGTTGTGTAAAATATACAAATATGCTTGTTCCCACAACTCATGACTGATTCCTTTCACTCGTCCTCCCAGTGTTCCTTTTCCACAATAAGATTCCATGTGATGGGAATTTTTTAGATCGCTAGAAGTTTCATTGCAATTCAAAAAATCATTGCAAAAGCCCATCACCTCCCTAGCCACATAACCCTCAACAATACTCCCTTCAGGACGATAACGATTCCAAACATCACCTTTAAAAACACTCATGCAGCGTTCAAATGGATACATCCAGTGTAAGAAAATTGAACCCAACATCTTCACCTCCCTTGTAATATGTACTATAAGATGAACCATGATATCAAAAAATGAAGGAGGAAAGTACATTTCAAGCTGACACATGGTAACAATTACATCTTTTTGTAATTTATCGAGAGTATCAGGATGTATCACTTTGTTGCATATTTCATTGAAGAAGAAACAGAGTCTTGTGATTGCAAACCTTACATGCTTCGGCAATATAGATCGAATAGCCACAGGTAAAATTTGTTGCATTAAGGTGTGACAATCGTGAGATTTGAGACCTATCAACTTCAGATCCTTCATTGATACCAATCTACAAATATTAGAAGAGTATCTTTGTGGAACCTTAATATTATACAAGCACTCACAGAAAGTCTTTTTCTCCTTCTTTGACAAAGTGTAACAAGCTGGTGGTAAATATATGCGGCGACCCCTGATCTCCACTGATAATTCTTTTCTTATACCCATTAATTATAAATCTTTTCTAGATTTGATGTCGTCTTTAGTCTTTCCTGGTATGTTCAATAGCGTACCAATGATGCTATCACAAATATTTTTTTCAACATGCATGACATCAATGCAGTGTCTAATTGCCAAAGATCTCTAATAAGGAAGATCCCAGAATATTGACCTCTTCTTATATAGAGATTTGTCACATGTGAGTGTATGACTACTTGAACTCTTTCCAAATTCATTAACAATATGTTTCACCCTATCATATACAACATTTCCTGGTATAGGTTTAGGAGCACTTCGTTCCTTAGTTGACCCATTAAAGGTTTTGTGTTGCCTTCTATAAGGATGCACTGGTGGGAGAAATCTCCGATGACCAAGATATATGATTTTACCACCATGTTTCAGTCTGATTGAATTAGTATTTTCCTCACAAATAGGACATGCTTTGTATCCTTTTATGCTATATCCAGACAAATTTCCATAAATTGGAAAGTCATTAATCATGCAAAACAACATAGCACGCAAATTGAAGATCTCTTTACGTGAAGCATCATATGTCATAATACCTTCTTCCCATAGTTTCATTAGGTCATCTATTAGAGGTTGAAGGTAAACATCAATATCATTTCTAGGTTGCTTGGGCCCTGATATCAATATTGACAACATGACATACTTATTTTTCATACACAACCAAGGAGTAAGATTGTATATAACAATCATAACAGGCCACATGCTATGTTGGTTTCTTAATGTACCATAGGGATTCATTCCATCTGTACAGAGTCCAAGTCTTAAGTTTCTTGGTTCTTTACCAAATTGAGGGTATAATAAATCAATTTTCTTCCATTGTGGTGAATCAGATGCATGTCGTAGGATGCCATCATCATTGGTCTTTAACTCCCCATGTCAAGACAAATTTTGTGCATCTTTTGTATTAGCAAATAAGCGTTGAAATTGTGGTATTATTGGTAGATACCACATCACCTTGACAAGAGAGCCATTTTTAGCCTTAGCTGAATTTGTGGTCTTATACCTTGACGCACCACATTTTGGACAATTTATTAAATTACTATAGTCCTTCTGAAACAACACACAATCATTTGGACATGTTAGCCTCCATTCCCATTGGGCACATTATTTTCTTTACTTGATATGTTGAAATTGGAAGCTCGTTGCCTTCAGGAAGAATTTCCTTTAACAAAGACAACAGTGAAGTGAAAATCTTATCGCTCCACCGGTTTTGAGCTTTAAGAGTATATAATCGCATCACAGCACTCAACTTCATGAACTTAGTACAACCCTTATATAAAGGTTTTTCAGCATCATGGACAATGTTTGCAAATAAAGAAGGTGGATCAATAACATTATCCTGACAACTACGTATCATCTCATCAACCATATCATCCTGAATCGGGTCATCCTGAATCGGTTCATCATTGAAATTATCATCATTATCTATATCTTCTATGCCACAACTATTAGTATCGACATTTTCTGATCCATTATTAATTTTCTCTCCATGTCAATACCATTCATTATAACCTTGTATGATCCCATTGCATATGACATGATCCTTAATTTCCTCAGTAGTATCAACTTTCAAATTGTTACCACAATTTCTACATGGACAATAGAACCTATCTGTAGGTAGTTTCCTATGTTCCTCAGCAAATCTGATAAATTCATCAAGACCTTTGGCAAACTCTGGACTACAACGGTTCTTGATAGACATCCAACTTCGATCCATTTTCTTTATCACATTAAAAATTAATTATAAAACTAAGCATTTAATATTTATAATATAAGTTGTAAGTTTTTATTGATAGGAAGTTAATTACTTTTATACTAAAGTGTACCACCTATCCCATTATTGAATATTTAATCTCATTAGTAACTGTATAATGTATGTTTAGTTTTGAAAAAAATTTCAGCAGCATTTCCCCTAAGTTCTCCAAGTACACCGATGTAAACGGTAAATAACCACTCACATATGTACCCAGAGAACAAATGAGGAAATACTACTAAAATTTTCTTCAAAACTAAACATACATTATACAATTACATCCTAAGTGAGATTAAATATCCAAAAATAGTCCCAAACCGGGGACTATCCAAAATTTACTCCTATGAGTAAATTTTGAACGAGTTTCTAAGTTGATACATGCATAAATGTATTATTGTCATATTTATATATTAAGTTAAACATCATGCATCGATGATTTCATATATAAACCCTAAAGTGTCAATTTGAGACTACACAATGTCTACCCTCATATTTCTAGAATGTCAACCAAGCGCTACCATATGTATTAAATATTTGAATCAAAATGAAGCCTAATGACACATTGGGAGAGTGATAATATTATACCTCACTTGAAGGCTGAAGAAGAAATATATGCAAGTCAACAACACCTGCAACAACACAAATGCACGATTCAATTCTCTTATAATGTAAGGCATTAGGGTCAATATACATCAATATTAGAGGAGCAGGAAGATTTTAACATATGCAGTTCAGTAACTCAGCCATCATGGTCGTGCTACCCAGCACGGCCGTGCTACCTAACAAATATATTCACTCAGCCACAGCCACCACGGCTGTGCTACCCAGTACGGTCGTGCTACCTAACAAATATATGCACTCAGACACAACCACCATGGTCGTGCTACCCAGAACGACCGTGCTACCTAACAAATATATTCACTCTGAACCTCTCCTCAATCACGGCATGACAATAAGAAGAAAAACGGTCGTGGTTATGGCACGATCATGCTACTACCACTAGCACCCATCGCTACCCACCGTCGACCCCAGCCCCGACTGCAACACCCATCACCACCCACCGCCGGACCCCAGCCCTGACCACAACAGCCCGTCCACCACAACCCCCACCTGCCCCGCCTCTCCTTTCCAACTGAGAAGGGCTCTTCGATGGCGGGCAGGGTTTCAGAAGCTTGCAACCGATTTTTGGGTAAATAAAATGTACCTTGCGACCTTTAGTTAACGTCGGTGGCACAACACGTACGGCTCAACGGCGGCACAACACGGCTCGGCTCCTTGGACACGACGGCCACAACACGACTCAGCTCATTGGACACGACGGTGACATCGGAAGGACACGACAATGGGCTCCTTAGACACAACGACAGGGAAGGAGGCGGTCTCTAGCACTGTGCTTTCGAGCAAAATGAACTAAAACACAAGGATCGGGTCTATCATGCATTTTGGTCTAATATCAGCCCGACCTTTAGGGTCAGTTAACTGACAAAACTGACGCTACAAGTTGGGTCTATAGGGTCGGTTATTTGAGAAAACCGGCGCTAGAGACTAAGTGGTGCCCGAAATTTCATAGATCATCTATAAGGTCGGGTATTTGAAAAAACCGACCCTAGAGGTCAGAATCTATAAGGTCGGTTATCCATAAAAACCGACCCTAGAGTTCCAAAGCGGTGCCCGCATTTTTTTTGACCCTATAGCATCAGTTATTTAGAAAAATTGACGCTATAGATCGAGGCACAAAGCCAAAATCGCGCGAATTTTTGTCGCGGGAAACCTGTAAGGTCGGTTTTTATGATAAAACCGATGCAATAGTCTATTAGGTCGGTTATTTTAATAAAAATGATGCTATGGGTAGCGACATTACTGGCCAAAAATGTAGTAGTGCACCCACCACTAGGTGTTTCACTTTAGAGAGAGGAACATGACTACCACTCACTACCCTAACTTAGAGAAACCTCATGAAGGGGATTGTGAGGTCAATCCTGCACAAGGAGCTCACGATCTTCCCTCTACACTCACAAAAGTTCTAGATGAGCTGTCCAACGGTTGAAGAAGAAGATGAGAGGTGAGAACCACTCATGTTTATTGTATCCTACATTGACCATTGAGGTAGTTGCACCTCTACAATTTAGTACAATCTTATGTGACTGTGGGTATTGCTAGACATTTGATCAACTACCACCTTTAAGATATATGTTCTCATTTTATTTCTTTAGCTTCTATTTTGGTAAATTCTAGTAATGACCATATCTTGGAGAAACCCTAATACATCATATGATTATAGAAAAATTACAAAGCAATACTCTATTTTGATAATAAAATCACAAATATCATGAATCTTGCCTCAATTACCACTAAATCTCTATGACAATAATTACTATTATTTACTAATGAAATTAACTTTTTTATTTACCCAAAAGCTATCCATGCAGGGATAAACCATGAAAATCTATTATTATTCTATTTTATGTACCAACATTAATATCAAATGCCCTTTATTGAATATTGTGCTTCAAATATCAATAAATCAGATCTTACTCCCAAGATTTTTATAAGTACTTACCATGATCTGGAAACTACATAAATGACATTGAAACCCTACTTTTATGTGTTATATTGAGTTATGGACTCAAACTGATAGTTGTGACATCCTATTATTAAGATTCTAGTAGAGAGGTTGATCATGTATCTCTTGTGTCGGGTTCTTGACCGTGTCAGGTCATGAACCGTGACGGGTAAGGGGCATATCGAGATAGACTCTCTACCCGATATGGTCGTCTCAGGCTGCTGGCTGTGTCGGGCTGCAGCCATGATGAGTATTGTAAAGAGGCGAGATCACCTCTTTACTAAAATTTAAAGGAAATACAAACATCCACAATTTTAACCAAAATTTAGAGACTTTGAGGATGATTGCATAATATTCCAAGTAAATAAGCATGATTCTAGATACATAATAAAATGTCAATAGTAGTGGAAATAAAGAAATAACAAGCCTTCACATGGCTTTTATTGTTTACTACATGAATGATTTCTAAAAGAAAAGAAAATATAAACAGGATCTAGCTATAACAACCTAGCCATCCTTTCCAAATGCTAAAGATCAACTCTTGAAGAAAGCCTCCTTCAAGCCTGTCCTTCTCCTTGCACAACACCGGCACCTGGGTGGTTGGGAAGACACCCAGCAAGAGGAAAAGAGAGAAAAGTATGTGTTACAAGATTATTCTAAAAGTGTCAAGAAAGTTGTAACAAGTAAAATAGGCTAGAGATTTACTAAAAAGTGAGACATCAAGAGCATGAGGCTTTAATTAAGGAAACTTGCCAATAACAAAAGTAAATAAGGGTTTTGCATGTAAATTAATATGTCTACCTAACTAAGTAGGGTTGAGGCACCTACCAGACCTCAAACCTTCGGTGAGGGGAGAATAAGACATTCCTAGTCACCTATAATATATTATGGGGAGAATTATAAACATTCCCCTAGGGCGATTATATACATGCCCTCTGTGGGTGGTTGTACATAAGTACCACTACTTTACAATTAAATAGAACATTTAATTACATGCTAGCAAAGAGTTATGGCAAGATTAATCAAAAGATTTAAATAACATCGCAGTGGGGTATGAAAAACCCAAACAAGATAATTCTACAACCAATTTTGAGGCAATAAACAATTTAGGTTTCAAGAATCAAGAATTAGTTCAGATTAAGCCTCATTTAAGGAATATGGGTATTGGTATAAAATTTTCCCAACTAAAGGGGGTAGATGCACATACATTAGCATCAAGTGTTCTAGAACCCTCTTTCCAACCCTTCACACAAAATCAGAATCCTCTTTCCCTAATTCATCATTAGATCTATGAATTAGAATTATATATACTCATTAAAGATTGAAAACCATAATATTACTAACTTTTCATGCAAACCATTGAATTAGACTCTAAAAACCTCACCATCATCTTAGTTAGGGTTTTCTGATCAAGATAACATATAATATTGTATATTTTGAAGATATGGACTTTTAGGGTTAATTTTGGTGATTTTTAGTTAATTAAATCGACTCTAAAAATATGTTTTCGCAAACATCAAAATCAAAACTCAAAAACATTTTTATTGATTAGATCTCATCTTCCTGATTTCAAAACACTAATTTTTTTTATTTTTTGACCATTGGAATAATTTATAGAAAATATTTTGTTTTGACCAATCAGAGAGTGCCACATAGGCATAGCGTGAGAGAGAGAGAGCTAGCGAGAGAGAGAGAGAGCAGAGGCCCCTGTCTCTGTGACTTGGCTCCTCACTCCTGACATGTGGGCCGTGGTCCACGCCCGGTCAAAGGCGGGACAAGGAACAAAAGGACAAGGATGCCCTTTGCACAGATAGAGAAAGAGGAAGGAGGCGCGAAGGGCAAGCGTAAAAACACACAAAAAAAGGATCGTCTTCCTCCCCGTGCCAAGGCAACAAGTCACGAGCAGCTTGCTTGGGCTTGTTTTGGGCAAAATCGCAATACACCACGAAATCTCACGTTTAGGTACTCGAAAGAAAGAGGAAGGAGAACCGAATCTGTTGGTACCTTGCAATTGAACGAAGATGAAGAGAGCAGGACACGAGAGGCATCACAAGAGCAGGGGGAAATGGTGGCTAGGTGGTAGTCGAGACATCCTTGAAACTCAAAATTGAAGGCACAGGCGAGATGCTAAGGTGATGGCGGTCCTAGGGGCATAGATATATATAGGAAAGGGACCCCGAGTTAGGGTTGGACTAGGGGGAGGTAGAGGGTGGCGGTGCCCAAGTTGGGCGTTCCTCGAATATTCGCCAAAACCCAAAATCTTTGGGATAAAACAGTGCGGAATCCAACGTAGAATCCAACAAAACAAAAATTAGCAAAATCCATCGAGTATATCTCCGGATATATTGATTTGAAAATTTGAGAAGCAATGAACCTGTTGCCTTTTACGTTTAGAGGAAGAAGATGACCATTGGTTGTCATATCAGTGAACTCGGGTCCACGAAGGATCCTAGGCCATCCGATCTCACGGATGGGATAAGGAGATATTTCCTTGTTACATTAAAATTTGACCAAAGTGTCATTTAATTCCTAAATGTTTTTCTCTCTCTTCATTTGGAGGCTCAAACGTTATCCAAAAATTACCAAATTTTATATTATGACTTACTTTGACACGTAGAATCCAATTATGGAGTTATTTTTTCCTTTTAGAGAAGTTTGGTAGGTTAAATAATTAATATGTCATTTTCTCTTTCCTCCTTCAAAAGAGGTGATAACATTATCTAAAATTGGTGTAACTTCACCCATAAGTCTCCCTAATGAATTAGAACACGATTTTGTAATTATCTTTACAAGTTGAGATTATTTATTTATTTATGAAATAAATAGAATATTCTACACACTTTCTCTCTCCTATTTTACTCATTATTCACACATTATCCAAATTAGCTGCAAATTTGCCCAAAGGCTTATTTTTATGTTTAGAATACGAATTTGAAGTTATTTTTCTGATTTGAGAGCATTGAGTATTTTATTTCACTTTATTGGCCTATTTCTTATTTTCTTGTGATAATGACATTAATATTTACATTTATATTCCACTTTAAATGATACTTGGCCCTTAAGTTACTTTTTGGTCAAGAAAACAAATTTGAGTGTCAAATTATACTGATGGGTTTCTAATTATAATTTTGGTGCAATATATTTCTAATTATCTTCTTTACCCATTAATTCCCATATTACCTTTAATTATTGCATTTATCTTCTCCTTTATATAAAATTCAGATTTTCTCTTATTTCTCTTTCTTCAGAGTATAGCATGAAGGAAGGAAACCTAATCATAACAAGCGGAGGCAACCTACATCTTATGCCTTCTTCTCTCAAAGAAGGAGCCAACTACCCATGCACTAAGTTCCCTCTCTCAAGAGTACCAGGCATGGACTGGAGTGGAAAGATAGGTCGGGGCATCCCCAAGTGTGGGTACTCTCATACACCCAAATCAGACCAAGATCTAGAGTTTATGACATCCCTCTCTCAAAGGAGTCAAAACAAGAAACACGATTCAAAGCTAGTCAAAAGTGTGATTCAGAAAGAAGAGACTAGAACTCGGATACTATAAAGAAATCATCCAACAAAAGGAAGCCATACACAACACAATATGAGATAAACTCCACAAATTCCAATAATCATAAATAGACATAAAGGTTTCGTTACAATGTTGTAATTAAAGGAAAGTAAATGTTGAAGAAAGGAAGATAGGTATCGGTCTCCCTAATTTAGGAGATTGAAGTACATAGCAGCCGACACCTAAGATAATGTTAACCCAGTACCGGATAGGGGCCCTATCAGGATATGACTATTTCGGGTTCTTGACCTTGTCGGGTCGTAAATTGTGATGGGCAAGGGGCGTATAGGGATAGACCAACTACCTGATATGGTTGTGTCGGGCTACTGGCTGTGTCAGGCTGCAGTCGTGACGGGTATAGACCATATCGGGTTGGGTATCGTGTCGGGTTAGGATACATATTGGGTAAAATTATCTTAAGTTTCTCGGGTTCCTCGTGTCAGGTATAGGTGGGCGATCCATCTTGAGTTGAAGCCCAGGTAGGGACCCGACATGTTGAAGTAGCCTTGAGGGTCATGTCGTGCTGCTTGCTGCTACCAAAATGGTTTCTAAGTGAACTCCTCCCATCCCTCTCGAGTTGGGGTGTACTCACATAGTATCACCCGGCAGACTATGGAACTCGACGCACTAGCTCCCGTTCTCTAAGAGTTAGCTCTCGTAGGGTCTGACCCATCCCATCATAGGCTTGTAGCTACTATTTATAGGAGTGAGTTGATGGGAGTCGTGGTTGTTATTGGATCATGTGTCCTTCATTTTTGTACCGTTATTGAGGTCATTGGAAGGGGGATGATATGTCTGTCACCCGACATGCATGTCGGGCCATCAATCATGTCGGGCAGCGAGTGCATCGTGCACAGATGTGGCGGGATAGGATCTTGGCAGGCTACTGCAGTGAGGGGTAGCCATATCATGTAATCGACCTCGTCGGGTGGCGAACCATGATGAGCAAGGCACCTTATCGGGTAAACAACTACAACGGCTAGGGCTCCTACTTGACACACCCACGTCAGGTTGTTGTCATATCGGGCAGTGATCGTGACGGGTAAGAGGGTGTGTCACCTTGTGCGCTACCGGGCCGGGATGAGTACTTCATTGCTGATGGGCCTGAAGGGCCCATTGGTGCTCTTTTTGTTGAAGAAATAAGAGAAACTCTATAAAAGATGTGAAATATTATCAGGGGCATAGTGGGCACGATTTATATACAACAAATAAGATAACACAAAGAGGAAGTCAGATTTGGAGGCTATTTTGATAATAAAATATAAGCTCTAGCAACCATCAAATGGGTGTTATCATACTCCTAGATCTTTAAGAAACTAAATAGAACTTCACAGTGTTCAGTTGGACTTTGAGTGGTGCCACTCAAACTCCCCAGGGCATGATAAAAGATGTAATCCAAGTCATGTAGTGTATATCTTCTAGGGTTAAATACGTCTCACATTGGTTGAGTAACCCTTATTTTATCTTTATACTACGTAGTTCTTATAGAATGTAGAATTATGAAATTTGAGTAATTCTACTTGTTTCTTAGTCTTATTTTCTTAATTTCTTAGTATGCTGAAACTATTAAATCTACTCAATTTCTTATTATGTACTTCAATTGCTCAGCTTATTAGTTAATTTGTTGTAATCAATATTTGTTGGAGTGAGTTATATCTCTAAGGTCTCACTTGTGGGTCACCACATCTTTTTATGTGGTCGCGAACAACAAGGTCAAGGTCCTGTTGTGGAAGAAAACTAGCCCGGTGATGAATAGATTCAGAAGGTTGGTCAGTTGTAGATGTTTGTAGTATAGTCCTAGTGTTATCCCTATACTCTCAGGTCCAGTTATGGGATGTTTTTTTAGATGATATACTGGTATTGACATGAGGTTTTGGCAATATGCCAGTGTTCGTAAAATATGGCATGTACATGTGATATATCTTTTGTATACAGGATGTGACTGAGGCCATTGAACACAAATGTAATTACATGTTATAGTATATGAGAATGGAAAAATGTACCTTTTATGTAAATGTTTTTGAACTTGTTCATGGTATGAATTTTGGTTTTAATTATTCCACATTTTTTACTATGTGATTAATTAGAAGTTGGTCATGTTTTATGTTTTGAGTAATCTCATTTAGTGTGATAAGGTGTCACAGTTAAGTTGGTATCAGCGATCTAGGTCCGTTGATTCTATAGGGGCATAAGACTTAGGTTTGAGTTTGTTCTTATGTGTCCAACATATCTGATCATAGCTTATACTTATACATATATATCTAGAGGACATGAAGAACACGTGGAAAGTAGCTATGTTGCATCAAGAGGAGGTGCAAGTTGGCATGCACGCAGTGAGAGAGTGATAGAGACAGAGCCAGAGAAGCCCTCAATGCCTCAGATGGCCTGGAAATGATGTCCAAGTCAGAGTTTCAATCTATGTTTAGACAGATGATGGGCACGATTACACATATAACGGACATAACTCCCAACACCTCATGCTAGGGCAGCTGAGTATGTGTTAGGGTGATTGAGTATGTGTAACAAACTAAAACTTGGACATATTCTCTTATTGACCCTTTTCCAAGATTTTCCTTTCATTTCTATACTTTTTGGCTTTGATATTTAATTTGTGGAAATAATAGTGGTTTGGGGGTGAATTTGATCACCATTTATGCCAACAATTGGGTTTATACACAAATACCTCAGTAAATGTTTTTAATAAGGGTATAATAGTCAAATATACCACTTATGTGGAATATTGATAAAATAAATTTGTTCTAGATCATTCCTTAGCCTTATGGTGCAAGGCAGAGAAAAATGAACAAATAATAATGTTTTAAACATATATTAAATTATTTAACATTGAAATTTTGGTAATAATGAATAATGGGCTAAAACTCATAAAAGAAAGACTAGTTGGTTAAAATAAGTTAAGATTCATTTTCATTGAGCTTTTTTGGCTTGGAGGCAAAGTTTCATTATTTAGAATAATAATAATTATATCTCTTTTATTTTGAAAAAGAAAAAGGTAAGTTTTTTCCAAAATATGAAATAAATAATTTAATGACTCAAAAAGTGGGAAATAATCTTGAATTTGTAATCCACACATTAAAAACAGCCTTTGGGTAAATTTTCATGAAATTTGGATAATCTTTAATATACATGTGGAGTTAGGAGAGAGAAAGTGTGTAGAACCCTGAAAATGTTAAATAAATGTACAAACAACTTCAAAATGTAAAACTGATGGCAAATTCGTATCTAAGACACTTAACATAACTTGTGGGTGAAGTTTCACCAAATTTGGAGGATCTTATATTCATTAATGATGGAAGAAAGAGTATATGATTTGGTTTATTTAACAAATCAAAAGTTATCAAAAGGAAAATATAATTTAATATTCATATTCATATCATGTCTAAAATGGTCTAGGTGCCAAATTTCATTTAATTTGGAGTTTATTTGCACCCTCAAAAGAGGAGAGAGAATAAGAAATAATTGCATTCTCACTTTAATCAGATTTTGATTTGAATAAGAATTCCTTTATATTCTCTATCATGCGGTCACAGCTGGTGCGCAAGATCTTGGCCATTTATTTTTCAATCAAATGATTCCTGATCATCTTCCACCTTGTGAAGAAAGCTCGCATATGTGAATAGTGACACTGACCTAGAGGCTAGGATTTTTGGGATTTTCATGCTCATTTCTCAACATTTTTTTGAGATTTTTGGTGCTAAGAGTTTGGGAGAAGATTACACATGCAATGACCCCTTACTCGAGGCCTACTTTTATGGATTCGAGAAACACCCAAAGCTCAAGCTAGAAGCTTCTCATGGCCAACATGAGGAAACCCTAGAACAAGGGTATATATACGAGGGTTTTGATTTTCATGACCTCCTCACTTAGACGCAACCATCCCCACTACTAATTTCCTTGCACATCACCTTCTCGACCATGCCCAAACCAATTTTTATCTCTAGTTTAGGATGCCTCTCTCGAGAAATGGCTTTCCCCGGTCTTCGATCAAGTCAAGAGGTGAATTCGTTGGAGCGTGTTCTTTGCTTTCGTGCTCTCTGACCATCATTTGGGTGTCGTCTCATGATTTCCCTATTTTTGGGCTTGAGTAGTAGTACTGCTGCTCACAACCATGGTGACGAACCGAGGAAGGGGATGACTTCCAAACTATTATTTCTCGATTTTACCCCTCTACTTTTCTTATTTCTTTGTTTCATCACCCTAGGGCAGTATGATCTTTTCACTACTTTTTCTGTTGCTTTGCGCAAGTCAAAGATGGGTTGTTGACATAGTGACATGGACGCATGTGATTGGGCAATGTCAGCTAGGCCCAGTTTCTTCTCTTTTCTTTTTCACGTCCCTCTACTGCTTATGGGGATTTTTTAAGTTTTTTGGTTTGTCGACTTTTCAAAATTCATATCCTTTGCTCTGGTTGTCCTAAAATTAAAGTAACAGATGTTTTAGAATCAGAAAAATGTGATCTTTCTGATAAAAATACTTTCAAGATTTTGTTTTGAGTTTTATCAAAAAGTAATTTCTAGAAGATGATTTTAATTATTAAATTTCACCAAATTACATTTTAATCATAATAACTCCAAAATTAACAAAATTATATGTTTTCTTAATCAGGAAAACTTAATAAGATCAATGATGATGATTTCATATTCTAAATTGAGGTTTTGTTCAAAAAGTTCAAAACTAGGGTTTTCTTTACATTAATGCATATT
Organism: Alisma plantago-aquatica; assembly: GCA_963693085.1. Taxonomy (NCBI): domain Eukaryota; kingdom Viridiplantae; phylum Streptophyta; class Magnoliopsida; order Alismatales; family Alismataceae; genus Alisma; species Alisma plantago-aquatica. Next base: position 1,112,096,708 of record OY856409.1, on the reverse strand, counting down.
ATATACCCTAATACATGGTTATACATCGAAAATAGGAAAAGTGGACCTTAGACTCAAGTAAAGTGGTGAAAGTGAGCAATTGAATTCGTTAAGAGGTATGTATATCCTTATACATTAAGTTTGGAATATTTGGAAAACCTAATCTAATTTCCCTAATGAGGCACTTATTAAACCCTAATCTATTTTTTGATAATTTTTTCTATATTTTCCTTAAAATTAGTTTTGTTATTTATTTATTGGGTCTTGAATCCTTATTCCACTGCCATGTTTCTACTATTTGATGCTTATACTTGCCATAGTTCTTTAGCATGTTGATTTTATTATACTATTTAACTAGTGTAGTGGTACTTTTGTACAACCATCCATAGATAGGGCATGCGTAAATTTGCCCAGGGAATGTGTTACTCTCCCTAATATAAAATATTTGATAGGTGATTGGAATGTGTTACTCTCCCTCGCCTATTTGGTTGAGGTCTAGTAGGTGCCTCAACTCTACTTAGTTAAAGTAGTCAATATTAAACATGCATGCAAACGTTTTATTATTTTTATAGTTATGGAAAGAATCTATTATTTTATGCCTCATACTTTTTATCATCTTCATCTTATGATGCACTTAGCCTTTACTTCCATGTTATTTCTTTATCTTTTGTGCTTGTTCAATATTTGACACATACCTTTTTCCTTTCTTTTTCTGGGTGCCTTCCCAACCACCTAGGGTTTAATCAAGGTGTTGAGCAAGGCCTAGTATCAGAGTGGGGCAGAAGGAGCTTGGAGGACTAGCCTAGGATTAGGATATGGAGTACATGGCTTCCAACATGGTCTTATCTCATGAAGTTGTTAGTCGGAGACAAAGTTGGTGTAGTTTAGATTCCCCTCTATATATATCCTTTTATTGTATCTTTCATGTAAACACCATATAGGAAAATGATGATGTACTGTTAATTGAATATAGTCATGATTTTTATTCCGCAGCTATACATTTTGATCTTTTGTATACCATTATGTAAAGATTTGAAAATTATACACCTATTCTGACATACCTTTTGGGAATGTTTGGAATTGATGTTTTATTCTTCAAAATTTTATTAAAGGGGTGATTTCACTCTTTTATATCATGGTATCAGAGCCCATGTTAAATAGAATCTGACTATTTCAATTTTGTCTCCCTAGTTAGAAACCTTGCCTTTCATAGATTTCCATTAAGTAACATGTTTGACCTAGAATTTACCTATGATTTTCAAGAGTTGATGAAAGGTTGATTTAGTATCCTATGATTTTCACATCAGAATCATGTTGATTAAACCCCCTAAAATATTTATAATTAAAATATGTAAGTAACCATAGTAAATTGAGGTTGCTTAGTTTGGCCTTTAGGCAGATACAAGGACGTGAAGTTGAAAGCTAAGGTGTCTAGAAAGGATTAGGGTTTGGAGGCTGGCAAGATTTTCCTCTGCACCACTAGCTTGGTTAACAAGGTCTCTCAGATCCATATGATTCCTAGCTGGCCTGAGTTGATGTGGATTGTCTGAAATAGCATGTTTTAGGCAATAGTAACCTTATATGTCTATGTTGGATATCTTTGGGAACCTAAATATGTTGATCTGGTGACTTGTTTGAGGATGGATACCTAATATAGTTCATGTATGTCCCTTAGGACCAAATCCTTGTGGTAGGATATCCATAGAACCTAGACTTTGAAGTTTGGTGCTTAGTAAGCTATCATAGTGCATAGTGGAAGCATGAATAAATCTTATACATGGATTAGTTAGGGTCACCCTTTTACCTATAGTTTAGTTTGGCTTGGTAGATAAATCTTTTTAAGGGGTGGAGAGTAGTTGGTTTTTTATGCTTGGGTGGTTATATATCAAGAACAAAATCCTTTTTATGGGGGGATGGAGTTTTGTACCATACCAAAATCTACATACTCTAACTCTAGAAACCCTAACTCCATGATTAGGAGGTTAGTTTTCTTGAATCCTTAGTTGACAAAACAAGATTAGAGTTATACCCCGGCATGCTAATGAACATATAATAATCATCTAATTAGTAGTTCATGTGTTTGAACCTTAATGAATATCTAATGCACGTAATATATGTAACTCACATATTAATACTATTGTGGATACACATGATGTTGAACATGTAATAAACAAATAAACCCTAATGATATGAGGGGCAAGATAAATGTCACCTAATCTTGAACTTAATGCATGATAGGAAGGTATAAGTAAAATATAATGATCATGTTGACCTAAAACCTAAGCTATAACCATCTAATCATAATATATACATCCTTCATGACATTCACAATACATTAGTGACACTAGGTGTCGTAACCAGGTAACATACTTTGATACAAATAAATGGCATATAATCACCTAATCCTTGATTAATATATGTATATATAGTCTTCCATATGTAATGCATATCACCTTGTTCTCTAATACACACCTAACTAATCACCTAATCATGACTTGGTATGCCAATCAAATCATTAATATGTAATATGTTTTACCTTGCTCAGTAATATCCACCTAATGACTCAAATATGGTTAATGAGTAATTTGATTTACATAAATGTGCATAATCAATTATTAGAAGTGAATAAATATGAGGAAATGATTAATGATGACATTAATGTGAACAAGAAATGTAATGTGACAATGTTTAATATAGATAAGATTAATTAATGTGACATTGTTTGGATTAATGGTAGACTTAACAACAAATTTGATATAATTTACCAACCTCATGCAAATAATCTGATATAATTAATATTATGATAATATGAGGATAATGGAATCTAAATCCAAATTATTAAGGATAATGGTGACATATAAATATTGAGATAATTGAGTAAACTCTAATTGTAATAAAAAAAAATTAATGAGATAAATATGAAATATCTAGGATTTGTGTATAATAATGAAATATAACTCTTGTGGAAATAAAGTGCATATAACATGACACAATTAAAAGAATAGAATTGATAATGTGATATCCTAATAAGCCTAAAATATTAATTCTCCTATATCTAATAAAAAGGAAATCTTAATCGTAAAACCCTAGGTGATCCTTGAGAACCTTACCTATGAGAAGATGTTGGTGAAGTTTTTGAACTCCCAAGCTAAGCAGTTGAAGAATAAGGAATTTGAGTTAGTGAATGTTTTGGTGGAAGTTTTATGGTTTGTTTAGAGATGAGTTGTTACATACTCACCCTTCTCTCTTTGTTTGATATTTCAGGGACAAAATCCCCTTTTAAGGGGTGGAGTTGTAACGAACTGAAACTTGGACACATTCTCTTTTTGGCCCTTTTCCAAGATTTTCCTTTCATTTCTATCCTTTTTGGCTTTGATGTTAAATTTGTGGAAATAATAGTGCTTTGGGGTGAATTTGATCACCATTTATACCAACAATTGGGTTTATGCACAAATTCCTCAGTAATGTTTTAAATAAGGGTCTAATATTAAAATTTACCACTTATGTGGCATCATGATAAAATAAACTCATTCTAGATCATTCATTAGCCTTATGGATCAAGGAAGAGAAAAAGGAATAAATAATAATGTTTTAAACATATATGGAATTATGTAATCTGTGAAATTTTGTTAATAATGAATAATGGGCTAAAACTCATTAAAGGAAGACTAATTGGTTATATATAAGTTGGGATTCATTTTTATTGAGTTTTTTTTGGCTTGGAGACCAAGTTTCATAAGTTAGAATAATAATAACTGTATCTCTTTTATTTTTAAAAGAAAAGGTGAGTTTTCTCCAAAATATGAGATAAAATATTTAATGACTCAAAAAGTGGAAAATAATCTTGAATACGTAATCTACACATAAAAAATATCCTTCAGGTAACATTTCATGAAATTTGGATAATCTTTAATATACATGTGAAGTTAGGAGAGACAGTGTGTATAACCTTCAAAATATTAAATAAAGGTACAGGCAACTTCAACATGTAAATTTGATGGAAACTTCATATCCAACACACTTAATGTAACTTGTGGGTGAATTTTCAACAAATTTGGAGAATCTTATAATCATTAATGATGGAATAAAGAGAAAATAGCATATGGCTTATTTAATAAATCAAAAGTTCTCAAACAGTAAATCGAATTTCATCTTCAGATTCCTCATGTCCAAAATAGGCTAGATGTCAAATTTCATTCAAATTGGAATTTGTTTGCACCCTCGAAATTGGAGAGAGAATATAAGACATAATTGCATTCTCACTTTAATCGGATTTGGTTTGAATAAGTTTTCCTTTATTTTCTCTGTCATGCAGTCACAGCTAGCGAGTAATATCTCAGCATTTATTTTTTGATCAGACAGTTCCTGATCATCTTCCACCTTGCGAAGAAAGCTTGCGTATCTAAACAGTGACGCTGGACTAGAGGCTAGGAATTTTGGGATTTTCACGCTCATTTCTCAATGATTTTTCAATATTTTTGGTGCTACAAGTTCGGGAGAAGATTGCACACAAAATGACCCCTCACTCGAGGTTTGCTTCTGTGGGTATAAGAAATACCCAAATCTCGGGTTATAGGCTTCTCATGTCCAACGTGAGGAAACCCTAGAACAAGGGTATATATTCAAGGGTTTTGATTTTTGGGACCTCCTCACCCATACGCAGCCATCCCTACTACTAATTTCCTTGCACACCACCTTCTTGACCATTCCTAAATGAGTTTTTCATCTCCAGTTTGTGGCACTTCTCCCAAGCAATGGCTTTTTCTGATCTTCGATCAAGTCAAGAGGTGAGTTTGTTGGAGTTTGTTCTTCGCTTTCGTGCACTCCGACTGTGATTTTATTTTTTGTCTCACAATTTACCCTTTTTGTGCTTGGCTAGTAGTCTGCACGTATCCATGGTGATGGACCGAGGAAGGGGGTGACTTCCCCTATAGTTTCCTGATTTTACCCTTCATGTTTTCTTCTTTCTTTGTTGTATCACCCTAGGGCAGTATGGTCTTTTCACTACTGTTTCTTTTGCTTCGTGTGAGTCTAAGAGGGGATGTTTACCGAGTGACATGGATGCATCTGAATGGGCCATGTCATCTGGGCCCAATTCTCTTTTCTTTCTCGTGACCCTCTGTTGCTTATGTGGATTTTTTTACTTTTGTGATTGGTCGATTTTGCAAAATCCATATCTTTTGCTCTAGTTGTCCTAAAATTAAACTAAAATATGATTTGGAATTGTAAAAATGTGATCATTCTAATAAAAATACATTTGGGTTTAGGTTTTGAGTTTTATCGAAAGGTAATTTCTAGAAAATGATTTTAATGCTTAAAATTCACCAAAAATATAGTTTAATCATCTTAAATCCAAAATCAACAAAAATATATGTTTTCTTAATCAAGAATATCTAATAAGATCAAAGGTGATGACTTTAAAGTCTAAATTGAGGTTCTGTTCAAAACATCCAAAACTAGGGTTTTCCTTGCATTAATGTATGTTATATACCCTAATACATGGTTATACATTGAAAATAGGAAAAGTGGACCTTGTGCTTAATTAAAGTGGTGAAAGTGAGTAATTGAATTCATTAAGAGAGGTATGTTCATCCTTACACCTTAAGTTGGGAATATTTGCAAAACCTAACCTAATTTCCCTAATGAGGCACTTATTAAACCATAATCTCTCTTTTGATAATTTGTTTTCTATATTGACCTTAAAATCAATTCTACTATTTATTTCTTGGCTCTCGCTCCCCACTATCGTGTTTCTACTATTTGATGCTTATACTTTCCATAGTTCTTTACCATGTTGATTTTATTATATTGAACTAGTTTAGTGGTACTTTTTTACAAGCACCCATAGATAGGGCATGTGTATATTTTCCCAGGGGAATGTGTTACTCACCCCAATATAAAATATTTGATAGGTGATTGAATGTGTTACTCTCCCTTGCCTATTTGGTTGAGGTTTGGTAGGTTCCTCAACCCTACTTAGTTAATGTAGTCAATATTAATCATGCATGCAAACCTTTTATTATTTTTATTGTTATGACAAGCATTTAGTAGTTTATGCCTCATACTTTTAACCATCTTTATCTGATAATGAATCTTAGCCTTTATTTCCATGTTATTTCTTTATCTTTTGTCCTTGTTCAATATTTGACACATACCTTGTTCCTTTCTTTTGTTGGGTGTCTTCCCAACCACTAGGGTTTAATCAAGGTGTTGAGCAAGGCCTATTATCATAGTGGCACAATAGGAGCATGGAGGACCATCCTAGGATTAGGATATGGAGTACATGGCTTCCAACATGGTCCTATCTCATTAAGTTGTTTCTTGGCGACAAAGTTGGTATAGTTTAGATTTCCCTCTATCTAGATCATTTTGATGTATCTTTAATGTAAACCCCATATGGGAGAATGATTATGTACTTTTAATGGAATATAGTCATGATTTTTATTCCACAAGTATACACTTTGGTCTTTTGTATACCATTATATAAATATTTGAAAAGAATACACCTATTCCAACATACCCTTTGGGTATGTTTGGGATGGATTTTTTATTCTTCAAACTTTTAGTAAAGGGTTGATTTCACTCTTTTATAGTATGATGGTACTTCTGACCCTGCAGATGCTGACATGTATATAATGGTATTAGAGAAAGAGTTCCAAATCCTAAACATCCCTAAAGAAGATAAAGTAAAGCATGTTGTCTATGTGTTGAAGGGTAGTGTTGGCCACTGGTAGGCCATAAAAGAGGATAAAAGGCAAGGGGTTGTGATATGATGAAAGGAGTTTTGGCGGGAGTTTGTCAGTTGATACTTTCCAGAGACTTGCCTAGATGAGAAAATCTCTTAGTTTGACAAGATTTGACAAGGGGAAATGAAAATTAAGGAGTATGAGTCAAAGTTCATGGAACCTCTGAGAATCTGCCCTCACATGGCAACCACTAACAAGGAAAGGATATGTAGGTTTGAGAAGGGTTTAAGTACAGAATTGAATACAACAACATCATCTTTGAAGAATAAGGAAAGGTTTTCCACCTTTATGGAATCGGTAAGGAGGATTGAGTGGTCTTCCATAAAAAAAAGTGTGAATCTAATACAAACAAACCACCAGCTCAATTCCAAGGACAATCATCTGGAGGCTTTAAGAAGACAAGGCTTAATCTACCACAGTTGCACCAGAGGTCAACTTTTACTAACAAAGGTCATTTACTCCATCCCAGTGGACCCTGAGTGGGTGTAGAGGCCACATTTTTCCACCTACAGGAGCTCGTAGTACCTCATCAATTTCAGTTATAAGATTATGGCCATATTATGACACTAGAACATGTTACAAGTGTGGGTAGATGAGGCATACAAAACCAAATTGTCCTATGAAGGTTGAGGAAGCGACTCAGGAGCCAAGGTAGAGTCAGCAGGGATCACAAAAATGGCAATTTGGTCTTGGTAATGGCAGAGAAAGTGGTCAAGCATCACAAACAAGTTCTACTAGATAGGGTAGTAGAGGACGTGGGCGATAGCTGGAGACAACTAGGTTCTATGCTATGAGCCAGCTTGAAGACATGGTTAAGCAAGTCCAGATCTAAGGAGGGTGATTTTGGGTGGAAGAAGGTGGTTACTTGCCAAAGAACCTCCATTCTTTTTCTCTTCTTCTCCATTTTCTTCTCTGAAGGTGCAGTAGAGCTTCTTCTCTTCGCCAAGCTTCTTGGGAGGGAAGTTTGTCCAGTTTGAAGCATCTATAGGAGTGGAATTTCATCCCCAAGCCAGAATTCTACTCTTCTTGGGTTACACTTTTGGTTCACTTAGCTTTTACTACTCTAAACCAGTTAAACGCTGAAAATTCTGCATATTTTCTATTGTACATCATCATGGATGAGTAGTCTCTTTTTCTTGGGCATGGGAGAGTAGCTCCCATGTCATAGCATGTATGGAACATGATAATTTCGTACTAAATGCTAAGTTGCTTGTTTTTCCACCTTGTGAGTAATGGTTTCTTTCTTCTTGCATGTATGGCAGGCCACTTTATGTGCATGTTTTATGCTTTCTTACTTGATCTGAGAAGATAGGAGAGTGAGGAGGTACTCTCTTGGCAACTCCTTCTTTACCAAGAGAGTGGAAATTATGGAGTTGAGGAGTAGGTTTGTGATCCAAAATGAAATTCATACATGAGAAAGCCATTTTTAGTTAGGATCATTGTACTTGCACCTAGAGGTGAAGTGCAACATACAACTCTCCTTTAAAACAAGTGCTTAGTATGTTTAAATTTCATTCTCCTATTTTATGCTATGATATTTTGGTGAAATCCTAAGCCCAAGATCTTTCCATATTTGAAATCAATCCCCTTTAGTAATCCTTTACTATTTTGCTTAATTCTAAAATTTTAGCTTAATTGACCAAATCACATCTTTAAAATGGCCTAGATTGTTGAACCTTAGCACTATTACATTTAATTGATTACCAAGCTCCTTGTATTCAATCTTGACTACAGGTACTCTCATATACTAGGGGGAATTGTCTAGTTGAGTAAAAGATCATTTATATGATTGAAACTCGTTAGTGTAACAACCAACAGTAAGTTTTTATAGATTGGTGTGATCATATGATTTGTAAATATCATGTAATTTGATACAGTACATAATGATGTTGCCAAAATATTCTCTATGCTTGATGGCCTATTATGATACCTCATTTATCCTTCTATTGTGAAACTCTCTTAATCCCTTATGATCAACTTACAAACATGATTAAATCCAAACTATAAATAAAAAAATGAAAAAATTAGTGGAATTCCATTTTTTATCACATAAAAGTAAAGTTGGACACCCCAAAGATCTTGTCTTTATAGTATCTCAATCAAGTAATTAAGTATCCAAGCATTCATATGAGCATGCATACAAAAAATCCAATATCATAATAATATCAAGAGATTAAGCATACCTTATGAGTGGAGTGCAAGTTATGATTCTTAAGTGAGATTCCTAAAGTAGGTCCAACCCAAAGGGGACCCTTAATTGGGTCAAGCTTGATGGGGCAGAGGGGCCAGTCTATGGTTGATTTTCCAGGCATGATCCCTAGATTGTAGTTGCAGATACGTCCCTGAGAAGTCCATAGAGATGACGAACAATAGGGTGGACCGGAAGCTTGGGCATGTCGTGATGCAGCTAAGTTTGCATACCTGATGGGGCGTGTGTTGTGTCACGAGTGGGGCAGATGCCATCGGGGTCCACGTCTGATTGATGGACAAAGAGGACGAGTGGGAGAGGATCAGGGTGTGTGCATCGTACAGGTCCAAGTGGCATGTCAGTGGATTCTCATTGGCTTTCTAACACCCACATGGTAGAGGGAAGGTGAGAATATGAGAGGGAGACAGAGGGGGGAAACAATTTTTGTGGTCCACGTTATCATGACCAATCTCCCTCGATTCAAAGCCATGCAAGTCATCTTCTACTCCACGCTTGGGTTTTCAAACCCTAGCACATGGTGTGGTAGCACCTCCACGCTACACGAATGGGTTTTACATCATGAGTAAAGAAATAAAGAATAAGATGAAGGGATGGCATATTGGATGGAGGTATTTATGGGTGAAGAGGGCAAGAGGATGGTATCTACGGTTTAGATGGGTCAATGACATGAGAAGTTAGAAAGAGGAGACATTAGCTCATTAACTACCTCACCCAGTGGATGTGTGTGCATGGTTGTTTGATTTATTTCCTATTGTTATTTGATTTGTATATCGAGCCTCTTTCTTCCTTTTTATATAATAATTAATACTCTTCTTCCTATTCTACCCTTGATTGTAACTCATGTTTTTTGTTTTACAATGTAATATGGAATAGGATAGTTTTATTTTTGCTTTGAAATTGGCATTGGGCACATGTTAGGTGGGTAATATTGGTTAAGGTGATAAGAGAGAGAGAGAGGTGAGGGGGTGGAAAGTAGTAGTGGCCATTTGGTGGAGCCTTATAGAGAAGGCTGACCCAAGGTGGACAATGGTCCAACTGTCATTTGATTCACACTGGACCAACAACACATTGATCAGACGATAGAAACTAGGGTAAATAAAAGAAGCATCATGTAAGACTTTGTGGGCCTCATAGGGTTGGCCAAAGCCCAGTAACAATAGGGATAGAACTTAGGTTAGGGGATTCAAGAGTCAGATAACACCCTAATCTAGCAGATTAGTCCCATTAGTCATGAACCATCAAAACAAAAAGAGAGAGTATAAATTATCAAATTGTGCTCCATAAGGTCATTAGATCAAAGGTCAAGGTCATAATAGGGCATCCTATTTCGAGATTTAGAAATCTTGGGGTCATAAAATTCCCCCTTCCTTTCATAGATCAAAGAAATAAGTGTCTTTTAGAAATAGAAAAGTCAAATTGGGAACTCTAAGGGTTTAAGCATAATAGTGTGTGGTAAAGACTTTGTATGATTCAAATTGTTCAAACTTAAAACTAGTAGAGAGGCATAGTAGTCAATAGGAGAGTTTCCTCTTGGAATAAGTCTTCCCATCATGATATGGGGGTCCAAATACATAGTTGTATAAAAGTATGAACATGACACATATCAATAGGGGGATGTTTGCTTATTTAGGTTTGAGGTCTAATTATATATGCATACAACATAGTCATAGTCATTAGGGACCTCATCAATCATGAGATATAAAGCATGAGCTCCAACTTATTTCACCACATCAAGTTTGTGTGTTTTACCTCAAACATAGAAAGCACATATATCATATTTGGAAATTGAGTTTCATCATCTTAACACAAAAGTATATCACTTTTAAGAGTATTTTCATTGATCATGTTAGAGTTTCTGAATTTAAGGTTAGATAAAGGCAATATCATCTCAATCATCTTTCAATATTTCAAATGAATTTTAGTTTTCTTGTGAATAAGGTAACCATAATTGAGCAATCATGTAATTAGTTTTCATGAGAGAAAAAATAAATGAGATGAAAAGACCAACTAATCATCATATACATTTGTGGCTTAGGTAATCCTTAGATAACATATGAGATTATAGAAGACTCTCTAGGCTTTAAGGGGTGGAACCTAATCCAATCTTTGATCAACTTTGGGTATTTGGGTGTGCAGAGGAACCTTAGCCACCACACTATCTAGATAGTAGGTAATTACTAGCTAGAACCTCCATGTTTAGAACCATCACTATTACCTTAGTTTCACCACTACATATTTTGGCTCTAACTAGATTCATAATGTGTGTTATTCCTTAAACATATATAGAGGTGACGTGGCATATATTATCGCACTAACAAACTCACTTAGGGTTGAAATCCCTAAGTTTTTAACCAAAACAACGTGCAATAATACCACCCGCAAGCGGACGGGTCTTATCGCAGTATAGTTGAGGATCGAATCCCAAGGGAGAACGTTTTTAAGAATCTTTTTTCTAGTCAAATCTAGTCGAATCAAGACTAATATTTAGAACAAGGTTGGTTGATTTGAGTTTAATTAAACTAAATGCAAGAAAAGTAAAAGAGCAGGATTAAAGGTTGATTAAAGATTAATGATGGAAATCGCTGGGATGGTCCCGGGTTTCACCACCACTACACATGCAATCACATCCAAACATCAAACATCCAGGCAAGATATAACCATTCAAATAGAGTTGCTGCAGAACCCCCCATATGGGCTTCAGGTTCGCGTAAGAATCACCTTAGGTATCATATGTCTCGTCACCATCCAAATCACATACTTACGGCTCCGAAGATACAAAAATCCAAATGAAGTTGTGGGCCCCCTATACAGGCGTCAGGCACACAGAAGTGTCATCGTGGGCTAGATGGCTCGTCACCACACAGATCATATACTTACGACATCAAGGAATCCCATTCTATTTCTAGTTTGGGAGTCAACCACGTTAATCGACATTCAAAACCTACGCATTCAAGTTCTCGCAACATAGGAAACGAACAAGATATATGCAAGTAGGTGATCAATCCACAAGCACTCATTGACGATTAACAATGAAATGAAAGATTATATACATGCCATGGAATGTTTAACAGTGAGATATGAAAGCATGGGCGGGGCTAGTCCCCGCACCCCAGCAAAAGTAAACTACTCGCTCATGGTGAGAGGGACAAGAAAAGTAAGAGAGAGAGGTTTCCACCATGAGCATGGTGAAGAAGATGATCACTGCTCGGTGGAGAAATGGCCTTATACACGACGTCAGAGAAGATCTGGACGAAGAGAGAAGAACACCACGGCAGACGGGGTATATCTTCTCTCTCCACCTTCTTCTTCTTCTCGTTGTCCTCGCTCACAGCAGGAGGAGCAGCTCGTAGATGATATGGCGGCGTAGAAGCGGCGTAAATGCAGCAGATCTAGATCTAGATCCGGATCTGAACAAGGTGGCCTGCAGATCTGAGTCTTCACTCCAGATCTGGGTGAACAGGCCGCAAAACCACCACGGGGGCAGGTTCTTGGCTATGGAGATCGTCTCCTTAGGCCCAGGACAGTCTTGCAGCCTAACGGCGTCTGGAGATGATCCCTTAACTGACTGGAGTCGTGTCCTATTTATAGGTAGGCTGGGCATCATCTTAAGGTCGTGGCCTTTGTCGTGGTCGCGGCACTTGTCGTGGTCGCGGCGTTTGCTCTACTGGGCCAACGAGGCTGTATTTCTCTTTTGTTCAACATGCGCCCACGTGGCGTTGCTTCTTGGCAGGTGGGTTTAGGAAGCAGGGGTGCCATGGATGTAGGGAAGGTGGATGCAGGCGTGGATCCAGCATATAGGGCTAGCAATGGCGGAGGGCGGAGGTTCGTTGTGGTCGTGGTTGTTGGCAAAGGAGGTCGTGATTCCATTTTTTCACGATCGCGGTCTTTTTGTCGCGGTCGCGGCAAGGAAGTAGCAGGTCACGATTGTGGTGGGGGGGGGGAACCACAGGCAAGCCAGGTCATGGCTACTGGAAGGGTAGCGGAGGACAGGAGGTCGGGTTGCAGATGATGGCAGAGGCGTCGCTGCTGTCGAAGGGAGTATAGAAAAGTCGTGCAGGGCGCGGAGGTGTTGTTATTGGGATGGATGGCAATGGAGGAGACCGCGGGCGTGGTTGGTGGTTGAAAAGGAAGGGACGACCGCGGTGTTTAGCAGGTCGCAATCTTTACAAGTGATCGTAGTGTGAGATGGTTGTAGGCGCGATGGTTGCACCGGAATCGTGATCGTGATCTTCATCAGGAGAGCAGGTCGCGGCGTTGTGACTTGAGAAACCGTGACCGCGGCACAGCGAAGCCAGGTTGTGGTTGTTGCTGATCATGGTATGAAGGGAAAAGGAAGCAACAACAGATGGTGGATGTTAGGTCATAGAAGCAAGGGTGATGAGAGGGACCCCGAGCATGATTAGAGAGGAGCAGAACGTGGAGGTGAGGTGTGGTGTAGGCCATCGCAGGTCGCGGCATTTGCACTCAACGTCGCGGGTCGCGGTAGGCGACGGAGAGAGGAACTGCAGACCGTGGGGCTTGTGATGAAGGATAACACCGCAGTCACGGCTTTGTCGCTCGACAGGTCGTGGGAAATGTCGCGGTCGCGGCATGTGGATCCGCAAGTCGTGATGCATGCAGCCGTGGGTGGAAGAAGTAGCGATGAATCGCTCGGTCTCTGGAGCAGGCTGCGGGTGCAGAACAAAGGCGGACCGCGGTCGTGAGTAGCCACCACGGGGGCTTCTAGTTGCAGGTCCCAGTCTTGGGATGCATGACTTGGTCGCGACGTCGAGGGGAGACGCAGTTGCAGGCGGGATGATAGGTCGTGATCATGGGATTGTGGTTCCTACCATTGGTGTCGTGGTCTGGAGGCTGATTGCAGCTAACAAACCGCGATCGCGGTTAGTGCAAGGCCAGGTCGCGATGTGAAGGGAAGAACCACGGGCAAGAGGGAAGGGAAGAAGTTGTGGTCGCGGTGTTGGGGAGCAGAACCACAGACAGGTGGCAGGGGAAAGCAAAGAAGATCGCGACCAAAGAGGCGGGTCATAGATCGCGGTCATGGTTGCTGCCTTGATAGCAATTGTAGGGTTAACCGCGACTTGCTGGAGAAGAGACAGATCAGCAAAGGAAGGGAAAAGATAAGGGCCACGATCTGGTGAGATGGGCCAAATAGACAAGGCCCAAGTGCTTAATTTTGACCTGCACAAAGGTGCAAAAAAAAAATCAAATGAAAATAGGGAAAAAATCAGTCAAACCAATATAAGTTGCATATAACAAGATATGGTCAATAAAAGCTCATTAAAGCAATTATGCCAAGTAAATGCACATATTAGAAGATAAAGCCAATAAATGCATGAATGCAACCAAAATTGGGCCAAACGAGGCAATTGAACTGTGATGAATTATGCATTCATCAAGAGGCCAGTGTGTATGGCTCTGGTAACATTTGTCCAAGAACTATCTGTTACCCTCATCCTAACCCCATTGAATACAAAGTTAGTGGTAGTAAGATTTGGGCATCCATCCGTAGAATGGTACAAATATTTTACACATAGTAATATGTAAAGGTCAAAACAAAAAGAGTTAACAATATGCATAAAGGATATAGACACATGTACCCATTTCTAGTTCAAGAGAACCCATTGGTGCTTTGTTCCAAAGCTTAGAGTCTTAAATTTAGTAGATCTTCATTAGGAAAATAAAAATTTGATGAACAAAATAAATTAATGCTAAAGCATTAAGTAGGCTATGAAATACATGTAGGAACATTTTAAGAGTAACATAAAGTTTCTTGTATAGAAACAACATCTTCAGAAAGAAGTAGAAATAAGGAAAGAAGACTTCAATGACATTCTTTTATCCAAAGCATTTTTAGGTTTTATTATCAATTATATCAACATAGTCCTTTTGGATACTTACAAAGGAAGGGTCCATGAGGAGAACTCGAGGATCAAATTCCAAATGTCACCATCTTTATACATAAGGTATGTCACCTTATTTCTATGTGAGGGACCTCGAGACCAAATTTAATGAGCTAATCCCTATTTCAATTATTTTGTGTGCCCTTAGCCTAATAATTTAGGAAGGTACACAAGGGTTATATAATGGATTTTGATATATTGTTCAAGTGTTGTAAATATAGTATGAATGAAATTAGTATTCATAGTAACAATAGAACCATCAAGTAATTAAGTAGCCAAGCATTCATGTGAGCATACATAAAAATCTTGTGCTAAGTCTACCTTGCGTGTGGAGTACAAGTTATCATTCTTGAGTGAGATTTCTAATGAAGGTTGAGCCCAAAGGGGATCCTTAAGGTTGGACGAACTTGAGGGGGGGAGACAAAAAGGACCAGACCATAGTAGATTTGTTGAGTGTGCTCCCTATCTTACAGCTATGAATCATTCCCTGAGATGTATGTAGTGATGGAGAGTGGTAGTGTACATTAATAGGTGTCTTAGCATGGGTCGGGGTGATTTTGGGTGATTGTGTGTGATGTTGGTGTTTCTATGTATGCCCTGAGAGCCAATCATGTAATGATTGTAATGGCATAAATGTAAATGATTTGATTATCAATATAGGCAAGGTTCCAATTTATTATGTTTCTTCAATTATGAGATAATGAAATAACATAATAAATGTCTAGAGAATAATATTACTCAATGATGTATGTCTTCAAGTATTAGACTTGAGAAATGAGATCATAGTATGTTAAGAGTACATATACATATTCTCATTATGTTCCTAATCGGTTGATATGATGGAAGGTTGATAGAAAGAAATAACACATAAGATCACAGTGTGAGTTGGTTGATGACTGACTCTCATTGATCATGATATGGCTATATCAAGCCAAGCACACCATTAGACTGACACATGGAATCCATAATCATTGAAGTCATAGTCATGTCTCATAGTGATGGTGGTGTTTTTGGTTCTTAAACCTGAAATTACTACACTCATCACATGTCGTTGGGTGCACTTTGACATCATAAAGCACAGTCTTGAAACATGACTTGTTATAAAGATGATGATTGGGTAGATTTGACATATGAGGATTGACTGTGAGTGATAGATATGGGATTTGTCCCTCCTATGAGAGGCCTCTTGATTAGTGAGACTGAGAAAATACATGTCCATGTACATGTAAGTCAATGTGTTGAGCTTACATATATCTCATATAGTCTGCTCTGGTTCATGAAATAAGATTGAATAATAACGAGGGTGACAGCTGCATGCCTCTAGCTCAATCTGGATATCAGTGAAAAAGGAACTATACAAACACTATAACACCAAACACAGATTTTAGGTTGAAGTTGTTCACCAACTTTCCATTCGCTTGGGGAGCACTGATGTGTGACTAGGCACCATTCTCAACTAGTGATATCATAAGCTGTTATGGAGATTCACTGCCAATGTGATATGGAACCTATAGGGTCACACACATAGGTCTGGACCTAGAAGACGAGTTTAGATCTTGAATGACATTTGAATTAAGTGCTAAAGTATTTAGGAATTTGATTCACACAACAAATAGGATGACAACACTACCAAACACCCATCTCAAGTGTTGAGATGACCGTATGGAAGTGCCAAATAGTCATCTCAAGTGTTGAGATGGACATTTGGGTGTCAGGCCTGGTTTTGAGTTAAATTTGTCAAGGAACAAACAGACCCAACCATACTGGCTTGACTTGGGTCACTAGATGATCATCTGGGTGACCAAGATGGCCATATCGCATGGGGAAGATGGTCCAATTTGGTCGGAGAAGGTTCTAGATTTTTTTTCCTATTTTTTTCATGTGAGCAATACTTGTTGCACAAGGAAATCAATGTCTAACGTTGATGGGAATTGATTTGTCAAATTCTTGTAAAATTGGGAAACTACAAAATGACCATCTCATAGTATGAAATGACCTTCTCGCTTGTAAGATGATTGTTTGTTTGTCATAGGTTGTGAACTTTCTAGAATTGTTGTAAAACAATTTGAGATCTTGCGGTCCCTTCAACTCCCACATATACTGGAAACTTGGACCCAAACCCCGCCTATAAATAGAGGGGAACTGGGGGCTTCCCAGAGTATAACACAGACAATTGAGAAACAGTTGCTATGACAAACATTGTCCTTTCTGGTTGTGGTAACAATGAGAGCCCAAGCAAGTCCTACCCAATTAGGGAGGGATAACAAAGAAAAGAGCAATTGACATCATTGTCGTGGGAGAGTAAGTTGGTGACTAGTACACCAACGGGAGGGACTACTCCTTCCTGTCCATTCTAACAAGATGAAATGAGTTCTAGGTGGTCCGTTTGGACTATCATAGAGGAAAAGGGTTGTTGTTTGTCACTCAGAGGATAACATCAGCTAGCAGTCTGTGTCAGGAGGAGCTACTAAAGAAGAAGATGTATGTGGCTGCAGTCTCTGTTGCAACCAGGAGGAGTTATAGTAGTCCTACTTCCTGAGGTACAAATCAGAGGGAACAACATTCAGACAAGTCCTAGTGCAACAAGAAGTTGCACAAACATCATCCAAGACAACTACACATCAACGACGATGAGGAGATGTTGTCGGACTTTCTCAAGGACCATGTATATTCTCAAAACCATGATTTCCACATTATAGTTATTGACGTGATCTGCTGATCATTGAAAATATAGTACATAAAGTTTTTAATTCATCTGTCTGTTCTGTATCCATATTTCTATATATTAGTATCAGAGCCAACATCAATTTACTATATTAGGGGAAAATCAATATGATCGAAGTTTTCTTTTATTGATCTATTATTGCGTGTGATGTGAATAATATCTTGTCAAAACAAATACCAAGATAATCATAAAGTTATATATATATATATATATGCAATTCACATGCATCACCCTAGAAGAAGTTTTATGGTTGATGTGTAGTATGGTTATGGACAATAACTCCTACCTATGCATGGTTGTGTGGTTGGATTATCTATTTATCTTGATTTGCATATCGAGATTCTATCTTATCTTCCCAATGTAAAGTTAATTCTCTTCTACCTTTACTCCCCTCGAGTGTAACTCAAGATTTCTCGATAATTATGTAAAAGTAGGATACTTTACTTTCTGTTATAACTAAGATTAAGATGCCCTTAAGGTAAGCCAGCCAACTGAAGGACCTTGGAGAACAAGGTGGACAAGCCAGATCGAACTCCTGGTGGACCCGACTGCACCGCTGGAGGAGACAGTCAATAGTGGATAGAAGGACCAAAAGACTAGTGAGATGACCTAACAATCGGCTAGGAGGCAATTCGATCAGTTCAAGGGTTGAACCGATCAACCCCGATTGGCAAGCACACATCTTCATCAAAAACAAGTCTCTACATGTGATGTAGATCTAGATGATGTAATTTCTTGTGGCTCTAAGGTATTATATTAGGCTGGTCATAGCCGTCACTTTTTTTATTGCATGTTTACATTGTGGGATATAGCATGTATATGATACATACTATACATGTAGTGATTGAATAAAGTATATATATTTATACAAAACTCCCTCAAGAAAAATATTAAGTCTTAGATGATTTCCATAAAGTGGCACACATGAAAAGTTTGATCCACCAAGCGTGGTCATGCCCTAGCATGGAGCACAGTCTATCTCGTGGAAGTGTGATGGTAGATATGAGGGTTTGCCATAGCAGGGGGCATAGTCTATCGTGTTGTCTTACGGGTTAGGCTTAACTAGGTGATCTTAATTTAATTAAGCACCTAGAGGCATGTAGATGATTATGGCAAGGAGTTTCACATATCATCTATCAAGAATTCCATATGATGCAATTGGCAAAAGTTGCCTACCTGATAGAATCAAGTTGTGGGTGACAGCTTAGCTGGCTTATGATTTGGATAAAATCAGGATCTTGACCCACTAGAATAGTGTATGTTGCAATATTCCGAATTGATATTGAGGTCTATCAATATGAATATAATAGTGGAACCAAATAATTAATTAAAGACATAAATATTGACTTGTCAAATCAAATCAAATCAAAAAAGGTTTTTGACAAATGCAGATTTTCTCTTGTAGAATAAAATGACAAACAAATCTGTAACATCCCAGGATTTGAGGCCTCAAATAACATGATCTTAAAAGTAATGATTGGACTACCCATATCACCAAGGTGCACCTCCTTTTCCGGGAGCCCATCACTAAAGAACTACATAGTTAAGCATGCTCAGCTAGGAGTAGTACTAGGATGGGTGACCAGTCGGGAAGTTGATCCTGGCTTGCGCATCAGTGTGGATAAAGTGCGCAGTTAAGGCTAGTAGTGGTTTGTGGGGCCAGTCATCATTCCTGAAACTCTACTAGAGCCGTGGGCAGTGGGCCCGGGCGTTACAAATGGTATCAGAGCCATAACCCCTCTAGTAGGTGGGGCCCACATGGGCATGTGGCATGCCAGTCTTGAGCTGTGCGGTCCATGCAAGTTGGAAAGGGCTATCCGTAGAGACGAGATGGAGCCACCCTTGCGCTGGTAGCCGTGGACGGGAGTTGGGTGTCCATGGGTCATTGTGGGTCTGCACTGAAATGGGATCAGATTATGAGGCCATATAGTTGAGCCTTGACGAGGACGTCAAGAGTCTAAGTGGGGGAGATTGTAACATCCCAGGATTTGAGGCCTCAGATAACATGATCTTAAAAGGAATGATTGGACTACCCATATCACCAAGGTGCACCTCCTTTTCCGGGAGCCCATCACTAAAGAACTCCATAGTTAAGCGTGCTCAGCTAGGAGTAGTACTAGGATGGGTGACCAGTCAGGAAGTTGATCCTGGCTTGCGCATCAGTGTGGATAAAGTGCGCAGTTAAGGCTAGTAGTGGTTTGTGGGGCCAGTCGTCATTCCTGAAACTCTACTAGAGCCGTGGGCAGTGGGCCCGAGCATTACAAAATCCGTGTTACGATTGGATAAATTAAATGAGATTTATTTCCATAACTGGTTTAGGACCTTGAGAAGTGTTATGCATGATCCTAAAATACTAGTACTGGTATGTACTCTGAATTTCCTAATACTAACATGGATGCTTCTTTGAAGCATGCCAATGATTTTGTGAACATCAAGAACCTTATGATGGGTTCTATGAAGTATGAGTTGCATAAATGATAAGCATGAAAGGTATAATGTCCCTAAGGCTCTATTTGAGTGCAAACTAACAGAAGGATATCCAATAGAGCCACATGTGCTCAATATGATTGGGCATATGAAACATCTTGAGAGATAGGGATTTCCTTTAGGTTATGACTTGGCCACGGATATGATTTTTCAATCTTTGCCTAAGTCATATAGCCATTTTATTGAGTGTTATCACTTGAGTAACATGGCTAGATCACTATCAGAGTTTCTTAATAATAGGTTTCAAAGCACAAATTAAGAAGGAAAAATCCTTGATGATGACAGTGGAGTTGAGTCCAAGGACAAAGGAAAGGCTAAGAAGCGTTCTTTGGATAAGCTAAGGTCCAAGTCTTGGGCACTCAAAATTAGGATAAGGGAACCTAGGAAGAAAGGGCCTGAGACATCTACTTCTTGTGTATATGTTATTGAGGTTAACTTCACTACTTCCTCATCATGGGTACTAGATACCAGTTGTGGATCACACATTTGCTCAAATGTATAGGATCTGAAAAGAAGTAGACCTTTAGAGAAAGGTGAGGTTGAACTGTGTGTTGCCAATGACGCAAGAGTTGTGGCCAACACAGTTGCAACCTATGAATTATCTCTACCAAGTGGGATTGTAATAGAGTTAGAGAACTGTTATTATGTACATGTCATTAATAGAAACATCATATCTGTATTTTGTTTAGACAAGAATGGATTTTAATTTCTTATAAAGAATGGAAGATGTTATATTAGTAACGATGAGATCTTTTATGGGAGTGCCTCAATGTCTTATGGTCTATACCTGATAGATCTAGAGACAAGTGTATATAACATAAATACCAAAAGACAAAAACTCAATGAATCAAACCAAATATACCTTTGGCATTGTTGTTTGGGGCACATAAATGATAAACACATATCCAGACTCCATAAAGATGGTTATCTGGACTCTTTTGATCTTGAATCAATAGAGACATGTGAATCTTGTTTTTTGGGAAAGATTACTAAGACTACCTTTACTATAAAGAGTGAAAGGGCTAGTGATCTATTAGGACTCATACATATTGATGTATGTGGCCCTTTTAGAACAATCTTTAGAGGTGGGTACAAGTACTTCATTACCTTTACTGATGACTTTGGTAGGTATGGATATGTTTACCTAATGAAACACAAGTCGGAAACTCTTGAAAAGTTTAAAGAGTTTATGAATGAACTACAAAACCATCTTAGAAAAAGTATGAAGGCACTGCATTCTGATCGGGGTGGAGAATACTTAAGCCAAGAGTTAGGACCTTTCAAGATCCCATAGGATTGTATCCCAGTGGAATCCATCTGGAACACCATAGCATAATGGTGTATAAAAAATAAGGAATCCCACATTACTTTATATCGTGCGATCAATGATGAGTTTTGTTTATATTAGGTTTTTCTCTACATATCACAATGGTTACACTTAACTGTGTACTATCTAAATTGGTTTAAAAGAACCTTATGAGATATGGTATGGGTACGTCCCGATTTGTCTTTTATGAATATTTGGGGATGTGAATATTATGTTAGCAAAATGTTTCCTAAAAATCTTGGCCCTAAGTCTGATAAATTTTATTTTGTTGGATATCCCAAAGAGACAAGGGGATACTACTTATTCCACCCAACTGACAACAAGATAGTTGTTGCCAGAAATGTTGTATTTCTTGAAAAGGAATTCATTTCCAAAGGAATCAATGGGAGGAAAGTGGAACTCAAAGAAGTTTAAGACCAAAAGAGAACATAGAACTAATAGATGAACTAGAGGAACTCAGAGAATCACAGTGTTGTGGAGACTCAAATTCCTCAGGTGACACAGGAGCCTTGTATATCTAATAGGAAACACCATGAACCTAAGAGATTTGGATATATTGTGACTCAAGAACATAGTGAATTGGTCATAGAATATGATCCCATATCCTATAAAGATATTGTTGAGGGACCAAATTTTGAGAAATGGCTTGAGGTCATGAGATCTGAGATGGTATCCATGTATACCAACAAAGTATGAACTTTGGTGGATCCACCTGAAGTGGTAAACCCATATGGTGAAAGTGGGCTTTCAAGAAGAACACCAACATGGATGGAAAGGTCCTAACCTATAAAGGTAGATTGGTTGCAAAGGGTTTTAGACAAGTTCAAAGTGTTGACTATGACGAAACCTTTTCTCTAGTGTCCATGGTTAAGTCCATCCTTTAAGTTGAAAAACTGACTTTATCTTCCTTGGCATATTTAAGGGATCTAAAGGCATTTTTAATAGATAGGATCCAAGCATCAACTTTATATAAGACTTCACCTAAATGTTCTCCATGAAAGGCTTCAGGCTTAAGTTTGAAGAAATCACTAATGGTAGTTTCATTGTTGATCCTAAACGAGGAACTGACATTATTGGTTTACGTCAGGGCTAGTGCATGCATGCATTCCAACATCACCTTCTTTTGTTCATACCATTCACCTAAAGCCATGGTCTTACTAGGTTTTGAGTTAGATTCGTCACCAAAGTCATCATTAGTCCTCTTTCTCTTAGATGTAGTTTTTGGAGGAATCTGCAAATTTGTAAATCAAAAGATGATTTAGTTGATTATTTGAGGTAGATCATAATACAATCTACAAAGCTTTATCCACCACAAATATTTTTTATAATTCTTCATGTTTTTTAGTTGCTCCCATTTCTCCTAACTACCCACAAAATAGAGGGAGTATTTCATTGATCATGGTCACAAGAGAGAAAATAGATGAGAAGCCTAGTATGTATCATTACTAAATGGGTGGCTAGGGTAGTCCTTAATTGAGAAAAGATGAGAAGATGGATTTATGTAGGATAACAGGTGCCCACTATAATAATAATTGTGTTAGTCAGGAAGATTACTTGTGGTGGGAACCCAAGCTACTATGAAGAAGGATTGAGGGTGATCATGCCAGAACCTTCCACAAGTATATTTCTAGACACCTCAGTAACATATTGTTAAATATGGGTGACCTCATGTTTAAATAAGGTTACTAGGTATTTAATGCACATACATTGACCTATGTGCTTGCTCTGATACCTTCTATCATAGGTAACAATCTAACCCCAATCCATACTTTAGACTCAAAATGAAATGGTGTACAAATGAGTTAAAATTGTACGTCCCTAAGTGGATCAAACACACAAGTATATACATGCACCAAATAATATATTTTTCTTAAATAAACCAAGTATTAATTACATAGAGGCCCGAAGGCTTAGGCGTATTACAGAAGAAAACTTAATACATGAGAAAACTACTTGCAAAGTAAGTAAAGCCTATATAAGGAGTCCCATTTAACTTTAGCATCCCCTTAAAAGATCTGATTTTGCTGAGCCATCACATTAAGTTGTGTCTTCATCATAATAAGCAAGAATACCTAAAAAGCATTTGAAATTGGTACACATCAGCACAATATAATAATATATTGTATTGAGTACGCCTACGTGTCTTTAAAAATACCTCTCATTACAAGACTTGGCATTAAGATAAAAATAATACTTGGTAGTAGTATGAATAACAAAAGCATTTTACAAGAAATGTTCATTAATAAAAGATACTCATATTTGAAATGTATTATCCATAATATCATCAATGTATTTACTACCTGAGAGTTGAATGCATTAAGTCCTTGTGATCTACTACCACAGAGTTGGATCATTTTACAATGTGATCTACTACCAAAGATTTAGATCACTTTCAAGTACTTTACTACCAAAGAGTTGAAGTAATTTATTTTCTAGCACTTTACTACCAAAGAGTTGAAGTGCTTTTGATATATTGGATGAGATACATCATGTTTAGGTTTTGCAATATACATGTAGAGCAATATCACTAAAAATAACCATACAAAGATGTTTATTTCAAACAATATCATATGTCAAGTATCTTACATGTGTAATACAACCATACTCTTTAGTAAGCCAAGTAAGAGTTCAAGCATACCTTCTACTCATAAGTGGGGAGTCCAGAGATGTTGCTCACTGGTACCTTTGTATCCCTAAAATTATGAGAGATTTGGTACTAATTAGATATATTGGAAAATTCATTCTTTTATTCTACAAGACTAAAATGTGATTCTTTTCTTAGTTAGGGTCAGGAATGTAGAGTATGATCATGGAGTATGGCTTTGAACCCATATTTGGAAGTATCATGTCAGAGTAGGATTTCTAGACAATTTTGGTGATCTTTAGATCATGATTGATATTTATAACAATTTTGGTAAACAAAATAGGTTGTAAAAGAGTTATAACTGCCTTTTCTAATATTTGAGTCACATTAAATTGAAATGAACATCTGATAATCATCGTGGTACATGTAGTAGACAAAAAAAAGTATTCTAGTGATTTATCTGTGCACATATATTTTTTGAATAATTAAACAAGGTAAAACCATATTTGAACATGAGCATTTATATGAATCATATTTAGGGTTAACTGAGCTCATATTCCCGATCCTCATAATTTTTTAATCAAAATAGAGTATTGGTTTATATTTTTTCAATAATCAAACTATTTATAATGATTTTTCCAAGATCAGGGTATTATCTGGCAATTATCAAAAATAGAGGATAAACAAATGAAAAGGGAAACAAATCAGACTGTTGATTTGAAGATCGGATGGTGGTGAGATTTTCTGTGAAAGAATTTAGAAGACTGATGTGGATTTACCTTACTAGTCCAGGTCGGATCCAACCAGCAAAGGGGGACCTCTTTTCTTCTTCTGTCTAAGTTGCTTGCTAGCTTGGCCACAAATCCAGCAAGCTCGGGAAGTTAGGAGGAGGATTCTCGTTCAAGAGTGATCTCATGATCACCTTTTTAGGGTTGTTCCGTGTCAAGGTGGGAATATCTTGATGGATGGTTCCCTCTAGAGTGATGCGACGCTGAGGTGGTTGGAGAAGGTGGCATCCACGGAGAAGAAGGGAGAGGTTGGCTTGTTTCAAGAGGTTTTGAGCCTGAGCCTTCCGGATGCACCATTGATGTAGCTGGGAGCACATCAAGGCTAGAGGAAGGGTTGAATAGGAATGGTGAAGGTGGTGACTGCATGATCAGTAGTTATGCTAAGGAGGAGCTGATCAGAGCAAGTTATGTTGAGCGTGGAGTCATCGGGTCTCTGTTCAAACAAATTAGAGGGAGGAAGAGATGAAAGGCATCCACACGATGCTTGGGGATGTGTTATATAGGTGAGAGGAGGATAGATGGTGGAAATCCCAATTTGATTTGGGCGCACTGGAGAGGGCAGTTGCCAGAGTTAGTCATGGAGGTGGTTCCAGGCTTCTCCAGAGGTCGTTCAAGGGGTTGGAGAGTTTGTGGTGATGTGGAGGAGGCAACACCTCGGTCGATTTTCTACAAAAAAGGTTAGAGAGGGGAGTCGTGGTTAGCGTTCATTGTCCTCACCTATATCCACATTCTTGCAGACTGGGCGGAGGTTGAGGATGACTCCTCATCCATCTGAGCCTCCCTGGATCCGTGGGTGCACACATGGGTAGCTACGATGGTGCCCTAAGGGTGACCTATGGATAGATGAGTCAGACATCCATGTGACAAGGTTGATTGATGAATGCGACATCAAAATCAAAGTTCTAAATCATGTAAATGACATTAAAGTGATACATTATATGATTCTTTGAAAAAATTATAGGGAGAGCTAGGAGTATTAGATTGATATGAAATTTGAAATGTAGCTTCATCATAGTAATCCCTAGATTTTGGTAAAGTTTGAGCTCAAAAATCAAAATTTTGATTGGTCAAGATATCACTCTTTGAAACTAGGGTTTTAGTGTTGAAATACTATAAAACAAAAAAAATGTAAAAGAATATAGAAATTCACCTTATCACATCCTACTCACCTTGAAAGAAATTGTGTCCTCAAAATTAAACTTGCTAAAAGAGGAGAGGAAAACATTAATCCACATTCGCTTGTAGTTCCCAAGTTGCTTCTGTTGGGTTTTAGAGGAGGCAGAGAAGCAGCGGAAACAAAAAATTTCTCCCCAAAACCCAGAACATAAGGAATCGCGTCAACGTCTATACTATAGGAAAAATGGTTTGTGAAATCATACCTTGTCCCGAAGCTTGCTCGGCGATAGTACCCCGCGCCTTACGCGGTCTTCACCTCCGGTCTTGGATGGTGTCTGTGCAGCTCCTGGTCGCACCAGGACTGAAGACTCTTGGTCTCACTGGGACTGTCAGAATTGACAGTTGTCCTCTGAGTGGCAGAGGTCTCCCGCCTCTGCAGTCGTCCACACAGACCGCCTAGAACTCCGATCTCCTTGTCGCACAAGGAACCAGAAGGAGTTGCACCCTCCTGTTGGCGTACTAGTCACCAACACACTCTCCTGCTACCAGTTGCAACTGCAGTTGTCTTTCCCTTGTTGTGCCTCCCTTTTCGGGTAGCACTTGCTCGGGCTCTCTCAGTTACTAAAACCAAAGAGAACGACAACTTTGCAGAGCAATCGGCTTGCACTGAGTTGTACTCTGAGAAGCCCCCAATACCCCTATGTATAGGTGGGTCATGGGACAGGGTTCTCTGTCCCCGGCAATATGGGACTAAAGTAGGAGTAGAAGGGTTCAAGATTTTCCACAAAAAAACAACCAACTCGCAACCTGAACCGATCATTTCACAACTAAAACGGTCAGTTGGGGAGCTGAGCCAGTCGGTTGACACCTCAACTGATCGGTTGGGACCCATGAACCGGTCGGTTCACTTCTGAACCGGTCGGTTCGTGGTCCTGATCAGTTCCCGATTGACTTTCCTTCTTTTGTTTCTATTTGGTATCGAATACCAATCCTTGTTCCAATCAAATTGGGCAAGTGAAACGCAAGGAAAATTCTCACCAATCTTACTTTCCCAACTTGCCCGGTTGCAACATTTGAACCGATCGTTTCAACACTTGAAACAATCGTTCACCCTGTCCATGAGCCGATTGACTCAACACTTGAGCCGATCGGTTCACCAAGCTCAGCTGATCGGTTCATCACATGAGCTGATCGGTTGGGAGTGCAGATTGTACAGAATTAGTCAATTGCGATTTCAATCAATCCGATACTCCAATCAATGCGTCCAACACCTTGAACATTATGATATTGAGCTATCGATTAATTGAGTGTTTAATTGAACTACTAAACTCCTTTAGTAATCAATCTAAACATTGTTTGTGTACAAAACTCCTCTTCCAGGTTAAATCCTATGTGTGTGACCCTGCAAGTCCATTTCACGTTGGTAGTCATAGTCCATAACACTTATGACTTCACAAGCAAAGAGTGGTGCCTAGTCACACATCAGTGCTACCCAAGTGAAATAGAAAGTTGGAGAACAACTTTCAATCCTAAAATCCGTGAATGGTGTTACAGTGAATGTATAATTCCTTTGTCACTGATATCCTGAATGAACTCGAGGCATGGAACAGTCATCCTGTCAACATTCATTCAATTCCTTGATCTCAGAGTAGACCGAGTGAGATGTGTATGACATCAATATCACATATTGATTCACACGTGCATGTGCATGCCTTTCTCAATCCTACTCATCAAGTGGCCAAGGATATCAAACTCCCTCAGGAGGGACAAATCCCATATCTATCACTCACCCCTCAAAAGCCCCATGTGTCAAAGCCACCCAATCATCACCTTTATAACAACCCATGTTTCAGGATTGCATTTGATGATGTCAAAGTGTACCCAACGACATGTGTTGAGTGTAGTGATTTTAGGTCTAAGAATCACACTCACCACCATCACTATGAGAGATGACTGTGACTACCAAGTCATGGTTCCATGTGTCACTCTCATGGTGGGTCTGTCTGGTACCTTGTTCTCTAACAAGTACTTATGTGCTTGGTTTGATATCACTATATCATGACTAATGAGATTCTGTCATCAACCAACACACAATCTAGTCTTTATTGTTATTGATGTCTATGGTTATTTCCATAATAACAACCGACTAGGGACTAAACAAGAATGTATACTCTTAACATCTGTATGATCTCATCGTTTAGGTCCTCAACCCAAAAGCATACGTCATTGAGTAAAATCATTCTTTAGACATCTATCATGCTACACCATCATCTCAGAAACAGTTTAAACATATAGATCAGAAATTGCCTTTATTATTATTCAAATCATTTACAAAGTATCCCATTACAATCATCATATGACTTGCTCTATGGGCATACATACAACCAGACTCCCACTTGCACTTAGAGCCAGTCACCTTGGAATCTCATTCCTTGTGACCTAGCATGACCATCATGCTTCTGCTGAGAAAGGGCCTTAGTCAGTGGATCAGCTATGTTGTCTTCAGTTGGTACTTTGCAAATCTTCACATCTCCTCGTTGTATGATCTCTCGTATGAGATGGAAGTGCCGCAGTATGTGCTTGGACCACTGATGTGATCTGGGCTCCTTAGCTTGTGTAATAGCTCCATTATTGTCACAATAAAGCTCAATTGCATCACAGCTACTGGGAACTACACCAAGTTCAGAAATGAACTTCCTGATCCACACAGCCTCCTTTAATGCATGTGAAGCAGCAATATACTCAGCCTTTGTAGTAGAATCGGCAATTGTTTCTTGCTTGGAACTCTTCCAGCTCACAGCTCCATTATTAAGGCAAAACACAAATCCTGACTGCGATCTGTAATCATCTTTATCGGTTTGGAAGCTTGCATCGGTGTAACCCTTTACAACCAGCTCTTCCTCACCACCGTAAACAAGAAACTAATCCATAGTCCTTCGCAAGTACTTGAGGATGTTCTTCACGTCTGTCCAGTGAGCATCCTCGGGATCTGACGGGTACCTGCTTGTCATGCTGAGAGCATACGAGACATCTGGGCTTGTGCACAACATATCGTACATGATGGATCCGATGGCTGATGCATATGGGATCCCACTCATACGCTCCCTCTCTTCAAAAGATTGGGGACATTGATCTCTAGAGACGGTGACTCCATGTAGCATGGGGATGTTTCCTCTCTTTGAGTTCTCCATGTTGAACCGCTTCAGCACTTTGTCAGTGTATGTGCTCTGACTTAGTCTGAGAAGCCTTCTAGATCTATCTCTATAGATCTTAATTCCTAGAATGTAGGATGCTTCTCCTAAGTCCTTCATTGAGAAGGTATTCCCAAGCCAAGTCTTTACCTTCTCTAAGGCTAAGAGATCATTCCCCATCAAAAGTATGTCAGCCACATACAATATGAGGAATGTGGTCAAGCTCCCACTAACCTTCTTGTACACACAAGGTTCATCTTCATTTTGAATAAATCCAAACACTTTGACTTCCTCATCAAATCTAAGATTCCAACTCCGAGATGCTTGCTTCAATCCATAGATTGACCTTTGCAGCTTACAGACTTTATTGGCATTCTTTGGATCTACAAAACCTTTAGGTTGTGTCATGTACACATCCTCATTTATATTCCTGTTAAGGAATGCGGTTTTAACATCCATCTGCCAAATCTCATAGTCATAATAAGATGCAATAGAAAGCATGATCCTGATGGACTTAATCATGGCAACTGGAGAAAAGGTTTCGTCGTAGTCAACACCTTGAACTTGTCGAAATCCCTTTGCAACCAATCTGCCTTTATAAGTTTGCACATTGCCATCCATGTCGGTCTTCTTCTTGAAGACCCACTTGCACCCTATGGGTTTTACCCCTTCGGGTGGTTCCATCAAAGTCCATACTTTGTTGGAGTACATGAATTCCATCTCGGATCTCATGGCCTCAAGCCATTTCTCAGAATCTGGTCCCTCCATAGCCTCTACGTAGGTAGTTGGATCATCATCTATGATCAACTCACCACCTTCCTAAGTCACAAGGTATCCAAACCTCTCCGGTTCAAGGTGGGTCCTACTAGATCTATGAGGTCCTTGTGTTATCTGAGGAGACTGAGATTCCACAACACCATGTGAATCTGCATTTTCCTCTGGTACATATACTGGTTCAATGTTTTCTTGTTGGGCTTGAACCTCTTCAAGCTCTATATTCCTCCCACTGCTTCCTTTGGAAATAAATTCCCTTTCTAGGAATACAACATCCCTGGCAACAAACACTTTGTTGTCAGTAGGGTGGTATAAGTAATATCCCCTCATTTCCTTGGGATATCCAACAAAATAACATTTATCAGATTTGGGTCCAAGCTTATCAGGAAACATTTTCTTGATGTAAGCCTCACAACCCCAAATCTTCATAAAAGACAAAACGGGACGCTTCCCATACCATATCTCATATGGTGTCTTTTGAACCGATTTAGATGGTACACGGTTAAGTGTAAACGCGGCGGTTTCAAGAGCATAACCCCAGAAAGAAATTGGAAGATCAGCAAAACTCATCATTGATCGCACCATATCCAACAATGTGTGATTCCTTCTTTCAGACACACCATCATGCTGTGGTGTTCCAGGTGGAGTCCATTGTGATACAATACCACAAGCTCGTAGAAGGTCCTCAAACTCCTGGCTTAAGTATTCTCCACCTCGATCGGATCGAAGTGCCTTAATACTTTTACCAAGTTTGTTTTGTACTTCATTCATGAAATCCTTGAACTTTTCAAGGGTTTCTGACTTATGTTTCATCAGGTACACATAGCCATACCTACTGAAGTCATTAGTGAAGGTAATGAAGTACTGATACCCACCTCTGGCATTAGTCCTCTTTCTCTTGGATCTAGTTTTTGGAGGTATCTGCAAGTTTGTAAATCAAAAGATGATTTAGTTGATTATTTGAGGTAGATCATAATGCAAACAACAAAGTTTTATCAACCACAAAGATTTTTTTAAATTCTTCATGTCTTTTAGTTGTTCCCATTTCTCCTAACTACCCACATAATAGAGAGAGTATTTCATTGATCATGGTCATGAGACAGAAAATAGATAAGAAGCTAGTGTGTATCATTTACTAAATGGGTGGTTGGGGTAGTCCTTAATTGAGAAAAGCTGAGAACATGGATTTCTGTAGGATAACGGGTGCTCACTTTGACAATAATTGTGTTAACCAGGAAGATTACTTGTGGCAGGAACCCTATACATCGTGAATACGGATTGAGGGTGATTATGCCAAGACCTTCCACAAGTATCCTTCTAGATACCTTAGCAACATATTGTTAAATATGGGCAACCTCATGTTTACATAAGGTTACTAGGTATTTAATGCACATACATTGACCTATGTGCTTGCTCTGATACCATCTATCACAGGTTAACAATCTAACCCCAATCCACACTCTAGACCAAAAGGGAATGGTGTACAAAGGAGTTAAAATTGCTTGTCCCTGAGTGGATTAAACATACAAGTATATACACGCACCAAATAACACAACTTCCTTAAATAAACCAAGTGTCAATTACATATGGGCCCGAAGGCATAGGAGCACTATGGAAGAAAACTTAATACATGAGAAAACTACTTGCAAAAGAAGTAAAGCCTATACTAGGAGTCCCATTTAACTTTAGCATCCCCATGAAAGATTTTATTTTGTTGAGCCATCATATTAAGTTTCATCATCATCATCATAAGCAAGGATACATAAAAAGCATTTGAAATTGGTACACATCGACACAATATAATAATATATTGCACTTAGTACGCATACATGTCTCTAAATATACCTCTCAACACAATACTTGGCATTAAGATTAAACTAATACTTGGCAGTAATATGAATAACAACATAATTTCACAAGAAATGTTCATTAACAAAAGGAACTCATATTTCAAATGTATTCTCCATTATAGCATCCATGCATTTACTACCTAAGAGCTGAAGGTATTAAGGCCTTATGATCCACTACCAAAGAGTTGGATCATTTTACAATGTGATCTACTACCAAAGAGTTGGATCACTTTCAAGTACTTTACTACCAAAGAGTTGAAGTACTTTATTCCCCAGCACTTTACTACCAAAGAGTTGAAGTGCTTTTGATATAATGGATGAGATAAATTATGTTCAGGTTTTGCAATATACATATAGAGGAATATCACTGAAATTGATCATACATAAATGTTTATTTCAAACAGTATCACAAGACAAGCATCCTACATATATAATAACCATACTCTTTAGTAATCCAAGTAAGAGGTAAAGCATACCTTCTACTCAGAAGTGGGGAATCCAGAGTTGTATTCCTGAAATTATGAGAGATTTGGTACTAATAAGATATATTGGAAAATTCATTCTTTTATTCAAAAAGAGTGAAAGTGATTCTTTTCTTAGTTACGGTCATGATTGTAGAGTATGATCATGGAGTAAATATTTGAGTCCATATTTGGAAGTATCATGTCAGATTAGTACTTCTAGATGATTTTGGTGGTCTTTAGATCATGATTGATATTTATAACAATTTTGGTAACAAAATAGGTTGAAAGAGTGATAACTACCTTTTCTAATATTTGAGTCACATTAAATAGAAATGAACATCTGATAATCATCTTGATACATGTAATAGATAGAAGGAGTATTGTGGTGATTTATCTTTACACCAATATTTATTGAATAATTAAACAAGGTAAAACCATATTTGAACATGAGCATTTATACAAGTCATATTTAGGGTTAACTGAGGTCATATTCGTGATCCTCATAATTTTCTGATCAAAATAGAGTATTGGTTTATATTTTTTCGATAATCCAACTATCTACAGTGATTTTTCCAAGATTAGGGTATTATCTGGCAATTATCAAAAATGGATGATAAACAAATGAAAAGGGAAACAAATCAGACTGTTGATTTGAAGATCAAATGGTGGTGAGATTTTACGTGACATAATTTATAAGGCTTATGTGGATTTACCTTACTGGTCCATGTCGGATCCAGTCAGCAAAGGGGGACCTCTTTTCTTCTTTTATCTCATTTGCTTGCTTGCTCAGCTACAACTCTGATGAGCTCAGGAAGGCAGGAGGAGGCTTCTTGTGCAAGAGTGATCTCGTGGTCACCTTTGTAGGTTGTTTCGGGTCATGGAAGGAAGATCTCAATGGCTGGTTCCCTCTGGATTGATGTGACACCGAGGTGGTTGGAGCAGGTCACATTCACAGAGAAGGGAGAAGTTGGCTTGTTTCAGAAGGTTGTGAGCCTTCTTGTGGCATTGTTGATGTACCTGGGAGCACCTTGAGGCTAGAGGAAGGGTTGAATAGGAGTGTTGATGGTGGTGGCTGCATGATCAGTAGTTATGCTGAGGAGAAGCTGATCAAAGCGAGTTACATTGAGGGTGGGGTCATCAGGGCTATGTTCAGATGAATTGGAGGGAGGAAGAGATGAAAGACATCCACACAATGCTTGTGGATGTGTTATATAGGCAAGAGGAGGACAGAGGGTGGAAAGACCAATTTGATTTGGGCATGTTGGAGAGGAAAGTTTCCATAGTTAGTCGTGGTAGTGGTTCTAGGCTTCTCTAGAGGTCGTGCGAGGGGTTGCGAGTCCATGGTGATGAGGAGGAGGCAACACCTTGGTTGGTTTTCCACGAGAAAGTCCAGAGAGGGGAGTCATGGTCAACGTTCATTGTCGTGACATGTATCCACAATCCTACAGACTAGGCGGAGGTTGAGGGTGATGCCTCATCCATCCAATCCTCCCTGGATCTGTGGGAGCACACATGGGTAGCTAAGATGATGCCCAGAGGGTGACCCATAGATAGATGAGTCATACATCTACTTGACAAGGTTGATTGGTGAATGCGGCATTAAAATCAAAGTTCTAAATCATGTAAATGTGATTAAAGTGAGACATTATATGATTCTTTGAAAAATTTTAGGGAGAGCTAGGAGTATCAAATTGATATGAAATTTGAAACGTAGCTTCATCGTATTAATCCCTAGATGTTGGTAAAGTTTGAGCTCGAAAATCAAAAATTTGATTGGTCAATATATCACTCTTTGAAACTAGGGTCTTAGAGTTTAAATACTATATATATAACAAAAGATATAAAATAATAGAGAAAATTGGTAGGAGTTTTCCAACTGAGTACACCTATGTGTTTTTAAATATACCACTCATTACAAGACTTGGCATTAAGATAAAACTAATACTTGGCAGTAGTATGAATAATAAAAGCATTTTATAAGAAATGTTCATTAATAAAAGGAACTCATATTTTAAATGTATTATCCATTATATCATCCATGCATTTACTACCTGAGAGTTGAATGCATTAAGACCTTATGATCTATTACCAAAGAGTTGGATCATTTTACAATGTGATATACTACCAAAGAGTTGGATCACTTTCAAGCACTTTACTACCAAAGAGTTAAGGTACTTTATTTTCCAGCACTTTACTACCAAAGAGTTGAAGTGCTTTTGATATAATGGATGAGATAAATTATGTTCAGGTTTTGCAATATACATATAGAGGAATATCACTAAAATTGACCATACATATATGTTTATTTCAAACAATATCATATACCAAGTATCTTACATGTATAATACAACCATACTCTTTAGTAAGCCAAGAGGCAAATCGTACCTTCTACTCAGAAGTGAGGAGTCCAGAGATGCTCCTCACTGGTACCTTTGTATTCCTAAAATTATGAGAGATTTGGTACTGATTAGATATATTGGAAACTTCATTTTTTTATTCTCAAAGAGTAAAAAGTGGTTTTTTTTCTTAGTTAGGGTCATGAGTAGAGTATGAGTCATGGAGTATGGATCTAAGCCCATATTTGGAAGTATCATGTCAGATTATGATTTCCATATAATTTTGGTGGTCTTTAGATCATGATCGATATTTATATTAATTTTGGTAAACAAATAAGGTGGAAAAGAGTATTAAATTCCTTTTCTGATATCTGAGTCACATTAAATAGAAATGAACATATGATAATCATCTTGGTATGCGTAGGAGAGAGAAGGAGGATTTTGGTGATTTATCTTTGCATGAATATTTTTTGAATTATTAAATAAGGTAAAACCATATTTGAACATGAGCATTTTTACAAGTCAGATATAGGGTTAACTGAGGTCATATTCATGATCCTCATAACTTTTCTATCAAAATAGAGTTCTAGTTTGTATTTTTTCAATAATCCTACTATTTATAATGATTTTCCAAGATCAAAGTATTATTAGGCGATTATCAAAAATAGAGGATAAACAAATGAACAGGGAAAAAATTGGACTGTTCATTTGAAGATCGAACGGTGGTGATATTTTGCGCAATAGAATTTAGAAGGCTGGCGTGGATTTACCTTACTGGTCCAGGTTGGATCCAGTCAACAAAGGGGGTCCTCTTTTCGTCTTCTATCTCAACTACTTGCTATCTCGGCCACAACTCCTGCAATCTTGGGAAGGTAGGAGGAGGCTTCTCATGCAAGAGTGATCTCGTGGTCACCTTCGCAGGGTCGTTCTGGGTCAGTGCGGCAATATATCGACGGATGGATCCCTCTAGAGTGATGCGATGTCGAGGTGGTTGGAGCAGGTCATTGTTATTAGAGAAGAAGGGGCAGGCTAGCTTGTTTTAGGAGGTTCTAAGCTTTACTGAGGTGTCATTGAGGTAGCTGGGAGCACCTCAAAGATAGAGGGAGGGTTGAATAGTAGTGGTGAAGGTGGTGGCTGCCTG
The DNA here is from genome assembly GCA_963693085.1 of Alisma plantago-aquatica. Lineage (NCBI taxonomy): Eukaryota > Viridiplantae > Streptophyta > Magnoliopsida > Alismatales > Alismataceae > Alisma > Alisma plantago-aquatica. The sequence continues at coordinate 1,112,061,091 of OY856409.1, read as the reverse complement.
ATCAGTAGTTACGCTAAAGAGGAGTTGATAGGAGTGAGTTACATTGAGGGTGGAGTCATTGGCGCTATGTTCAGACAAATTGGAGGGAGGAAGAGATGAAAGGCATCCATGTGATGCTTGCAGATGTTTTATATAGGTGAGAGGAGGATAGAGCATAGAAAGACCAATTTGATTTGGGTGCAATGGAGAGGGCAGTTGTCGGAGTTATGGTGGAGGTGGTTCTAGGATTCTTTGGAGGTAGTGCGAAGGGTTGGCGAGTTCATGGTAATGAGGAGGAGGCAATTCCTAGGTCAGTTTTCTATGAGAAAGGTCAGAGAGGGGAGTCATGGTCAGTGTTCATTGTTGTTTCCTATAGCCACATTCCTGCAGACTGGGCGGAGGTTGAGGGTGACTCCTCAACCTTCCGATCCTCCCTAGATCTGTGATAGCACACATGGGTAGATACGATGGTGCCCAGAGGGTGACCTGTGGATAGGTGAGTCATACATCCATGTGACAAGGTTGATTGATGAATGCGACATCACAATCAAAGTTCTAAATCATGTAAATGTGACTGAAGTGAGACATTATATGATTCTTTGAAAAATTGTCGGGAGATCTAGAAGTATCATATTTATATGAAATTTGAAATGTAGCTTCATCATTGTAATCCCTAGATGTTGGTAAAGTTTGAGTTCAAAAATCAAAACTTTGATTGGTCAAGATATCACTCTTTGAAACTAGGTTTTATAGTTGAAATACTATAAAAGAAAAGATATAAAAGAATATAGAAAATTCACCTCATCATAGTATGCCTTGAGCATGATGAGTAGATATCCGTCAGATCCATGTGATGCTCACTGGATAGCCATGAAGAACATCCTCAAGTACTTGATAAGGACTAAGGATTAGTTCTTGGTCTACGACGGATAGGAGAAGTTGATGGTAAAAGGTTACACCAATGCAAGCTTCTGGACTGATGAAGATGATTACAAGTCATTATCAAGATCTATGTATTTCCTCCCATTCTCTCCCCTTCGTCTCTCAGTGTTAGTGTCAGCCCAGCAAATTCATCATTCTAACAGGTCAAAGAAGAGTGGGGAAGCTCTTGCTAGTTTTTGGGGAATCTACTTGAGTCATGCGAAATCCGTCCCAATTTTCTTGCTAGTCAAGTACAATAGGGCCCTGCAGTGGTAGAACCTGGTGAACTGGGCAAAAAATGCATGGAGAGTGAGTTTGACTACATATTCAGAAGAAGAAGAGTTTCAAGTAAGAAACTGTTGTTGATTATACAAAAGAGGCCGAGTATATTTCTGCATCAAGTGTAGAAAAGGATGTTGTTTGGATGAAGAAGTTCATCACAGAACTTGGGGTCGTTCCAAGAATCAGCGAGCCAATGAAGCTATATTGTGACAACAAAGGAGATATTTCACAAGATAAGGAATCCGAATCACATCATCTCTCAAAGCATATACAAAGGCAGTATCATCTCATACGACAAACCATACAGTGGGGAGATGTAAAGATTTGCAAAGTACCAACTGACAACAATATTTTTGACCCCTTAAAAAATGCACTTTCATAGGAAAAGCATGATGGACATGTAAAATCACTTGGAATACGATTTGTAGGTGATTTTCTCTAACTACAAGTGGGGTTCTATTGGTACGTATTCCCTGAGAGGCAATCATGTGATGATTGAAATGGCATAAATGTAAATGATTTGATTATCAGTAAAGACAAGCTTCCAATTTATTTTGTTTTTTCATTTATGAGATAATAGAATAACATAACAAATTTGTAGAGAATAATATTATTACATGATGTATGTCTTCAAGTATTAGACTTGAGAAATGAGATCATACGTATGTTAAGAGTACATATACATATTCTCATTATGTCCCTAGTCGATTGTTATTGTGGAAGGTACAATAATAACACACAAGATCAGAGTGTTAGTTGGTTGATGACTGAGTCTCATTGGGCATGATATGGCTATATGAAACCAAGCACATTGATACATGTTAGAGAATAGGACATTGGACATACCCACTATGAGATTGACACATGGAAGCCATCATCATTGAAGTCATAGTCGGCTCTCACAGTGATGATGGCATTTGTGGATCTTAGACCTGAAATTAGTGCACTTATCATATGTCGTTAGATAAAATTTCACATCATTAAATACAGCCCTAAAACATGGGTTGTTATAATGGTGATAGTTGGGTGGCTTTGACACATGGGGATTGATTGTGAGTGGTATATATGGGATTTGTCCCTCTAATGGGAGCATGGTATCCTTGGCCTCTTGATTAGCAAGATAGAAAAAATACATGGCCATGTACATGTAAATCAATGTGTTGAGCTTACATATATCTCAAACAGTGGCTCTTTTTTAAGAAATAAGATTGAATAATAATGAGGGTGACTGCTCCATGCCTCTAGCTCAATCTGGATATTAGTGACAAAGGAACTATACAAACATTGCAGCCCCATACACAGATTGTAGGTTGAATTTATTATCCAACTTTCCATTCACTTGGGTAGCATTTATTTGTGACTAGGCATCACTATATACTTGTGATATCATAAGTTGTTATGGACATTCACTGCCAATGGATATGGGACCTATAGGGTTACAAACACAGGTCTCGACCTAGAAGAGGAGTTCAGATCTTGAATGACATTTTAATTAAGTACTAAAGTGTTTAGGCATTTGATTCACGCAACAAACAAGATGATAGTACGGCCAAACACCCATCTCAAGTGTTGAGACGATCGTCTAGAAGTGCCACACGGTCGTCTCAAGTGTTGAGACAAGCGCCAGGCTCTCAGACCTGGTTTTTAGTTCAAATTGGCATGGAACAAACTGACCCAACCAAACTGGCTCGACTTGGGTCATCATATGACTATCTAGGTGACCGCGACAACCATCTTGCATGGGCGAGATGGTCCATTTCGGTCAAATAAGGTTCTAGACTTTTTTTTGATATTTTTTTACAAGGAAATCAATGTCTAACATTGAAGGGAATTGATTTTCCAAATTCGTGTACAACTAGGAAAGTACAAAATGATTGTTTCGGCTACTGCAGGTTGCAAAGTTTCAGAATTGTTGCAAAACAAAATCAAGATATTCCGGTCCCTTCCACTCCCACATAAACTGGGAACCTAGATCCAAACCATGCCTATAAATAGAGGGGTATTGGGGGCTTCCCATAGTACAACATAGACTGGGAACCTGGATCCAAACCCCGCCTATAAATAGAGGGGTATTGGGGGCTTCCCAGAGTACAACATAGATAATTGAAAAATAGTTACCCTGACAAACATTGTCCTATTTGGTTGTGGTAACTACAAGAACCCAAGCAAGTCCTACCTGACTAGGGAGGGATTGAAAGGGAAAGAGTAAATGAGATTATTGTCGTGGGAGATAAATTTGGTGAATAGTACACCAATGGGAGGTACAACTCCTTCCTATCCATTCTAGCAGGATTACAGGAGTTCTAGGCGGTCCGTGTGGATACCATAGAGGACAGTGGTTGTTTTCTGTCACTTGGAGGACAACTTCAGCCAACAGTCCCTAACAAGAGGAGTTGTTGGAGAAGAAGACGTTTGTAGATACTGTCTCTGGTCTGACCAGGAGGAGTTGTGGTAATCCTATTGTCTGAAGTGCATCTCAGAGGGAGAATCAGTCAGACAAGTCCCAGTGCAACAAGGAGTTGCACATATACCATTCAAGACAGTTACGCATCAAGCATGATGAGAGATGTCACTAGAATTGCTCCAAGACTAGGTATATCCTTAAAACCATCCTTCCCATAATATAGTTATTGACACGATCTACTGATCATGGGGAATATAGTACATAAAATTTTAAATTCCACTGCCTACATTGTACCCATATTTGCCTATAGTTGGGATCAGAGAATGAGCTCGGGCTTGCTGCTACATGGTTGAGGTTGTGGGCCTGGGGGGTTGCAGGTTACTTTGTGAGTGAGGGAGATGCCCACAAGGTCTACATTTGAGAGAGAGAGAGGGTGAGGGAGAGAGAGAGAAAGAGAGGGTGAGGATGAGGATGTGTGCATGATGCAGATTTGGGTGGCATGTTGATGGGTTACATTATATGCATGATCCCTACATGGAAGAGAGAAGGTTAGAGTGTGAGAGTGATGGAGAGAGGGAAAAATATTGCTCGTATTCTTTGTGATCATGGCCGTTTACCCTCGATCTACCTCCTTATGGGTCATCTTCTACCTTGCACTTGGGTTTCCAACCTAGCGCAAGAGGTGGTGGTTGTCGCAAGGCTACAGAAGTGGGTTTTAGGTCAAGTGAAGGAATAAAAAGAAAGATTAAGAGATTGAATATTTAGGGTTGTATTTATAGGTGACAAGCACATGAGGAGAGAGGTAGTTAGGGTTTATAAGTTTATGTTTCCTAGGGGTGTAAAAAGAGGAGATAAAAACCTAAATACCTCACGTGACTGCATTACACATCCATTAGCATTGGGCATAGGTTAGGTGGTCAAAAGCAATCAAGGTGATTAGAGGGGGAGAGTATAGGGACTAGAAACAAGTCCTGGTGAATTGGAAGAGAAGCCTTGTAGAGGAGGTTGATGCATGGTGGATGATGGTCCAACTTCAATTGTGTTTACAATGGGATAGCAACACACTGATCAGATGATGTGCAAGGGTTCTGGGTGGGAAAGCGGCAACGGGAAAGAAAAGGAGGACCATGGGCCATGCATGCCTTTATACCTACCGACAGCCCCAAACCTAAAAAAAAGGGATAATAAAATAGGGTTTGGATCCCACAACTTCGCATGGGCTTAACTCCCTCCTCTGACCTCAAAATTGAGTGACAATTTATGAGTTTGAAATACGAGATCTTCCTCTACATATGCATACAAAATTATTCTTGAAAGATGTACTAATGAGATCAAAGTAGATATGAAGACGATGATATTATAATTGTTGAAAATAAGATTTTGAACTCCATTGTGTGCTACCACGGAACAAAAGTACATAAGAATAATCCAATTATCATCAAAATGCATTCAATCATAAAACCTAGGCTAGAGTAAGGAATAAGATAAGGTAGTGAAAGAGGGGACAAACATTAAAGATATAGAAATTTCCCCTCTATCATAGTATCATTTCCATGCCTCATAGTCTTTAACCCCATACCTTCTTCATGAATGTTGATAGTTCCAATTTTCCAATTTTTGATGGTTATAGGGTCGATTTTGTAGCTCCCCATCCCAAATGAAGTATTGTAAAACCATGTCATTTTTTCATACATGGTGCTCAGAAGAGAAGAGTCTACATGGGTGTAGTTTGGAATGGTTCTTAGAACTAATTTGTCCTAGCATACTTGGCCAATAAAGTATAGGGTATGATTATTTTTCTCATTAACTTCATTCTCCACCTTACACAACACTTCAGCATTTGTATCCTTTGACACACTATGATGTATGATAGGAACTCTAAGATGTTTCAACCAATTATTCATGTAGATATTCCTAGACTATATATATCAAGATACATTTGTCCATGGACAACTTTAGAGATGAAGACTCTAGTCTTATTCTTTGAGATTACTTATCAAGCAGTGTGCTTGAAGAGTCGAAACAATCAATTATTTCCATCATCTATTAAGTGTTAGCTTGTGAAGAAAATGATGTCATATGTGAAGCATATATGAGAAATACCATGCCCTTTATTATATATCATAATGGCTTTCCACTACCCTAGCCTCACCCTATTATCTATCATCCAGCTTAGTCATTTCATGCACATGACCAAGAAATAAGGAGATAGAGAATCTTATTGCCTCAACCCCTACACACATTAAAGGAATACAACTTCTCCCCCATTATATATAATGTTAGTATTTCCATTTGTAATAGCATTCAAGTGTAATTAACAATGCCAATTTTCCACCCCTCCATATAGATAGTATCAAGACCGTAACCTAGGAAGTTTAGTCATAAGCTTTATACATGTCAATCATCATAGATACGAGAAGCATCTCCTTTTCTTCTCCTATTGTGGATAAATTCCTAAGTGAGTTTCATATTATTAGTGATTCTTCTTGTAGTAACAAATCTATTTTGATTGATCAAAATCCATTTCTTTAAATGGAATTTTACTCATTCAATTGCAATCTTGGAAGCGATCGTGAGGTAAAATTTATTTAAAGAGATTGATATCATTTGGTTGAATTTCTCTAGTTTTCTACCATTGGGGATGGGAATTAGTACTAGATCCCCTACGTGCTTAAGCAAAGGACTGCTCTCAAGACATCTCCTTCATGTGCTCAGGCAAAGAACTACTCTCAAAACATCATGCACAGTCTTAATGATAGACCCTAACAATATTACAATTATTTTGAATCATAGAAGTATCCACTCTGTTGTCCCCCATACCATCATAAGGGTGAAGTTTCTTGATGATTTTCCAAATTTCTGATTTAGAAGGTACAACTCTAGAGTGCTAAATATTTGCTTGAGTGAGTTGTTGGAAGTAACATGGCAAGAGATACATGGACATATTAGAAGGATGAAATTCATTAGTGAACTGTTGGTATGTATGCCCTGAGAGCCAATCATGGGATGATTGGTGGGATACAGTAAGATTGATTTGATAAACATCAAAGGCAAGCTTCCCATTTTTTCTGGTTCAGTCATATGAGATAGTGATAGAATAGATTGAATGTCTAGAGAGTGACAGTACTCAATGACGTATGCCTTCAGGTTCAGGACCTGAACGATGAGATCATACGGATACTAAGAGTATGTACATTCTTGTTATGTCCCTAGTCGGATGTCATTGTGGAAGGTAGATAGACAGCAATGACACACAAGACTAAATTGTGGTGTTGGTTGATGACAGAATCTCATTAGTCATGATATAGAGATATCAAACCAAACACATAGGTACTTGTTAGAGAACAAGTGTACCAGACAGACCCACCGTGAGTTTGACACATGGAACCATGACATGGTAGTCACAGTCAGTACTCACAATGATGGTGGTGAGTGTGATTCTTTGACCTGAAATCACTACACTCAACACATGTCATTGGGCACACTTTGACATCATCAAACGCAGTCCTGAAACATGGGTTGTTATAAAGGTGATGATTGGGTGGCTTTGACACATGGGGCTTTTGAGGGGTGAGTGATAGATATGGGATTTGTCCCTCCTGAGGGAGTTTGATATCCAAGGTCACTTGATGATTAGGATTGAAATAGGCATGCGCACGCATGTGTGAATCAGTATGTGATATTGATGTCATACATATCTCGTTCAATCTGCTCTAAGATCAAGAAAGTGAATGAACGTTGACAGGATGACTGTTCCATGCCTCGAGTTCATTCAGGATATCAGTGACAAAGGAATTATACATTTGTTGTAACACCATTCATGGATTGTAGGATTTAAAGTTGTTCTCCAACTTTCTATTTCACTTGGGTAGCACTGATGTGTGACTAGGCACCTCTCTTTGCTTGTGAAGTCATAAGTGCTATGGACTTTCACTGCCAACGTGAAATGGACCTGTAGGGTCACACACATAGGATTTAACCTGGAAGAGGAGTTTTGTCCACAAACAATGTTTAGATTGATTACTAAAGGAGTTTAGTAGTTCAATTAAACACTCAATCAATTGATAGCTCAGTATCATGATGTTTAAGGTGTTGGACTGATTGATTGGAGTATCAGATTGATTGAAATCGCTATTGACTATTTCTACACAATCTGCACTCCCAACCGATCGGCTCATGTGATGAACTGATCGGCTCAGCTTGGTGAACCGGTCGACTCAAGTGGTGAGTCGATTGGCTCATGGACAGGGTGAAACGATTGCTTCAAGTGTTGAAACGATCAGTTCAACTGGTGCAACCGAGCAAGTTGGGAAAGTAGGATTGGTGAGAATTTTCCTTTCATTTCACTTGCCCAATTTGATTGGAACAAGGATTGGTATTTAATACCAATTAGAAACAAAAGATGGAAAGTCAATCGGGAACTGACCAGGACCACGAACCGACCGGTTCAGAAGTGAACCAACCAGTTGAGGTGTCCTAACCGATCGGTTGAGGTGTCAACCGACCGGCTCAGGTCCCCAACTGACCGTTTCAGTTGTGAAACGATCAGTTCAGGTTGCGAGTTGGTTGTTTTTGTGGAAAATCCCGAACCCTTCTACTCCTGCTTTTAGTCTCGCATTGCCCGGGATGGAGAACCCTGTCCCATGACCCTCATATATATAGGGGTATTGGGGGCTTCTAAAAGTACAACTCAGTGCAACCAGTTGCTCTGTGAAGTTGACGTTCTCTCTGGTTTTGATAACCGAGAGAGAGCTCGAGCAAGTGCTACCCGATAAGGGAGGCACAGCAAGGGAAAGATAACTGCAGAAAGCAATTGGTGGCAGGAGAGTGTGTTGGCGACTAGTACACTGACAGGAGGGTGCGACTCCTTCCAATTCCTTGTGGGACAAGGAGATTGGAGTTCCAGGTGGTCTGTGTGGACTACTTCAGAAGCGGGAGGTTTCTTCCGCTCGGAGGACAGCTGCCAATCCCGACAGTCTCGGTGAGACCAGGAGTCGTCAGTCCCGGTGCGACCAGGAGCTGCACAGACACAGTCCAAGACCGGAGGTGAAGATAGCACAAGCCGCGAGGTATTGTCGCCGAGCAAGCCTCAGGACAAGGTATGATTTCACAAACCATCCTTTCCTATTGTATAGATGTTGACGTGTTTCCTTGTTCTGGGTTTGGGGGAGGAAAATTTTTGTTTCCGCCGCCTTCTCTGCCTCCCCTAAAACCCAACAGTGGTATCAGAGCCACGTCAACTTCTCTATACTTTAGGATTATCGATATGATCGATTTTGGTTTGTCACCTTTATTTATTGCATATGATGCGAATAAAATTGGCTTTATGCATGTCCAATCCTAAATCCACAAATCCCAATTTACATATATGATATGTATTATGAATGCACTCGATACGCGTCGCCCTTAAACGAGTTTTGTGGTGGATGTATAGCGTGGTTATGGCCAATAAACCCTATCTATGTATGATTGTATGTGGTTGCTTTCATCTCGATCTGCGCACCGATCTACCTTCTCCTATTCCTGATATAACTCAAAATAATTCGAGATTTCTTTCCTACCTTTGCTCCCCTCGAATGTAACTCGAGGTTTCTCCTTTTACAATGTAAAATAGGATAGAATTTTATTTCCTGTTATGTCAAAGAACGGAGGACATCCTGACGACAGTTGAGACGATCGGTTCAAGGTGTGAACCGATCGGTTGACGTTCAAGATGATCGCTTCAAGGAGTGATCCGATTGGTTGATGACTGGTTCGAGGAGTGAGACGAGCGGGTGGCAGCCATGATGAGATGCATGATGACCAGGTGAACCGATCGGTTGGAGGAGCCAACCGATCAGCTGGTGGCACCCAGCCGACCAGCCTGATGGCGAGCCGATCATTCATGTGATGAGATCAAACCCAGAAAGGCAAAGCACAAAGTTCATCTTGTACATGTTGCATGTGATGTAGACCTAGATGACCGTGATTCCTCTTGGCTCGAGGAATCACATTAGGATGGTCATAATCATTTCTTTTATCGTTTCGCATGTTTTCTATGGGATATAGCATGTATATGATATGTACTATGTATTGTGGTGATTGGATATGTATATGTATATAAAACCAAATCCCTCATTAAATATTAAGTTTTAGATGCCTTCCAAATGCGACACACATGAAAAGTTTGAACGACCAAGTGTGGGCACGCCCTAGCGTGGTGCACCATCTATCTCGTGGAAGCGTGAAGGATGAATGTGTGGGTCTGCCCTAGCAGGGTGCATATTCATCGTGTTTGCTTTGGGTCAGACTTAACAAGGTGACCTAGATAGGATCTAGCACCTTGAAGCATGGAGATGATCATGGCAAGGAGTTGCATATGACATCTTATCAAGAGTTGCATATGATGCAATTGGCAAGAGTTGCCTACCTGAGAGATCTAAGTTGTGGGTGACAGCCCAAACTGGTCCATGACTTAGAGGATTTCACGATCTTGCCCACTAGAAGGTTGTACGTTGCAATCTTCCGAATTGATGGTGAGGGCTATCAATTTGAAGTAAAATAGTGGGAGCGATAATTAATTAAAGGCCTAATTTTATCGTCAACTTTTCAAATCAATCAAACAAGTCAAAAAGAGTTTTGGACTAAAAATTGCATATATTTCCTTTTGTTAAAATAAATGGTTAATCAACAAATCAATTTATTTGCGATCGGTCTTTGAGACCAACAAATCAAATGGGAATAATTCCACGATTGGTTAGGACGTTGAGAAGCGTTCACAATCAAAGAGCGAAAGCTCTAAGTCCTAGTTATACCAGAACCAGATGAACTCGATCCCACCACATCAATGGCTGAAAGTATGCTTATGGAAGCATACTGAGGATGGCATTGATGAGGAGTGCTTGATGTTGCGTTATCTGAACTATGAGTTGCAGAGACAACATGAGACATATGATGTCTCCAAGACACTGTCCTAGTATGTCATGACAGAAGGAGATCCAGCAAGGTATTCACACACTCAATGTGATTGGGTATGTGGAAAACCTGACTAAGAAGGATTCCCTCTGAGCCAAGAGTTGGATATTGGTATGATACTGCAAATGTTGCGAGAATCATACAATTCATGACAAGCTACAACATGAACAACTTTGACAAGCGTTGACAGAGTTGTTGGACATGTTGAGAATAGTAGAGGAAAAGATGAAGAAAGACAAACCATAATCTTTGATGTGATCAAAGAAAAGGTAATTCTTAAGGGCAAGGATAAAGGCAAAGCAAAGAAGTGTTCTGATGCTAGCCAGTAATCCAAGCCGTCTTTAGACTCAAGGCACATGGGGAAAGGGTGTATGAGGGAATTGCCATCTATATCTGGAAGAACAAAAGAAGATGAAGGAGGGGATGGAGATCTCCACCTAAGGTATCATGAAGTGAATCGCTTCTTTATCTAAGGTATATGATACCAAGATATGGATCTATCATATATGATATGCAAGATCCGCAAAGAAGTGATGGCCTTTGTGAAAGGACCAAGAAAGAAGTACCCATCATTGGAGCAAGTGTTGCTACCATAGATAGGAGTATCTTTCAGTTTATTTCAGCCTAAAGGGCATGAAATAAAGTTGAGAACTGCTATTTCATATATTGCCAATAGATAGAAACACTTTATTTTTGCATATTGTATGACAATGATGGCAATTAATAAAGTTGATGTTTCAATCTTAAAGATATGATCTTTGTGGCAATGCCTTGTTTATCTTGTGATACATGGTATGCATAAGATAAAATGATACCTAAAGTTATTGATAACTCAAACAATCAAATTAGCATCAATCATGAGAAATTCATTTCTAGTTTCCATGAGATGGATAAATCTAGACTCTTTTGGTTAGAGAACCAGTAAGAGACATGAATATCTTGTACATGATTAATCAATCTTCACTAATGGTAGTGGGAGAATGATTATCCTATTAGGTATAATACAAGTGATGTATTTACATACCTATTGGAACAAATGCTAATACTTCAAATGGTGTTTAGAGAAATACCAATATGAATATCTTGAAGTGTTCAAGATTATCATAGATGAAGTGCAAATTTGGTAATGTGTTAATTCTTGATGAGATCAATGAATGAAATACTTGCACCAAATGTTTGAGATCCTTATGAGTGATTATGATAGTGAACTCATGATTAAGGCATGGTGATGTCTAAATCAAGAAGGAATCATACTCTAAGGAGTTAGAGAATGATTATCAAATAACTGAATTCTTCTTAATAAAAGAATACCCCACACTAATAAAGGACATTAAGAATCACAAGGAGTTGTGAGTTCTTATATCCTTAACAGATACACCTCAATTATCTATATGATGAGTTGGTCATGTGATGAGTCAACTATCTAGATGAATATGAGAAACCGGATTTTGAGTTATGGTTTATGACCATTACATCCTAAATGACATCCATGTGAACCATAAGGTATGACCTTGATGGTAGCACTCATTGGATGAAATCCATAAGTGCAAATGAGTCTTAAGTGTTAAGACACATGGATAACATTTTGAGAAGGATGATGCTTGTTGATTGCAACTTAATGACTAACACATTTGGCATATGGATACTAAAACCGCATTCCTATGAGGAATAAAACAAGGATGTGTACATGACACAACCTATAAGGTTTATGAATCCACTAATGCAAATGAAGTGTATAAGTTACAATGGACTAATCAATGTGATTGATTGAATACAAGCAACTCAGAATTCGATCTTTACTTTGATGATATAGTCAAAGGGTTTGACTGATATGTCAAAAATAAAGAAGGGATCTGTAACATCCCAGGATTTGAGGCCTTGGATAAGATGATCTTAAAAGGAATGATTGAACTACCCATATCACCAAGGTGCACCTCCTTTTCAGGGAGCCCATCTCTAAAGAACTCCATAGTTAAGCGTGCTCAGCTTGGAGTAGTACTAGGATGGGTGACCAGTCGGGAAGTTGATCCTGGCTTGCGCGTCAGTGTGGACAAAGTGCGCAGTTAAGGCTAGTGGTGGTCTGTGGGGCCAGTCATCATTCCTGAAACCCTACTAGAGCCTTGGGCAGTGGGCCCGGACGTTACAAATGGTATCAGAGCCAATTTCCCTCCAGTAGGTGGGGCCCACATGGGCATGGCATGCCAGTCTTGAGCCGTGCGGTCCAGGCATGTAGGAAAGGGTTGTCCATGGTTGACGTAGCCACCCTTGCGCTAGTATTCCGTGATCGGGAGCTGGGTGTCCATGGGCCATTGTGGGTCTGCACTGAAATGGGGAAGAGATTATGAGGCCTTATAGTTGAGCCTTGACGAGGACGTCAAGAGTCTAAGTGGGGGAGATTGTAACATCCCGGGATTTGAGGCCTTGGATAAGATATTCTTAAAAGGAATGATTGAACTACCCATATCACCAAGGTGCACCTCCTTTTCAGGGAGCCCATCTCCAAAGAACTCCATAGTTAAGCGTGCTCAGCTTGGAGTAGTACTAGGATGGGTGACCAGTCGGGAAGTTGATCCTAGCTTGCGCGTCAGTGTGGACAAAGTGCACAGTTAAGACTAGTGGTGGTCTGTGGGGCCAGTCATCATTCCTGAAACCCTACTAGAGCCTTGGGCAGTGGGCCCGGACGTTACAGGATCTGTGTTTTAGTGGGAGTGTGTTCACATTCCACATGTTGATGTGAAATGGAAATGTTTTAGAATGGAAATCCAAAAGTGGAAATTATCTTTAAGGATGATAGAGTTGTTTCCTATGTGATAGGAATAGAGATCTATAGAGATAGTTCTCGAAAAACCTCTTGACCTGAAAAATAGAAAGCATACATTGGCAATATGTACTGAAGGGTTTAGTATGCACAGATTCAGTGGGAGAAAACTTTTCCATGTTACATGGAGTTAGTATCCCAAGGCCAAGTGTCCAATTCTTATGAAGAATGGGAACACTAAGAATAGATATGGATCTGTCATGTATGTAATCATCCCATTATCTTGCATGGCAAGAACAAAATGCATTCATCATCTTGTATGTAGGACATGGCAATATGATGTGCTCATCCTCATAACTCGTATGTGAGACATGACGAGTGGATGTTTGTCTACTTCCAACAAGGGTTACTAGAATACCATGAGAACTTGATAAGTACTTGTGAAGTACTAGTTATATGGAGATAAGGAAGAGTTCAATGTAAAGAGTTACATTGATGCGAACTTCCGAAAGGACAGAAAATTAATCGCAAAATATATATAGGATATATAAAAGTGAAAGTTTGTTGATAATTGGAAGTGTTCCAATAAAACCATTTAAAAAGGAAATTCCAAGTATCTATGCGTTAGAGAACAACAGTGGATACTATATGGATCTGGAAGTTCATGAGATGAACTTATAGATATTCCGCTCATTGATGACAAGTATGGAATCCTTGATCATGCAATGTGGCTAAAGGTTAGCAAAGGAATACTAGATCGCATATTACGACAACTCCATCTCATACGTATGACGTACAACGAAGAGATGAGAGACATGCAATTTAAACTCACTTTGGAAAGGTGTTGCCATAACTCACTATGTTCGCACTAGAGCACAGTAACATGTGGGACATGTTTAAAGATCACTATGAATATGATTCAAGGGTGATTAGCTCACAGTGCAAGTGGGAGTCTGTTGGTATGTATGCCCTGAGAGCCAATCATGGGATGATTGGTGGGATACATTAAGATTGATTTTATAAACATCAAAGGCAAGCTTCTAATTCTTTCTGGTTTAGTCATATGAGATAGTGATAGAACAGATTGAATGTCTAGAGAGTGACAGTCTCAATGATGTATGCCTTCAGGTTCAGGACCTGAACGATGAGATCATACGGATGCTAAGAGTTTGTACATTCTTGTTATGTCCCTAGTCAGATGTCATTGTGGAAGGTAGATAGACAACAATGACACACAAGACTAGATTGTGGTTTTAGTTGATGACAGAATCTCATTAGTCATGATATAGAGATATCAAACCAAACAAATAGGTACTTGTTAGACAACAAGTGTACTGGACATACCCACCGTGAGTTTAACGCATGGAACCATGACATGGTAGTCACAGTCAGTACTCACAGTGATGGTGGTGAGTGTAAGTCTTTAACCTGAAATCACTACACTCAACACATGTCGTTGGGCACACTTTGACATCACAGTGATGGTGGTGAGTGTAATTCTTTAACCTGAAATCACTACACTCAACACATGTCGTTGGGCACACTTTGACATCATCAAACGTAATCCTAAAACATGGGTTGTTATAAAGGTGATGATTGGGTGGCTTTGACACATGGGGCTTTTGAGGGGTGAGTGATAGATATGGGATTTGTCCCTCCTGAGGGAGTTTGATATCCAAGGTCACTTGATGAGTAGGATTGAAATAGGCGTGCGCACACATGTGTGAATCAGTATGTGATATTGATGTCATACATATCTCGTTCAATCTACTCTGAGATCAAGAAAGTGAATGAACGTTGACAGGATGATTGTTCCATGCCTCGAGTTCATTTGGGATATCAGTGACAAAGGAATTATACATTCGTTGTAACACCATTCACAGATTGTAGGATTGAAAGTTGTTCTCCAACTTTCTATTTCACTTGGGTAGCACTGATGTGTGACTAGGCACCTCTCTTTGCTTGTGAAGTCATAAGTGTTATGGACTTTCACTGCCAACATGAAATGGACCTGTAGGGTCACACACATAGGATTTAACTTGGAAGAGGAGTTTTGTCCACAAACAATGTTTAGATTGATTACTAAAGGAGTTTAGTAGTTCAATTAAACACTCAATCAATTGATAGCTCGGTATCATGATGTTCAAGGTGTTGGACTGATTGATTGGAGTATCAAATTGATTGAAATCGTAATTGATTGTTTCTGCACAATCTGCACTCCCAACCGATCGGCTCATGTGATGAACTGATCGGCTCAGCTTGGTGAACCGGTCGGCTCAAGTGGTGAGTCGATCGACTCATGGACAGGGTGAAAAATTGCTTCAAGTGTTGAAATGATCGGTTCAACTGGTGCAACCGAGCAAGTTGGGAAAGTAGGATTGGTGAGAATTTTCCTTTCGTTTCACTTGCCCAATTTGATTGGAACAAGGATTGGTATTTGATACCAATTAGAAACAAAAGATGGAAAGTCAATCGAGAATTGACCAGGACCACGAACCAACCGGTTCAGAAGTGAACCGACCAGTTGAGGTGTCCTAACCGATCGGTTGAGGTGTCAACCGACTGGCTGAGGTCCCCAACTGACCGTTTCAGTTGTGAAATGATCAGTGCAGGTTGCGAGTTGGTTGTTTTTGTGGAAAATCTCGAACCCTTCTACTCCTGCTTTTAGTCCCGCATTGCTCGGGATGGAGAACCCTGTCCCATGACCCTCCTATATATAGGGGTATTGGGGGATTCTCAAAGTACAACTCAGTGCAACCAGTTGCTCTGTGAAGTTGTCGTTCTCTCTGGTTTTGGTAACCGAGAGAGAGCCCGAGCAAGTGCTACCAGATAAGGGAGGCACAGCAAGGGAAAGATAACTACAGAAAGCAATTGGTGACAGGAGAGTGTGTTGGCGACTAGTACGCTGATAGGAGGGTGCGACTCCTTCCAATTCCTTATGGTACAAGGAGATTGGAGTTCCAGGTGGTCCGTGTGGACTACTTCAGAGGCAGGAGGTTTCTGTCGCTCGGAGGACAGCTGTCAATCCCGACAGTCCCGGTGAGACCAGGAGTCGTCAGTCCCGGTATGACCAGGAGTTGTACAGACACCGTCCAAGACCAGAGGTGAAGACCGCACAAGCCACGAGGTATTGTCGCCGAGCAAGCCTCGGGACAAGGTATGATTCCACAAACCATCCTTTCCTATTGTATAGATGTTGACGTGTTTCCTTGTTCTGGGTTTGGGGGAGGAAAATTTTTGTTTCCGCTGCCTTCTCTGCCTCCCCTAAAACCCAACATTAACATGACCATGAAGTTAAATAATGTCATAGATCTACTATCTACTCTTTATTTTTATCTTAGTGAAAAGATTCATGCACTTATCTAGTCATAAAACATGTGATATATTTTTTTTTGTTATTACCACCATTTGAAGCCAATTGATATGGAACATCTGCTTCCATTTTGCATTCTTCTCTGAGAATAGATTATTTATCTTGATTTGAGTCCCATTGCAATCTTTGTCCACCTAACTCATCGTATTGGTTATTAAGAGAATTTTTTTTATTCTCCTCCTAACTTTTGAGCTATTCTTTGTGCCTTCTCATTGCCTTATGGATCACTGAGGTCCATTTTTTGATATGTTCTTTAGCAATGTCAAGTTCGTCATTGAATAGAAGGTCACTCTTATAGTCATAGGACAACATGCCTCAAAACTCCCCAACAAGATTCCAAGTTGCTGGGCTTTGTATTGAGAAATCTTCTTAGGATATTGTTGATTATAGATGAGAATGGGTAGTGATCCAAGTTTAAGAGGGAATATGTTTGATAGTGTAGATAGGAAACTTTGTTATTTATTCATTGTTGTGAATGAGTTGGTCTTGTCCTTGGAAAAAATCATTTTTCTTTCCTATAGGTGATTTGCATCATAGGAACCAACCGAATAAGCTTGTTTGTAGCCTATGAATAAGAAGTTCAAAATGCACATATGGATATGATCAAGACAAGCTTCAGCATCCCCACTCTTCCAAATCTATTTTTCTCTTTATACGACCGAGAGAGTCGAGTATCCTAACAAAGACAAGAAAGAAAGTGGCATTACCTTATGTAATGATGCATGCTTATATCAAAAAGGAAAAACTTCATCTCAAAATGGTAAAGCAGTGGGAATGAAATGAGAGAGCCTCAATCATTCTCTTTCTTTGATTTGGTCACAAGTGAAACTTCTAGAATGTTTGTCTTTCTTTCTCTCAGTGTGACCCATGTTTGTCAGGACAACAATCATAACAGTGTCCTGCAAAGATTTGCATTCTTCAAATAAATATGGTCGTTCCTCTCTTCTCACCATATGAAACATTGTGTGGAATTGCCTTAGAGGAAGCTCAGGCTCCATAATCGATCCCCCCTCCCCCAAATACCAATGATGTGCTTCCATACTTGAAAATATGATGTACACATTTCCTTCATAGTATTCTTTAGTATTCAAAATTATCTTTTTCATGTAACCATCATGCGTATAGGTATTTCATTCATAAAATATATGTTGTGTTCTTAAACTCACTTCTAATACTAAAAATATTTCTCTCAACATGCGAAATTCTTTTTAAGTTTCTCAACTATTTTATTCTTTACCTTATATTATTACACATTATGTTTTTTCTCTATTTTCATCATTCCATAAGTTCTCCTTACTAAATTAACAAATCATAAGGAAAAATATTTGTCTGTCTATGATCAAATAGTTTTTATACTCGCTCTTCAAGAGTATGTGAAATTCTCATGCATATCTATCATGAAATCAATCAAGTTTTGATTGCACTAAAGTTGGCACCACAACGGATAGCCATGACATACATGTAGTGCTCAAGGGAAGAACCAAAAATAAGGATCTAAATCAGCCTTAAGAAAATCTAGAATGAACCAAATACCCAAAACCAACATTAAGGTCAATATTTCCATTTTCCTTTCATATAAAAATGTAAGCATTGATGATCAATGATTCCAACTGAGACATATTTAAGAAAAGTTGCACATAGAATGCTACAAACTTATTATTTGAAATTATCAACAGATAATGCAAAGAATTTTTCTTTGAGTTGACATCAAGTAAGACAAAGTGTGTTGACATTTCATTTATCATTCTGATAAACTTTTCTTCTTATTATCATGCATTAGTCTTATACAACTAGCACATATAAGGATTTCTTTCTAAATCACAGTTCTACTAAATACCGGCTGCATATTGAAGTTGGAAGGGACTAATTATCTTGATATTTATCCATGACAAATTTAAGTACCTAGATACGGTACTTAAATTATCAAATTTTCCAGAGCTAACACCTCAACTCCCCCAACTACTACACTTAAACTTGAACTTTCTAACTCATTGGTTCCTATAAACTCAGAGTAAACACTACTACCAAATTGTCAGGACCTAATTACATAGAAATGCTTAGATCTAGGGTTTTCATATTGGAATATAGAGAATCTAATAATATGCCCTAAAAATATTTCTCAACAGACTACATTATTCAAAAAAAATGTCAAAAGTTTTCTTATCATTTAAGTACATACATATTCAATCCACTTATTCATTTACAACATGACTGTGACATTTGTAGGTGCTAAGGAATTATCAAATACACATACTCCAACAAAAGAAAATAGGTGCATCGATTCCACAATTACAAATCTCTTTTTTGAATAGGGACCTAGAGTAGATTAGGACCCCAAAATTAATTAAAAAAACTACTCTAACTAACCTTTGTGGTGGAACTATTAGGAAATTAGTTATACCAATCATGGGTCAATCTAAGAAGTTTCTTATGAGGTAGATGATATATTGTCTTATGTTAGTGTAGATCTCTTCTTAGGATGGACAATATTCTTTACTATAATTACAAAGTTTTTCATATTTACATTATGAACTTGCAAAATATCCAGATGAGAGAAATAAAAAGTCTTAAATCTATAAATAAAAAGTAAATAAGTTATCTCAATTGGAATAAAAAGTATTGGTATATGTTGAAAGCAACAAAACATAGTTCATTGATATCATAATAATGACCATTCAGTAATTTCCATTCATAAAAAAACCATTCCATGATTAACTTTAATGATTATCTATTGATATGATTTTTCATACAATTTCTGGGATGAGGTTTGTCACCAACTAGAATTCACCATACAAGTCTTATGCTAAACCTATGACCTAATATTAGGGTGGAGATTTAAGGTTCTAAAGCCTATAAGTTACCCAAAGCAATGGTCTAACCAGGGGTCAAACTCATTTCATGGTACATATTGAATAGGAATGTTCTGAATTGTGAATTTTTTTGAAGTCACATAATTTTTTGATAAGTATATTAAGTTAGAAATGTTGAAAAAATTTGATGTTTCACATGTCTTTTGTATTTTTTGTCACAAGTTCCACTTACTATTTTCATCATGGTCTCATTTTCATTTGAATAATCATATAGCACATTTACATTTTCATATCTCACTTCATTCAAAGTTCTAGAATTAACTCATTTATTAACATAGATGAATCTGATTTCTTCCCATTGTCATTTTATATGACTAAATCCAAGATTAATACATTCAAAATGTACAATTTAACCATTTCAAATTCAATACCACCTCAAAAAATCATAATATGTTATTAATAGAGTTCAAATTCAAAACATATACTAGATTTCTCTTGATCTACAAAGAGTACTATTCAATGCCCACATGGGTATGTGGTAGTTTGATGTTCATATGATTCACAAGTCATATATCTTTCACATTCATAATCAATATTTCCATCATTTATATCATGTACTACTAATATAGCTATCACTATTAGATCTCATTGATAATCTCAATCCTATAATTTTTTTTTCATCCTAATATATAACATTAACAAGAGTTGATTAGTGAATTTAAACCATGAATAATTCACCTAAATATTTTTGAAAGAAGGAAACATAATTTACTATCCTCATAATTAGGAAATGAATTGAATAACTTGAATTATCTATTTAACATGAAATTTTGAGATATATACTACATGATGAATTTCATTGAGCATCATTATTCATGATTACAATCTCATCATTTTAACCTTTTTGTCATTTTCTCAAATATCGTCAATTAAGTCATGGAAACATTGTATAAATAGATCAAGACTTATTGAAAGACAAAAGATGAAGATAAAGGACATGAGCTAAATATATCATCAGTCTCATTTTCCACAAATCATCATTTCCATTGAAACAATAGATATTGTATGTACTATTGATTCTCATATGATCATTTGAATTGAAAATCCCAAAACCACTTGTTATAATAGATAAATTCTTCTTGATTTAGCTAGAAAGTGAATTTCAATTGAACATTTACCTTTACAGACATGTAATTAATTTTAATATGAACACGAAAGACCTTAATGTTACATTATAGGTACAAGATACTTAATCATATATCATTTTTGTAAAAGAAAGGTCCAATATAAGGGAAAAGAGTGAATGTAAATATAAATGATCTAACATATGAACTAGTCAACAATTTGATTATATTTTCATCTTACATGTGTGACATTAATAGATTTTACATGGTAATCATCTTGAGGAGGGCTCATAAATGTGGAGTGAAGTTGATGACTTATTAGAACGATATGATTTGGTACAACAATGTATGCATGATGATTATGACTCATCAAAAGATAACTGATGTATGTATCAAAATGAGTCAGAAGAGGATACTTCATACCTTCTAATTCTATACTCTTTATTATATATTGCTCAAAAGACATGAGTATTTCTTGGCATTTCACTCTACCACTTGGCATGATTCATTATGTGACAAGTCCATGTTCTTCCTCATCCTCAGCGCTAGTTAAGCATGGTTCTCTTGTAGATTTTCTTTATCAATAGTTGTCTTCAATATTTCAAGTTTCTTGAGAAAAGAAAAGAAGATGGTGAATGATTTTCTCAGTTGAAATGAAATAACAAGGACATGTGGGGAAGGATTGATTGTGAGTTATGTGGTATATGTTAATAGGTGGTTGGAAGAGACCTTGGTTGTCACATGTGTAGGCTGAGACGTGAAGAAGAAAGCAGTGGAGCTGTAGAGGGTTACAGGTGAAGATGACTTGTCCATTGCCTTGGTTGGTATTTATAGAGGTGAGGGGAGGGGATTCGGAGAAGGCTTCAGGTGTAGAGTCTGCCTCGTAGTACACAACCATGGTGACGGGACATTTTTGGGCAGGGATAAGCTTTGGTCTAGCTCGCCATTGGCTAAGGAAAGTGGTCGTCCCTGTAGCCCTTCATGGGGCAGATACATCCACCAAATTTCATTCAAAATGATGGTCTGTGGTACCGGATTTCTGTTACCAAAGTGAGCTTTCCGTTCATGATGCACAACACCGCCATTGTTGTGAGCATAGGAAGAAGATTATGTGCTAATACTCTACAGGTCAAACGAGGTGGTGCTACATGCGGTGGAAGCTTATAAGATGATTGTGGCGGTGCTCGAATGTGTAATCGTAGTACTAAAGCTCGTCATCACTTCATGGGTTGTCATCGGAGATTTGACAATGCATTTATGGCATGGCCACACTGGTTACTGGGAGCGGTGGTGAAACTGTGGTGCTTCTTTGACTTTCTCAGACGATGGGGAGACACCGTGAGCAATGTTGGTATGGGCTGTAGGATGGTCCCGACAGTCTTTCCGCTATAGCAGCCAAGCTGGTGAAGAAGTTGGATCGTGGAGAGAGAAGAGGGAAGAGGAAGGAGGAATGAGAGAGGGAAAGAGGAGTGGGGTCAGGTGTTCAATATGGCACGATGCTACAGGCTAGCAGGTATTGCAGCCGATAATCCAGTCCATGCGAGGCGTCCTGGTACAAGAAATAAGGTAGGAGAGTGAGAAGGTACTGTTGCAATTCAGAATATACTAATGCTAAGTAGACACCATTTTGAAACTCATAATCAAATATCAAGCAATCTCTATGGCATGTTACAACATATAACAATAAAATAATATATTTTATTTGTATACTTTCTAACATGTGGTGAAGAATAGGTGTTAGTGGTTGGGAGACTGGTCAATAGCTAGGAGAGATAAATGTGATATGGAGGCACTATGCATTAGATAAAGAGGAGAGAGAGTAAGATAACGAGACTAAGTAAAACATGGGAAGTGGACAATTAATAACAGATTCTTGAGTTTTGAAGGGTCGTGCATATCTTTTGACTAGAAACAATTATAGCTAATTTGTGTCTAACGTTGGATATCATGTGTAGGTCCTTGTATTCTATTTTAGAAGGAAAACAAATACTTGTTCCTTTAAACAACGTTACACAATAACTATGCATTGGAAACGTTATTATTTACATCTCATCTAATTTTTTTTCTCCTTCAAACAACTTTTTCACATACCGTAGTCTAACTTTT
Organism: Alisma plantago-aquatica; assembly: GCA_963693085.1. Taxonomy (NCBI): domain Eukaryota; kingdom Viridiplantae; phylum Streptophyta; class Magnoliopsida; order Alismatales; family Alismataceae; genus Alisma; species Alisma plantago-aquatica. Next base: position 1,112,038,380 of record OY856409.1, on the reverse strand, counting down.
TGGATACTAGCTTATTTTTCTCATTAGCTAATAATTAATGTTCTAGTAATATTAAAATTAACCATCTTACTAATTTACCGTTGACCTTAATTTTATCGGCTCATACATCATCACATGTATAACTTGTTAATCAAAGTATTATTGCCTTTTTATTTATATACTCGAGTGTTCAAACATATTCTTAATCATTTACTTATTTTCACATTGGTTATTTTATATTCATATTTTCTTTAATTAATTTATTTCATATAACTTATTTCCATAATTTCATTTAGAAATAACATATGATGTGTCATTGTTTTCATTTTATCCTATCTAATTATTTTCTACTTCTATATATGTTATTCACATTATTAAATTTTCTCGCAAGGACATTTGTTTCCTTTCTTTCAAATCAAAGTATTTATGTTAACATCTAATTCTTTTATGCTCATAAGGCCAACTTTCTCTTTTAAACTTATTTTATGTCTCCTTTACGATGTAGTTCTTTTTTTCAAACAAATATTGCAAATGACATTAATATTGTAATTATAATACAACTTAAATGTTATCATCTTATTTAAGTCTTAAAAAAATATAGGTTGTTACATATCTACTGTTTTAAGACCATCAAAGAGTCTTCGTTCTTCTGGCAAGAGTCTTGAATCCAACAATGGGTCACCAATATCACCGGACGGCAGTGGGTTGTAATATAGCTTCAACAACAACAAAAATAAATCACAATAGAATTTCTGCTAGAACAGAAACTTATAAGCACGTCAGCTCGTGCATATACATATGGTCTTAGTTACATCACCTTTCTGTATTCCATGCATCTGTCATCCATGTGAGCAGTCCCAACAGTTGGCACGAGTGGTTCTTGTCCAGTCTGTTATGTTTTGGAACATGTTAGGAAAGACATCTTTCCCTTACCATTTTATCTTTATCTGAATAATCATGATATTAGATGCATAAGTACATGCATTACCTCTTTGTTGGCAGACCTGGTACACGGCCGACTACCAACAATTGCATCCAATGTACCACCAATACAAGTTCCCTCTGTAAATATGTCCAACAACCCAGTCTTACCAGACGGAGGTGTGTTGCAATAAATCTTGCAGACAAACATATTCGGGACAAAATTATTTTATTGAAATCAATTTCCAGTAGCTAACATTAACACTCATTGTATAAATGTTTATCGTCTTTGCGACAGTCCATTTCCTTTTCCCCGACAATGTCATTTCACCTTCTTTCACCGAGTATGTCACCAATGGTGTAATCAATCCAGTATGTGCATATTATTTTCTTGACATAACCTAACATTTTTTAAAATTAATCCAAAATTTAACATCCACATATTCACAGCGTCTGATGTCCAATTCTATGATGTAACTTCTTCGCAGATGGCCTTGTAATAGCACGATCACTTCCGAATTCACTGACTTGCCCCTATGTTTAATGTACATGTTACACAATTTTTGCAATCATACATGTTTCAAATAATATACAAAATGTTGTAAACATATGCATAATAGTTTCTCATTAGCATAATGTTACCATGTCATAACATACATGCAAATTCTCTAAGCAACAAACTTCTTTTTCAAATTATTTTGAAAACAAATAAAGTTTGCCTATTACTTAAATGCTACACATTTTACATCAAATAATTTTTTATTTTATTGCATGGTGGTGTACATTTCAAATCTTTGTTTCAAATAAAAGGCACACAGTGTTGTAAACATATGCATGAAGGGACAGTAACATCAAATAGTAAGGCACTACATTACAGATATAAATTTTAGTGTCTACACAAAATAAATTCATTGAGCAATGTCTCGCCCACAAACCAATTTTAGTTTCAGAAAAGGATTACTTTGTCTTATACAAAGGAGGAAACATTCAGTTTATGTTAACCAATCATCAGCGTCAGGGCATTCACAACATTTATTGTGTAAATTTGGGATGTACCTTCCTAGCAAATGCCCTTGTAACTGCGCGATCACTGTCAACTTTAGTGACTTTACCCTATGATTAATATACATATTAAAATTTTAACAAATAAGAAGATATACAGTAGCTACCTTATAATAAAATTTCTTTTGTTTAATAAATCATACAAAATATAACATTTCCTTGCGCATTTACAGTTAAACATTAGTCTTTAATTGATTCAATACTTTAAAGTTATTCAAAGACCCGCATTGCAGTTGTAATTTCCAAAAAAATATTAAAAGCATCATTTTTATGCATACTGACAGAACAGTCAACATAAAATATTGTTCATGTTCTAGGGTAAGGCACATTTGTATTGTTTACCACATACAACTTGATTGAACAAATCTGTGACACCTCGTCATGCTAAATGAGATTACTCAAAACATGATCAACTACTAATAAATCACATAGTCAAAAAATACAGAATAATTAAAACTAATTACAACAATGTAAATAAACTCTAGAACATTTACAAAAGGTCCATCATTCCATTCTCATATAATGTAACAAATATTTACATATGGATCCAAAGACCTCAGTCACATCCTACATATAAAAGATATTTCACATGTACATGCCATATATTTGTAAACATTGGCATACTGCCAAAATCTCGTGTCGATATGAATATACCATCCAGAAAACACATCCAATACCCGGACATGAGAGTACAGGGTTGACACTAGGACTCTACTACAAACATCTACAACTAACCAACCTTTTGAATCTATTGATCACCAGGTTGGTTCTCTTCCACAGTGCGACCTCGACCTCATTGCCCACGACCACCTAAAAAATGTGGTGACTTGATGGAGCTTCCACTCACGTGGAATTGCGTGCACCACTAAAAATCCCAAAGATAGTAAGTCCTTGGGTTTATCCTTGCTTATACTTGGTCAAAACTCCACCCACGTATGATGAGATATGTGGAAGTCTTATCGCAGTATAGTTAAGGGTCGAATCCACAGGACAACGGTCTTGTTGGCAGCAACAAGATGGAAAATGTAAGAATTTCACTTAACTCCTTAATAGTTGATATTTAGTCCAAGGATTTGATTTTGTTGTTTTAAACTAAGTGCAAGTAAAGTAAAAGCAAGAAAGTAAACTTAGGTTGTTAACAATGATAAGGAATCACTAGGATGTGATCGGGTTTCACCACCACTACGCATGGATCAAGACATGCAACATAAAAACATAACCTGCAATAAGAGTTAGATCAGCTAGTATCTTTGTAGACTTAGCTTCCTTTCAGAGAACTAACTACGAGGAGCATGGAAATGTTGTAACGCCAGCCATCCTTGTAGGAATGGTCACTTACTTTACAACTTTCCCTCCGCAAAGTGTGTTCCTCGACTTATCAAGGTTGTACTTTCACACGTCAACTGATTCCATTTCATAGTATGAAAGTGCAACGATGTAAGTGAGTTTACTTCACTTTTTGGAAAGCACTCCTAGATACCGAAATAGGTGCATGGTGGATACATGCACCAAAAACCAACATACAATCGATTTTTGAATCTAATAGTACAAACATAGACAATTCATACTAAAAGATAAAAGATAACACAAGTTGGTGATCAAGCAACAAGCATTCATTAAATGATTGATGTCGAACTGAGAAGAAAATATATCTTTATTGCAAACTATGGATTACATTGCATGATATGAAACATGGGTAGCGGGGCTACTCCCCGCACCCTAGTGAAATGAGACTACTCACTCATAGCAAGGATAAAGAAGGAGGCGAGAAGAGAGAGAGAGAACGGCATCCCCACGAAGGAGAGAGGAAATTCAACCCCTTGGAATGAGAGAGAAGGACGATCTTCACACTTCACAGGTTGCTCGATGATGAGGACTCCCCTTCCCACCTTCTTTGGCGATGAGAGAGAAAGCAGCTTGGGAATGGAGTGTGGATCTCAGACCGGCAGCCTTCGGGCGGAGGATGGAGGATGAAATAGCTCTGGAGTAGGAGAGGCAGCCTCTGGGCGTCTGAAACTTCCTCTTGTTGGGAGGACCCCTTGGGTCTTATTTATAGGCCTTAAGTGAAGCCCAAACGGTTTGGACATTTTTGGGTCCAAACGGTCTTGAAGATCGTTTGGACCCCGAAACCGTTTGGACCCCGAGACCGTTTGGACCCCGACATCGTTTGGACCCCGAGACCGTTTGGACCCCAAGACTGTTTGGACCCCAAGACCGTTTGGATCCCAAGACCGTTTGGACCCCGAGACCATTTGGACTCCGAGACCGTTTGGACTCTGAGATCATTTGGACTCCATGCGGTCTTGAGATCGTATGACTCTGTGCGGTCTTGAGATCGTATGTCTCCATGCGGTCTAGAGACCGTTTGGCTTCATGCAGTCTTGAGACCGTTTGGTATCATGCGGTCTTGAGACCGGTTGGCTTTATGCGGTCTTGGGACCAGTTGACTTCATGCGGTCTTGAGACCGGTTGACTCCATGCGGTCTTGAGATCGTATGACTCCATGCGGTCTTGAGATCGTATGTCTCCATGCGGTCTAGAGACCGTTTGGCTTCATGCGTTCTTGAGACCATTTGAGTCTTTTGTGATTTTTAGTGACTTTTTCTATAAGTAAAAGGGAGAAAAGTTAATCTAACAGAATGTTTGCAATAAAAGAGAATAGTTAGAGATTTTGTCTACTTCATCTGAGAAAGCGTGTGGAAAACTGAAGAATATTACTAAAATAACATCACAAAATTAGAGGTTATCACCCCCCTAACTTAGAGTTTAGCTTGTCCTCAAGTTAGATAGAGTTGGGGCATGTAATGGCAAGGTGATTTTATTCAGTTAAGATTTCCATACTCTTGCTTCAATTCTAAACCTGAGATCTCTTAAGGTTGTATCGGAGCCTTTTGCCTTAACTCTTTTAGGTATTGCGAGTTGCTTGGATCTCAGGTTTCTTCCATATCTTAGCCCGCATTGGGACCACTTTTTTTTCTTTATTCGGTGCATGTCGTTGACTCTAATCAGTTTTATACTCCTCTGAAAATCCTACCAGAAACTAGAGTGGGTATGAGGGTTGGCTAAAGGCTTAGTGTGTAACTCCCCCTTCAAGTGGGGGAGGGATTGTCTATGCTTTTTGGATCTCACTACCGGGCATGATACATCTGCCTTCTTGAGGGCAGCTGAATGTACCGGTCGGGCGAGTCCTTTATCAGCCTTTCATATATTTAGATACCTTAGGGTTTCACTACCGGGCACGAAACATCTACCTTTGTGAGGGCAGCTGGATGTACCGTCCGGGCGAGACCTTTGTTGGTTCTTCATATAGATCCTTATTTATGGCACAACTCTCATGGTTTTATTCAACACTCTGGCTTTTATTTGTAAACTCACAGTCTTGGGATTTGGATATTTAGGGATTTTGATTTGGGCGGCCAAGCCTCTTTTATTTGGAGAGAAGAAAACTATTCTTAGAGTTGTTCGACATGCACTTATTTGGTTTCTACTAGTGGTCCACTTGCAAGGCTTCATGATTTGGATGTCACCTGATGTCCCTCTCGTCCTTGAGATTGTTTTGGCTTATTGTAGCCCTGATGTTGTCCTGTGGAGAGTCAGATATAGAATTGAAATAGAAGCATGAAAGTTGAGTGAAGATGATTTATTAGCTCGCCATTGCATGTCTATGTGCTATTCTTGTTATTGCTCTTGAGGGTTACTGGATTCTAAAGTTAGCTAGGGATGACTTTGTTCTAAGTAGGTTTTATTATCAGGAAAGAGATTAAAGCAAAATCTAAGTATGTGCAAGGAAAACTAATATATGGAATTGAAAAAACATGATAGAAAGGGAAGGATTTAGAATTGATACCTCGCCCTTGTCCAATGTACTCCCCCCCCCCCTAACTTATCACTCACTCTGTCCTCAGAGTGTCAAAGAGATAGGTTGAGAAGTTCAAGGACAAGGGCATCAGGCGTCCGTTAGTCCTTTATTTGCGCCATGTGTGCGAAGGAGATTAGCAGCAAACTTTCCACGTAAGGCATGGTAATCTACGTCTGTCATATCCTCTACTGGTTTTTGAAGGGTCATGATTGTGTACATCTAATAGAGGACGTAGAAGCCGCAGTCATTTGATTCCCGAATTTGTTGGGGGCATTTATGGTTAAAGGATGAGTGATGAAAGTTTTCTTTGTCGTATGCCCTTGTGTGTTGACTTAGAACATCGATTAATCTATCTGCACACTCCTTCGCCACTTCCTCTGTGGGCTTCTTTGGTGTCACTACATATTTCTTCTGCTTTGGGTTGAACTGGCTGTCAGAACTGTTGTAGATGATAGTTGTTCCTTCGTGTAGGTTTGTTGCCAGAAGCAGCCAGTGCTCATGGTGAAGGAAGGGGAGAATTATAAACTTCGGTGTTGTATATTTTAGAAAAGAGATAAGCGTTTCAGTTTTTCCGAAGTTCTTTAGCTTTAGGAGATCATCCTTCATATAAGCAGATGCCATATAAGTTGTGGGGTGATTCTGCCTGAGGAGAAACTGATAGGTAGCCATCAAGCTCACGGATAGAGACCCCTTGAATTGTACAGTTTCTCGTAATGCGTCTGCCATGATCAAAATGTCATCGGACATGAAAACGAGGTCATCCTTCTCGCCGTAAAGCCTTGACATGATGAGACGAAGTTCATTGTCCGAAAGACTTTTGCAGGCACTAAGGTCGAAGTCTGGGAAAGTTGGTTCTATGGCAGATAGGGGCACCATTTTTTATGAGGATCTCCTGATGGTTGCCCCTGACAAGAGATCTATGTCCCCTTTATCCTGTGCCAGATCAAATTGGGAAGGGTCCCATTTGCTTTGCGCGGGGACTATGGCTGGCTGTTTGTTTTTTTCTAATTCCTTTAAGGTTTGTCTGAAAGGTCGCCTTTGTGGACGTTGAATTGCTGAAAAGAGGTAACGGGGGACGTCATCTGGTGCCATTGTTGGGTCCTTGAAGAACCGTCTATCACAAATAAGCTCCATGGCATAACGCCCTCGCAAGGAGTGAAAATCTTCAGTGGCTAGCTCATTGAAAGGGATTTCTTGGTTTAGCGCTTGAATGTGACGGATAGTACAAAAAGTGCAATCCCCAGAGACTTCAGCGGTTTGGACTTGTGAGTTTATTATTTTGAACCATGGTTGGCTCCAGTCCTGACGGAGGGACGGGCGTGCAGCCCAGATTAGCTTAAGGAGACGGAAGGGTTTACATTGTGCTTCTCCTACTCCTTCTCCGACAAAATTTATTGTTCCGGTATGCAGCGCAGCGGTGCAAAAATTGTACACCTTGGCATCACGAGCCTCGGTGTCCACAATCATAAACAGCCAGTGATCGGACACTTGGAATGGCACTGTAAGATATCATGCCCTCCATGCTAGGTCGGCACGCAGTCGCTCTATTGACTTGGCTCGTATTTCTTTGTATGACAAGCCTATGGATAGATCCGGTGAGGCATTAAACACTAGTTGCTGCCTCTTTGAGCTTCTGTAGACTTTTATGCAGTTGGCAAGTAAGACACAGAATAGTGCCATTGACATCGTTGATCGTGGTCGCAAGATGTTGCGGAAGTCTTCGCGTGTTAACTTGTGCTTAGTCTTTGTGTTGTGGTAGATGATGTCACCCCCCTCTTTGGCATCGTCGACAATAGTGTTCAGGATGAAGATGTCCTGAGCATCTAGATTTGAGATGGCCGCCATATCTAGACCGTGCATCTTATGCGGAAGAGGTCGTGGCGGGGGAAGCTCCTGCGGAGGGGGTGAAGAGGTTTGCTCCAGATCTTCTAAAAAAACTTGCATGTCTTCATCTGAGTCGGAAGCATAATCGAGTTCTTCATCAGTATCTAAACGTACGCATTCTGAATCTTCCTGTTTTGGAGGAAAGGGCACTGATTGGTCAAGTGCGGAGAAAGGTTGAGGGGCGGTTGCTGGTGTGTTTGTGATGGTTCCTAAGATACATTGGTGGAACTCAGCAAAATCCGCATCTTTTGCAGACTCCCTATGGATCCCAAAGCAGAATAATCAAGGAATTGGTCTCCATATGATATATTTACATTTTTGTTGCGGGTGGGGGACTTGGTGTGATGCCCACCTTCTTGGTGGGCTTTGTCGTATCCTTTCTGAGATGGTTTTGCTCCTTGGCTTGGGCCCTCCCCAACATTGTCTGGGTCATCAGATTTGTCATCTGAGGAGGTGGTATCATCGTTAGAATCGGCTGAGGAGTCAGAGTCATCTTCGTCTTCATCATCGCCTTCTTTGTCAGTTGTTGCTTTATCTGCTGGCTTCTTGTGTGCTTTCTTTTTACACTGCCGATGAATGGCCTGTAACTCGTCAAACGCCACTTGCACATGCTCGTGCATTTCGAGCAGTTTGTCTTGTGTTTCTTTGAGATCTTTGTATCGGCCCTCGGCAGAGAGGAGTCGTGTTGTAAGATCTGTTACATTAGCTCGTAATTGTTGGATTTCATTGTTTGCCGACTCCTCTTGGCGATTGATGAGTTGTGTGAGGGTGTTGCTGATGTTATCCAAGCACGTGCTAAGAGCTATTTGGTGCTGCTTGAGCTCGCGGAGAGTCTTAGGTAGAGGTTGAGTCTGCGTGGAGATCTCATCGACTTGCTTGGCCATCGCTTCTTGCTGGCATTTTACCCCAAGGATCAGCTCGGGCAAGTTGTTGAATTGGTTGTTGACGTGATCAACTTGCCTGGCCATTACATCTTGTCATTACTGAAAACCTTGGAGGATGCTTGGCAAGGCGTGGTTCTGTTCGTCGATCTTGGCTACCTGCTGAGATAGTCCCTGCACAAGAAAAAATGGAGTTCATAATGTTAGAAGGGTCGGTGAGGAGGTTTCGGATGGTGTCAAATTGACGTCTGAATTCCTCACCGACATTAGTGAAAGGGACCCCAGTTATGGAAGGATGGGATGGTTGGGGTCTGGTTGGAAAGGGTGGAATGTCATGTGGAAGAGACACTGTTGATGGTTCGGCGAACTGCGTGGTGACTATAGATGGTGTTACCAGCGGTGGTGGGGTGGTGGTGATGTTGTTGGTGAAAAAGGTGGGATTGATAGTGGTGGGGAAAAGACTGCAGAGATGGATGTGAAGGTAGTGAATTTTGGCGTAATGGTGGAGAAGGGGATGCCCAAGGAGAAAATGGGTGAAGTGGAGGATGTAGGTGGTTGTGTAGTTGTGGAGAAAGATGGTAGAGTGGCAGATTATGGAAAGGTGGAGGGTGGTGAAGTGGTGGTGGTAAGCTCAGCGGTTAGACTCATAATGAAGGAGTCTAGAGATGAGGTGGTGATTTGTTCGTCGGTGAGGGTGGGTTCTGGTTCTGGGTGTGGTTTTGATGTTGGTGTCCCCGACAACTATTGTTGCTACGAAAGCCTTTTGGACGGTCGTTTCACTGGAATTTTTGTTATACGATCTGTCGGGGCTGTGATACTGAGCTCGGTCTGCCCCGCTTGGGTTGTCTTGGCTTGTGCTTTGACCGTAGCTAGGATTTTGGTAATCTCTTCATCGGTAAAGAGAAGTTTGTCTTTATCGTAGTCTGCTAGCACCGGAAGCGGTAAAAGGGTCCTGGAAGATTTGACAGTTGGGCAGAAGATGTAATGTAATTTGGCATCCTTCTCCTTGATAATGTAGGAATTCTTTAAGGTCTGTTCGTTGGTAAGGATGTCGCCCTTGATCTTCATGCTACGCGGAAGTAATTTGTCCATCCTGAGATATTTGATTATCGAATTTATGTGCCCACCCATGCAAATTTCTTTCCCTATGGCGTAGGCGGAGAATTTTTGTATCAAGTGTTGGCCAATATTGATCGGGTTTCCATTCAGAATTGACCATAGGAGAAATAGGTCAGCGGTTATTACATTTCCACTTTTCGTTCTTGGGAAGAGCACACCAGTGAGGATCTTGTGGAGTGTATGCACGAACCCAGAATGGGTATTGGAGGCTTTGCATGTTTTTGCCTCATCAGTTGGGAACCTTGTTAATGTTTTCCAGAAGGTGTGTCTATTGAATTGTGAAATTTCCGTTCCTGTAGCTTTGTCCATCTTGAGATGTTCCGGGTTGTCGATGAAGATTTCATTCAGAAGATTTTCTATTATAGAGATGTATTTGCCAAAAAGTTTGGTGACTAGCAGGCGGTCACCTCCGTCCCTTGCTCTGTGGGCAATATCCATCGTTTCTTTGGTGAGATAGGTAAAGAATTATGTGGTGGGTTCGATGTATGATATTTCGGGGACGAAAAAGAGTCTGGAGAGGTTAGCATTGTCTAGGATGGTTAGGATTCTATCGTAGATCCCCATCTTGAGCAGTACGTTGGAGCAGACGAACTTTGTAGGTTTTAGGGTTTTATCAATGGAGGGAAGGGTGTGAATGTAGAGGTTTTCTAGTGGTGGTGATGTAGTGGTGATGGGGGGGAAAGAAGGAACAGTGATGATGGCGGGAACGGCAGCGGAGGTGGTGGTTGGTGGAATGTTTCCTGCCAGGGTTTGCTCCCTTGCAGTGACAGGATGAACCTGCTTCCTTGCCCGCTTTTTTGGTTTCTGAGTTGTAGCGACTTCCTGGGCCTTTCACTTCCCCTTAGACTTTGTGGTGGGGGATTCTGCCTCAGGAGTCGGCTCATATTCTGAGCCTTCATCATCATCGGAAGAAATTTCTTCCACTTCTTCTTCAGGTGCCTCGGCTAGGCATTTGTTGATGCGGTCAATTTCACACAGAACTGCCATGATTTTGACATTTGGTGGGGCCTTCCTAGTCTTGTTGTAGTTTTCGATAATTTGTTGGAGCTTGGCTCGGTCCTCTATCAGTTCCTCTTGTGTTCAGTGAGGGTTGTCAGTAGTTCTGGTTGGTTGTTTTGCTGGAGAAGCCATTTTTGAAAATAGAAAGTCATGTGTTAGCATAAAAATTGATTATGTATGAGTTTTTATATATTTTCATGAAAAGCAAGCGGTGCTTAAAAAGACTAAATGGTTTGAAGATCGTTTGGTCCCAAACGGTTTCAGGACCCTTTGGTCCCAAACGGTCTTCAGGATTGTTTGGTCCCAAACGGTTTTAGGACCGTTTGGTCCCAAATGGTTTCAGGACCATTTGGTTCCAAACGGTTTTGATGACCATTTGATCCCAAATGGTTTCGAGACCGTTTGGTCCCAAACGGTTTCTAGACTGTTTGGTCCCAAACAGTTTCAAGACCGTTTGGTCCCAAACGGTTTGAAGACCGTTTGGAAGGTAAAACATCGGGGGACGTCCAGTGATAGTGGAGGTGGTGGTGACGAAAGAAAAGAAGGTAGTGATAGAGATGATGGTGGCGATAGAAAAGAGGATCGCGGCGGAGCTGTAAACGGCGACAAGGGTAAAGATAATGGCGACGGTTTGATAGAACAGGGATTCGCGGCGGTGCAGCCGGTGTCGGTGATGGTGGTGTGCCAAACTTGTTGCTGTGGATGGGGAAAATGAAGGCGATAGCGTCGGTGACGGGGGCGCAACCACCGTGAGGATGTACGGAACCTGAGAGCGGTGGTCGGCGAATAGAACCCGCGTTGCAAGGTGTGTGGAAACGGGAGCAGAGAAGGAGCGGGAAGAGCCATTCACGAGAGGGTTTAAGGAAGGCTCGAGAGTCGAAAGAAAGAATAAGGAGGGGGGAGGTTATATTTATAGGAAACGGGGGTTGACCTTGCAAAACCTTTAGGTCAAATGGTTTAGTGACCGTTTGGACTCCAAATGGTTTTAGGACCGTTTGGCTCCAAACGGTTCTAGGACCGTTCGGCTCCAAACGGTTCCAGGACTGTTTGGGAGGGTTAAGGGTATATTGATTTTTATATTTTTATGTTTGTTTTGATTATGTGAATTTTTATATTTTCAGAAGATAAACATAAGGTAACTTAAAAGAACAGAAGAAAAAGACAAAAGAAAAACGGTGGTATTCAGATCTTGGGTTGCCTCCCAAGTAGCGCTTGGGTTTTACGTCGTTGGCTCGATGAGGTTTCGATGTTATTATGATGATGTTGTGGCATCTTTGATCTCAGTAGTTTGTCTCGGCATTTTATCTGCTGGAGTGTAGTACTTTTTCAATTGATGGCCGTTGACTGTCCTTTCTCCCCCATTGTCATCAACAATAATGACAGCTCCAGTTGGGTATATATGTTTGATGGTGAAAGGCCCGGACCACTTTGTGCGGAGTTTTCCGGGGAACAATTTGAGCTTGGAGTTGAAAAGAAGGACTTTATCTCCGATGTGGATGTCTTTTCTTTTTAGATGACCGTCATGCCACATCTTGGTTTGTTCTTTATAAATCTTGGAACTTTGATACGCGGTCATTCGGAGCTCCTCTAGCTCTTGTAGTTGGAGTTGTCTTCTTTCTCCGGCACTGTTGAAATTGAAATTCAGTTGTTTAATGGCCCACCAAGCCTTATGCTCCAGTTCCACTGGAAGATGGCATGACTTCCCGTATACCAAACGAAATGGGGTTGTCCCGATTGGAGTTTTATAAGTTGTTCGGTAAGCCCAAAGGGCATCGGGAAGCTTGGTGGACCAGTCAGTGCGATGTCTATTTACGGTTTTCGCTAAAATTGCTTTTAATTATCTATTTGAAACTTCAACTTGTCCACTCGTTTGTGGATGGTAAGGTATGGCAACTTTATGATTGACTATGTATTTCTTTAAGAGAGCTTCAAAGCTTCGCTCTAGAAAATGGGTTCCACCATCAGATATGATAGTTCGGGGAACTCCAAATCTAGGAAAAATGATATCTTTGAACATCTTTATGACTGGTTTGGAATCACTGGAAATTGCGGGTATAGCTTCTACCCATTTTGAGACATAGTCCACAGCGACCAGTATGTAAGAGTATCCATATGAAGAGGGGAAAGGACCCATATAGTCTATCCCCCAGACATCAAAAATCTCGATCTCCTGCCACATGGTGAGAGGCATTTCGTTTCTTTTTGTTATACCACAAGAGAGCTGACACTTGTTGCATGATTTGACAAAATCATGGGAATCTTTTGCCATTGTTGGCCAAAAGAAACCCGATTTTAGGATTTTCAAGGCTGTCTTTTTCGAACTCATATGTCCTCCAGTGGGGTCGGAGTGACAATGTTCTAGGACAGGAGTGATTTCTTCCTCAGGTAGGCAGCGGCGGAAGAGTCTGTCTGCGCATAGTCGAAAGAGGTAAGGTTCGTCCCAATAGTATTGCTTGACATTGTGGAGGAATTTCTTTTTGTCATGGTAAGAGGCGGAAGGGTGAATGATTCCCGTGGCCAAGTAGTTCACAATGTCAGCATACCAGGGGAATCCTGTTGTAACTTTCATTAGTTGGTCATTCGGGAGGGAGTCTCGAATGGGAACTTTATCCTCATCCTCAACTTCGATACGGATGAGGTGATCAGCGACAACGTTCTCCACCCCACTTTTGTCTTTGATCTCCAAATCAAATTCCTGAAGCATCAGCACCCAGCGGATAAGTCTGGGTTTTGCGTCCTGCTTCTGAATCAGATATCGTATAGCGGAGTGGTCGGTGTAGACGATGACCTTGGCTCCAATCAGGTAGGAGTGAAATCTTTCTAACACATAGATGACCGCCAAGAACTCCTTTTCTTTGGTGGTATAGTTCTTCTGCGCTTCATCGAGCATTTTGGATGCGTAGTATATAACATAAGGTTTCTTGTCAATTTTTTGCCCTAACACAGCCCCTATGGCATAATCGCTGGCGTCACACATGATTTCAAAGGGTTGTGACAAATCCTGGGCTCTTAATATGGGTGCGGAGATTAAGGTATTTTTCAGAGTAGTCAAACTTTGTATGCATTCTTGGTTAAAATTAAACTCGGCATCTTTGGTCAGCAATTGGGTCATGGGTTTTGCTATTTTTGAGAAATCTTTAATAAATCTTCTGGTAAAACCCAGCATGACCTAAAAATGATCGAACTCCTTTTATGTCTTTTAGTGGAGACAATTTCGAGATAACATCAATTTTTGCCTTGTCCACCTCAATCCCTCTGTCACTTACTCTGTGTCCGAGGATGACACCTTCAGTTACCATAAAATGGCATTTTTCCCAGTTCAGAATGAGGTTCGTTTCCTCGCATCATTATAAGACTCATCCAAGGTTGAGTAGACAGTTATCGAAGGAGTCTCCGTAAACTGAGAAATCATCCATGAATACATCCATTATAGATTCTATTAATTCTGCAAAGATAGAAGACATGCACCTTTGGAAAGTAGCAGGCGTGTTACACAACCCGAATGGCATTCTTCTAAAGGCATAAGTCCCAAAGGGGCAAGTAAAAGTAGTTTTCTCCTGGTCTTCCAGATGTATAGGGATTTGGTAAAATCCAGAATAACCATCTAGAAAACAGAAGAACTTTTGATGAGCTAAACGTTCAAGGACTTCGTCGAGAAAGGGCAGAGGGTAGTGATCTTTTCGCGTTGATTTGTTTAATTTCCTATAGTCGATACACATCCTCCACCCTGTCACAGTCCTTGTAGGCACTAGCTCATTTTTTTCATCTAGCATGGCAGTGGTCCCCCCCTTTTTGGGGACCACTTGGACAGGGCTGACCCACTGGGAATCTGAAATTGGGTAAATTATGCCATCTTTCAGAAGTTTGAGGACTTCAAGGCGGACCACCTCCTTAAGGTTGGGGTTTAACTTTCTTTGGTGTTCCCTTGAAGTCTTGAATTCCTCGACCATGGGTAGCCTATGCATGCATAGGGTAGGATTTATACTTGTCAAGTCATTTATTTTATACCCAATGGCCTTCTTGTGCTTCTTTAATTCGTCGAGCAGCCTTTCCTCTTGGTCTTCTGTCAGAGTGGAACTGATGATAACTGGACATAATTTTTCCTTGTCCAAGAAGACGTGTTTAAGTCCCGAAGGTAGAGTCTTCATCTCGGGGGCCTTGGGCGTGTCTGTTGTTTCTAAAACAGTGACGGATTTGAGCTCTTCAAAGGTGGTTGTAGGTGCTTCTTCAGCTTTTTCTAGGTGTTGCAGGCATTGTTGAACCAATTCATTAGCTGAGAATTCAACTTCTGGATTATTTAGAACATTTTCCAACTCATCAGGTGGCTCGGATATTTCTGTTTGGGACATTAGGTGAATTGCATATAGAAGAAAAACCTCCTCTTGAATGCTGGGTCCTTTCATGCTATTGAGGACTCGGAATTGAATTGCTTCTTTTCCCAGTCTCAAAATGATCGTACCCGCTTCAACGTCTATGAGTGCCCTGGCGGTGGCAAGGAAGGGTCTGCCAAATATTATGGGGTATCTTAAATCCTCTTTGATAACCATGATGACAAAATCACATGGGACATAAGCATCTTTGCCTATCCTGACCGGGATGTCTTCAATAATTCCTAAGGGTGCAGTGATAGTAGAGTCAGCTAGCTGAATAGTCATTGTTGTGGGTAATAAGTCTGTAAAACCCAATCTTTTGCACATAGAATAAGGCATGATCGATATGCTAGCTCCTAAGTCAGCTAATCCCTTCTTGCTTGAAGCATTTCCAATACAGCACTGGATACCGAAGGAACCAGGGTCCTTCTTTTTCTTTGGCATCTTGTTAAGGATGATATTAGAAGTAGTCTGAGCTAATTTAACAGTCTCTTGCTCTTCTGTAATGTACTTCCTTGACAGCAAAGTTTTTAGGTATTTAGCCCAAGCTGGTACTTTGGATAGGGCATCGAGGAGAGGGATGTCGATATAGAGTTTCTTCATTGCCTCCTTAAATTTTTGGAATCTGGTGTCCATCTTAGTCTCTTTCAATCTACCAGGATATGGTATCCTAGGTTTATATTGCGGGACCTCTGCCTCCTTGGATGCTTGTTCCTTTTCCTTGCCTTTTTCAGTCTCTACAGAATTCTCAATTGCTAGACTTGGGCTTGCATTTGGAACAAAGATAGATGTATCTTCATTTTCAGGAGTGATCCTTGTAGCTTCACGAAAGACACGACCTGACCTGGTAGTGACAGCATTCAGTTGCTCCGGTCATGTCTTGGGTTCGACTCTGGTTGGCCACCAAAAGTGTCGGCTGGAGGTTTCAACTGGGCAGCAATTTGTGCTAATTGAGCCTCTACAGCCTTCTGTTGGGCTTGCTGATTAGCGAGCATGGTTTGTTGCGATTGTAGCATTTTCCTGATCATAGTTATCTCATCAGTAGCCTGAGAAAGGATATTTTTCTGTTGAAATTGTTGTTTTCCTTGAAGTGGTTGTTGTGGCGATGGTGCTAACTGAGGCTGTTGTGATTGCTGCAGCTGAGGGGGTAGTTGTGGGTGCAGAGGAGGATGGGTGTATTGGTAGTAAGCGGAGGAATTCCTTTGGTAGTTGGATCTTGGTAGGTTATTTCTAAGGTTCCCTTGATGCTGGTTAAAGTTGCTTTGAAATCTTGGTGGCAGTCTATTAGAAGATCCCCCTTGCGTTTGGTGTTGTGGATTGGCAGTCCCCGCAGGATTTCCATATTGGAACCCCGGGTGGTTTCTTAGTTGGCTTGGGTTATAGTAAGCTTGTCTCGGTATGGAATAAATGGAGTTTACTTGCTCGGGTATCTGTTCTTCAGGTTGTTCGATAGTTGGTTCATACTGTTGTTGCGGCAGTTGCATATCCATCATTACATTGTAAAGCAATCCACATGATAGTGTGGGGTGATCAGATGCGTGGCAAGCTTCACAGGTCCCCGTAGTAGCTTTAACTTGCTGAATTTGGGGGTTTTTCTTCTTATCATATTCCCCAAATGAAGCTTCGAGTGCCTACTGCTTGTGAGTGATAGTCTTTAAAGCTTCAGCAATAGCTTTCATTTCCATTGATTCTTCAGCTTTATAAACCTTGAGGACTCCTTTACCAGATGATCGTCCCCAATTGGATTGGTTTTCATCTCCAAGAGTGACAATCTTCCTAGCATCTTCGTAATTTTTCCTCATAAAATTTCCTCCAGATGAGGAATCTAGAAATTGTTTGATGTCATCACTCACTCCCCTATAGAATGTTTCTATCAATTGATTCTGGGAGATACCGTGATGGGGGCACTTTCTTAAAAGCTCCTTAAATCTTTCCCATGCTTCTGGGAGCGTTTCTCCGGGAAGTTGGGTGAAGTGGTTAATTTGTCCCCTAATTTCGTAGGTCAACGACAGAGGGAAGAACTTTTCCAGGAACTTCTCTTCCAAGGGAGCACAGGTGGTGATGATTGGCTCCCTATCTAGAGAGTTGTACCAACTCAAAGCCCTTCCAGATAAGGTGAAGTGAAAAAGATGTAGCATTATTGCGTCGAAGGCAACTCCGGCTTGCGGGACCAGTCGGCAAAGTGCTTTGAATCTTTTCAAGTGGTCCATGCAGTCGTCTCCAGAACTACTAGAGAATGAAATACCCTACATGGTTTGAATGCATTGCGTCCGGATCTCAAAATGAGGTATGTTGATGATGGGTGGCCGGACTGGGTGGTTATCCTCGTAGTTCTTTGGGACGGCATAGTCTCGCAGTTGCTTGTTCCTCAACATTAACTGGGCAGCCTTGTTCTCAGCTCGGATGCGAGCTTGTTCTTCAGCTCGAATCTCTACTTGAATCTGAGCACGAGTGTCGGCGATGAGTTGTGCTCTCTGGGCGGCTATTGCGGCATTAACCATTTCCATAACTAAAGCAGCCTGTCGTTGGTCTTCAGCCATTTTCCTGGCTCTTTGGCGGTTGAGTCTAATGCGGCAGTGGAAGCTTCTCTCTACCTCAGAGTCATACTCTGGATCAGGGAAGAATCCGAGGTTATGCGATGGTTGCATACACATCTTCTACCTGAGTAGAGGAAGAAACACACTTGTTAGATAATGCGGAAGGTGTGATGAAATCAAGAAGATATGGAGTAATGTTTAAAGAAAAGTGAAAAAACCTAACCAACTAATAAGATGGTAAATGAAATTAAAACGTTCCGTTGTCCCCGGCAACAACGCCAATTTTTGATGGAGCTTCCACTCACATGGAATTGCATGCACCACTAAAAATCCCAAAGATAGTAAGTCCTTGGGTTTAGCCTAGCTTATACTTGGTCAAAACTCCACCCACGTATGCTAAGATACGTGGAAGTCTTATCACAGTATAGTTAAGGGTCGAATCCACAGGACAACGGTCTTGTTGGCAGCAACAAGATGGAAAATATAAGAATTTCACTTAACTCCTTAATAGTTGATATTTAGTCCAAGGATTTGATTTGGTTGTTTTAAACTAAGTGCAAGTAAAGTAAAAGCAAGAAAGTAAACTTAGGTTGTTAACAATGATAAGGAATCACTAGGATGTGATTGGTTTTCACCACCACTACGCATGGATCAAGACATGCAACATAAAAACATAACCTGCAATAAGAGTTAGATCAGCTAGTATCTTTGTAGACTTAGCTTCCTTTTGAAGAACTAACTACGAGGAGCGTGGGAATGTTGTAACGCCAACCATCCTTGTAGGAATGGTCACTTACTTTACAACATTCCCTCCGTAAAGTGTGTTCCTCGACTTATCAAGGTTGTACTTTCACACGTCAACCGATTCCATTTCATAGTATGAAAGTGCAACGATGTAAGTGAGTTTACTTCACTTTTTGGAAAGCACTCCTAGATACCAAAATAGGTGCATGGTGGATACATGCACCAAAAACCAACATACAATCGAGTTTCGAATCTAATAATACAAACATAGACAATTCATACTAAAAGATAAAAGATAACACAAGTTGGTGATCAAGCAACAAGCATTCATTAAACGATTGATGTCGAACTGAGAAGAAAGTATATCTCTATTGCAAACTATGGATTACATTGCATTATATGAAACATGGGTAGCGGGGCTACTCCCCGCACCCTAGTGAAATGAGACTACTCACTCATAGCAAGGACAAAGAAGGAGGCGAGAAGAGAGAGAGAGAACGTCATCCCCACGAACGAGAGAGGAAAGTCAACCCCTTGGAATGAGAGAGAAGGACGATCTTCACACTTCACAGGTTGCTCGATGATGAGGACTCCCCTTCCCACCTTCTTTGGTGATGAGAGAGAAAGCAGCTTGGGAATGGAGCGTGGATCTCAGACCGGCAGCCTTCGGGAGGAGGATGGAGGATGAAATAGCTCTAGAGTAGGAGAGGCAGCCTCTGGGCGTCTGAAACTTCCTCCTATTGGGAGGATCCTGTGGGTCTTATTTATAGGCCTTAAGTGAAGTCCAAACGGTTTGGACAGTTTTGGGTCCAAACGGTCTTGAAGATCGTTTGGACCCCGAAACCGTTTGGACCCCGAAACCATTTGGAACCCGAGACCATTTGGACCCTGAGATCGTTTGGAACCCGAGACCGTTTGGACCCCAAGACCGTTTGGACCCCAAGACCATTTGGACCCCGAGACCGTTTGGACTCCATGCGGTCTTGAGATCGTATGACTCTGTGCGGTCTTGAGATCATATGTCTCCATGCGGTCTAGAGACCATTTGGCTTCATGTGGTCTTGAGACTGTTTGGCTTCATGCGGTCTTGAGACGGGTCGGCTTTATGTGGTCTTGGGACTGGTTGAATTCATGCGGTCTTGAGACCGGTTGACTCCATGCGGTCTTGAGATCGTATGACTCCGTGCGGTCTTGAGATCGTATGACTCCGTGCGGTCTTGAGATCGTATGACTCTGTGTGGTCTTGAGATCGTATGTCTCCATGCGGTCTAGAGACCGTTTGGCTTCATGCGTTCTTGAGACCGTTTGAGTCTTTTGTGATTTTTTTTGTGTATTTTTCTGTAAGTAAAAGGGAGAAAAGTTAATCTAACAGTATGTTTGCAATAAAAAAGAATAGTTAGAGATTTTGTCTACTTTATCTGAGAAAGAGTGTGGAAAACTGAAGAATATTACTAAGATAACATCACAAAATTGGAGGTTATCATAACCCACGGGTGAGACCCAGTCCCACCGAGAGATATAACTCTCTCCAACATATATTGATTATAGCATATTGATTGACAGTAAATGAACTGAGCAGATATAGTAATGAATAAGAAATTTAAGCATATTGAATAGGTTAAGCATACTAAGTCATTAAGCAAATTAACATGACAAGAAGTATAATTACTCAAAGGGCATATGATATCATCTTGTAAACACTGAATAGTATAAAGACAAGTTAAAGACTAATTAAACAATGTGAGATGTATTTAACCATAGTCAATATACCAGACGGCTTATATCACTTCTTTATTACATTGCCCTGAGGGATTTGAGAAATATCACTCAAGTCCCAACTTATCACTATTAAATCAAAATCAGTGTCATACAAGATCTAGGAAGAGTCGGACTCCTAAGATCTTCTCCGCCCCTGGTCAGTACGGGTCCACCACAGTGACACATAAGGTCAAGCTACTAACAGCCTAGTCTATCCTTAGTATAGGTCACGGCACTAGTGAAAGGAGGCAGGTACGCATACCCTACCATCCGAGGTACAACCACATTTGTCCTCCAATCTCATCATATATATATATATATATATATATATATATATATATATATATATATATATATAAAATCACTGAGACACGACCGCAGTCATTCTCAAACTAAGTGCTAGGTATGACCATTGTCATCCTCCCTAACACTTGAATTCGGGATGACAAGCACCCCGCATACTCATCAGTTTGCGCTCTGAGTATCCCTTAGGAATACTCATTTCACTATCTAGCAATTTTTGACACTCAGATAGATGTATGGCACAGGGCACTACATGATTAGAGTTTCACTTAATTAGTTATGCTAATTGGGTGAATTAAGGCTAAATCATACAAATGTACATTCAAATCCTAATTCTTTTCTAACAAGAGTATATGTATAACAACTTCAAAAGATATAAAACATTTGATATATAAATCTTAATCACATTACCACATACTATCATTCATTGCAAATTAATGAACCACAGTTATCATCATACTTTTACAAGATACCAATATCTTATCACAAGTTCCAGGGTTTTAACCCTTATTGGAACATGAAGACAATTTCACCTCAATCATGGCTTCAAACATGAAAAAAGGTCGTTAAGACCATCACATTATTCATAGTAAGGTTATCATCATAATTCCATGCCTGAAAACAAGGCTCAAAAGATCATTAGCACATAAATATCCATATATATTAAGATGGCAAGGCACTATGATATTCAAATAGTACTACATTATGGTTTCAACACAAGAAGAGTGTACTTCATTATCACATTAATCATTCAAGAGTTCTTATTATAACCAATCAACATCATATTATCACATTAAGGTTAGGTATAACAAACTAGATCACATGGGAGTTACACATCCACTTATTATAGTGATTTATCAAATATAACTATGTAATGGCAAAGGTAAGACTACAAATTAATGGTATTGAACCATCGAATTATCATCACTAGGACCCACATATAATGCCATGTGATTTATTCTAATCCATTGGATGTTAAACCATCCAATATTATTCATTGGATCAGGTTCATTGTTCAAGGTTATCAATTGAAGTATAGGTCTAACCATTAGATCAATTGAACCAAAGAATCGTTGGTTCAATGTTTAATCAAATCTACAATTATATTCTTAACTCATCATATATGGTGATGACATTATCCACCATTAATTGTGATCATTAGTTCACCATTGATTGCTAGATCAGTAATACATTCAGTTAATACCATTAAATATTAAGCTAATGTCATCATTGATTGATAACATCATTAGAATACTTAGTAAATGATAACTAAAAGTCTAATTGAGTCAAAACCTGACCTAAGGGGGTAACCATAGGTTGTCAGTATAAATTTGACACCCTTTATCAGGAAAATCAATTCCCAAGATAGAAACACCATTGGTTGTTGAATGATATGACCATCGGTTGTGTGATAGGGAAGGAAATAGCTTGAAAACCCTAATTTGAACCATCGATTATTTTTTGCTTAGCACCATAGGTTGATGCTATCAACCTGTCCTAGATCATGTTACACCTTAGAAAGGTCATACACGTGTTTAAAAGTTCATATAGAACTGGAACAAAATAGGGAACACCACAAAAGTTCGTAATTCTAAACAAGCATGGTTTCTTTATGCTTAGATCATCACATTAAAGCATAAACATGAACTAACAAGCTTCTAGTAAGCAATATAAGTGAAGAATGTTATATAACTCACCTCTATAGAGTAGCTCAGATATCAAACAGCAAGAATCTCGAGAAAATAAGGCAAGAAATCCCTAGATTCAGATCTGAACTTGGCCAAATAGGCACTTCTCTCCACAAAGAAGCAAAACCCTAGAAAAAGAAACAAGGAGGATAGATTTTTGAGTTCTAGGGCCACTTTCACCATGGAACAGTAGGGTTCCGACCTAGAGATATATAGGAAGAAGAAGATAAAATAAATAAATGGAGTAAATAAGGTAATACTTACACTTTTAGGTCAAGATCACTAGGAGGAAGCTTTTTAGACCCAAAAAGGAAATCAATTGCAACCCTAGAATTTTTTCCCAAGAAGATCCCCGCTATATTCTTCTTTGGGTAGAAAAACTCGCAGAAGAACAGAAGGGAGAATGAAGGTCAGAGAAGGAGGGAAGTGGTGGAGAGAAAATGGATCATTTTGGTGCTTGGGGATAAGTATATGACACTCTAAGATAAAGAAAAAGAAAAAGTTGAAGTTCCCGTATCTATCCAAGTGTCCATGGCCTTAAATTATTAAGAATATACAAGCACACACACAATAAGCTCTCCCACTATCTGTATAGACCTTCTTATCTTTCCATTGTCGAATTTCCCAGCCAATCACATAATTCATTAGTTGATAGCTACTAAAGGTAGCTCATCCATGAAGGGGTAAATCCTAAAATACCCTTAAGGAAAACACCTTCAAACCATGGCTCAACTAGGAGCCCCATCACTCAAAATACTCAAGAATGATAATACAACATCTATGGAACGTAATGTATGTGAAAAATTGCAAATAAACCCCTCAACTAGGTAAATTGTAGAAAAGTCTAAAATGTATAGAAAATTGCATAACTTACTCAAACATTGTCCAAATTTGACCAAATTTGAAACTTAAGCTTGTATTATGTTTTAAAAACATATCAAAAGGTTATATTAGGGTTATAGGCATTCAATTATGGTAATTAAGCTTATTCAACTCATTAAGCAAGTTAAGGGGCCTTACAACTATAAACCCCTAACAAGGATTTTACCCCAAAATCCTACGCAAAAAGAGATGGGTATATTCTACACATGTAATTCTCTAGTTCCCATGTGGCTTCCTCTATGCCATGGTGATTCCACAAAACTTTCACTAGTATTATATCTTTTCTCTTTAGCTTTTTCACCCTTCTATCTAGGATCAACACAGGACCCTCAACATAGGAGATATCCTCATCTAACTAAACCTCTACTGGTTGGATTGTCTTGTCAGTATCTAGATGGAATTTCCTCAACATAGAGATGTGAAAGACATTATGAAATCTATGTAGCTCTGGTGGTAGCTCTAACTTATATGCTACCTTTCTGATACGAGCTAGGACAGGGTATGGTCTCATAAATCTGAGAGCCAACTTACCCTTCTTTTCAAACCTCAGCACACCTTTCCAAGGAGAAACCTTAAGATATACTCTATCTCCCACTTGGAACTCAATTGGTCTGTGTCGATTATCTGCATAAGATTTCTTCCTTTCGTGGGCTGCTTTCAATTGTTGTTGTATCACTTCGATCTTTTCTGTAGTCTGTTGTACTAGCTCAGGACCCAAAAGCTGATATTCACCTATCTCATGCCAGCAAAGAGGAGACCGACATCATCTCCCATACAGAGCCTCATAATGAGCCATATCTATGCTTCTTTTATATCTATTGTTGTATGCAAACTCTATCAGAGATGGATGTACATCCCAACTACCAAGAAATTGCAGCACACATGCCCTCAAGAGATCCTCTAAAGTCTGAATAGTCCTTTCAGACTGGGTATCGGTCTGCTGCTGAAAAGAAGTACTGAATCCCAGTTGTGTTTCGATTCTAGTACAGATTCTACTTTCTTGGGATCAACACAAATGACTTTTACAGGTATAACATGGCCCAAAAAAGACACTTCAAATAACCAAAATCCACACTTGCTGAACTTAGCATATAGTTGATGCTACCTCAACAAAGTCAATGACTGGCGAAGGTGTTGCTCATGATGTTGACTACCCTTGGAGTATATCAGGATATCATCTATGAATACGACCACATAGTGATCAAGATAAGGTCTAAACACCCTATTGATTAGATCCATAAAAGCTACAGGTGCATTGGTTAGCCCAAACGGCATAACCACAAACTCATAATGACCATACCTAGTCCTAAAAGCTGACTTGGGTATGTAATCAGCCTTAAATCTCAACTGATGGTAACCTGACCTCAAGTCTATCTTTGAAAACACAATGGCACCTCTCAACTGATAAAAACGATCATCAATCTTCGGCAAAGGATACTTATTCTTTATTGTCACCTTGTTCAACTGTTTGTAGTCTATACACAACTTCATTGAACCATCCTTCTTTATAATAAACAACACAGGAGAACCCCAAGGGGAAGTGATCAGCCTGATAAAACCATTCTCTAACGGTTCTTGTAATTGTTTCTTTAACTCCTTGCATCTCTACTGGTGTCATTCTGTATGTTGAGTGTGCTATGGGTTGTGTTCCAGGAATAAGACTAATCTCAAACTCAATCTCTCTAGGAGGGGGAATGCTAGGAAATTCCTCAGGAAATACATCCTCAAATTCTTGCACCACTGGTACCTCCTGGATACTAAAACCTACCGCCATGATATCCACAACATGAGCTAAGAAAGCCTCACATCCTTGTCTCATCAATCGCTCAGCTATCATAGCTGACATCAAACATGTAGGAAGAATCTTCCTATCACCCTAAAAAATCCACTGTACATCTCCATCATGGAACGTCGCCACCTTAGTACTATAGTCCAAGACTACCTTGTATTTTTCCATGGTATCCATTCCTAGGATTACATCAAAACCATGCATGTCAAGTGGCAAAAGATCCACTTGAATGTTGTGTCCAGAGAAAGAAAGAACACAAGAAGGGCACACTTCCCGCTACTCAGTGGAATCAACCAAAGGAGTCTCTAGCCGCAAGCTATCAGATCTAAGACTAACAGGTAGATAACAACTATCTATCACCTCTCTAGTGATAAAAGAGTGTGTCACACCCAGATCTACTAACACGGATATGAAACAAGAAGCAGACAAATCAGAATGAAATAATTCCATTTGACATGTCACGACTCGTGGATTGACCATTGCTTCTGGTTGGGCCATGGCATAGAATCTAGTTGTCGCCTGCTGCCATCCACGTCCTCTGCTCACCTATCCTGAGGATCCTAAATGGGATGTCGAATCACATCCTCTACCACTACTAGTATCAAACTGTCATTGTTGTGATCCCTGTTGATTCAGCCTTGCCTGCTGACTCACCTCCTCAACCTTCATAGGGCAATTCCATCTAATATGCCATGTTTTTAAGGCCCATAAACTTGTTTAATGAGTTGAATGAGTTTAATTACCATAATGGAATGCTTAGAACCCTAATATAACTTTTTTATATGTTTTTAAATCATAAGACAAGCTTAAGTTTCAAATTTGGTCCAATTTGGACACTTTTTGAGCAAGTTATGCAATTTCCTGTACGTTTTGGAATTTTCTACAATTCACCCAATTGAGGGTTTTTCTTTGAAAGTTTTGACATACATTATGTTCCTTAGATGTCATATTATCATTCTTGAGATTTTTGAGCCATGGAGATCCTATTTGAGCTATGTTTTGAAGGGGTTTTCATCAAGGGTATTTTAGGGTTTACCCCTTCACGGATGAGCTACTTTTAGTAGCTATTAACAAATGAATTATGTGATTGGCTGGGAATTTCGACAAACGAAAGCTAAGAAGGTTAATAGGGATGGTGGGGGAGCTTCTTGTGTGTGTGCTTATATATTCTTAATATTTTAAGGCCATAAACACATGGGGAAGCTACTTTTACACCTCATGCTTGCTTCTATCCTTATCCATGGGCTATATTTACCTCTTCCTTGCCCAAATATGAAAATATGGTTGCTTTATCTTTCCTCTAACCTAGAGAAACGAATCCACTCTGTTTTTCTGTGGAACCACTGCTCTAAGGTATAAGACAACCCCTTTTTGGAGAAGAAGGTCTCCTAGGGCTCCATCTAGCCCTACCTAGGGTTTCCAAGGTCATCTTCTAGGGAATTCGACCAAGGCAAGTAGTTTTCTTCCTTCCTTCTTTGTTTTTATTGCTATTCCCCTTCATTAGACCTTCCTCCAGGTCGGAACCTTGTTGTTCCATGGTAGAATTTGCTCTAAAGCTCTAAAACCCTACCTTTTTTGCTCCTTATGCTTAGGGTTTGCTCATTTGATGAAGAAAGGTGCTAGATGGACGAATTCATAGCTTATTATTAGATTTTTTACCCTACTTGCTTGAGATTTCTTATGTATGGGGTTTTATATTATCATATGAGGCAGGTTTTATACCTTTATCCACATTTATTGCTTACCATAAGCTTTCTAGATCATGTTGTTGCTTGAAAATGATGATTCATGCACTAAAAAGCTATGCTTGACTTGGATTTCAATTTTATAATGTTCCCGGTTCTGATTTTAGTTCTATATGAACATTTGATCTTTTGTACATTATTCCTAAGGTATAATATGACTTGGATCAGGTTGGTTTGACAACCTATGGTGCTAAGCACCAATCAACCAATGGTCAGTTTTAGGGTTTAATGTTGATTTCTTCTATAAACCATGACCTGATGATGGTATCATTGCAACAACCCTATGGTGTTGCCTTCATAACAATTGATGTTCATGATTGAGGGTGTCAAATGATGGTGACAACCTTTGGTCACCCCCTTAGGTCAGGTTTTGGACCAATTAGAAGTTTAATGATCAACCATTAAATACCCTACTGATGTTATCAATTAATGACGACATTAGCTTAATATTTGATGTTGATTAATGAATATAGTGTTGATCTAACAACATATGGTGACTTAATACTCACTAATTATGGTGTATCAGGTCTCTAAAACCTATTTTGAGTCAATCATTGTAGTTTTATCATCAATTAAGCCTTAGACTAATGGTTTCTTGGGTCATTTGATGCAATGGTCGGACCTATACTTTAATTGATTGTTTTAATATATGAACTTGACCCAATGGTCAAGAACTACAGTTTATTCCTCCAATAAAGTGGAATTATGGATAATGTAATATTTTTGTCCTAATAATGTGATTTAGATGTTTTCCTTTATATGATCAACTTAAGGAGCTTAATTGTTGACAATGGATGGCTTGTTTTAACTGAACAGTCGATTGTGGGTTTTACCCTACTCTCAATGGAACTTTTTGTGTTGTAAATCAAGGGATGTCTAGGGTTAGATGGTGACTCTTTCTAGAGCACAAATCAAGGACTTCATAGGTGGTTTATCTAAGATGTTTACTTATATAAACAACCAATGGTCTTACCTTTTAAACATCCAATGGTTTTGGGTGACATTGTGGTATGGTGATATGGGTTGAATGATGATGGAACAAATGGAGGGTTACCCTTAAAAAGGTAGTCTTACCTATTCACTCATATGAATAGAAGGTATGATAACCATATTGTGTGGATATGTAACCCTAATGAGGTATAGCTATTATACCTAGCTTTAATATAACTAAATGATGATAATTGGGTATGAATAGTCCTTGAATGACTAATATAATCATGGAGTACTCTGCTACTGGTGTTGAAACCCTAGTATGCTATAACCCAATGGTTATACCTTGATTTATGTGTGGGTTCATACTTGAGAATAGTATGAAATGTGATGGTGATGCTTCACCTTATGCATCCATGATCCAATGGGGATGTCATGAGTTAGGGTTTAGGTATGAGTGTTGATTGGTAACATTAATATAATGTATCATGTTGAACCTAACTCTAATGCAAATAGATAAATATGAGTATTCATGTTTAACATTCTTATATGATGTAATGATGGTAGAATAACCTCCTTAACATGATTATAACCTTAATGTGTTCATTGGTAGTTATCATAGACACATGGTTGATACTTTCTTATGCTAAACATGTGCATTATGAATATGATGAGTGTTAATCATATCTAGATTCCTTACATGTTGATGTAATAAAGGAATGTTCTTAATGTTAATATAGCCATGTTATGATTGTTTATGAATATCTCCTAGCTCATTAATGTAATATTGTGCTGATCTGGTATATTATATGTAAGTGATGTTGTTGAGCCTTGTTATAAGGCATGGAAAGATAATGATGATCTTGTAGGGTATAGTATGATAGTCTTAATGACCTTTGGGCATGGTTGAGCCCTGAATGAGGTGTAATCCTCTTGTGTTGATAAGGGTTTATACCCTATGATATAGTGGAAAGGATTTATATCTTGTGATAGTGTGATGACTAGTGTGGTCTCATGAATGGCAAGTGAATAGTACCATGTGATGATGAGATGAGAAATTATGTTTCACACATTTTATATCTTTTGAAGTTGTGATATTTATATGCTTGTTAGAAGTGAATTAGGGTTTGTATGTCCACTTGTTTGATGCAGCCTTAATTCACCCAATTGGCATAACTAATCAAGTGAAACTCTAATCATGTAGTGCCATGTGCCATAGATCCATCTGAGTGTCCACTTGTTTGATGCAACCTTAATTCACCCAATTGGCATAACTAATCAAGTGAAACTCTAATCATGTAGTGCCATGTGTCATAGATCCATCTGAGTGTCAGAACTTGCCAGATGGTGAAACGATTATTCCTAAGGGAAACACAGAGCGCATACTGATAAGTATGTGGGGTGTTTGTCATCCTGAATTCAAGTGTTTAGGGAGGATGACTGCGGTCATACCTAGCCCTCAGTTTGAGATCGGCTGTAGTCGTGTCTCGATGATTATATATGTGATGATATTGGAGGAAAAGTGTGGTTGTACCTCATATGGTAGGGTATGCGTACCCACCTCCTTTTTCTAGTGTCGTGACATGTACTAAGGACAGACTAGGCTATTAGCAGATTGACCTTATGTTTCACTATGGCGGACCCGTACTGACTGGGGGCGTAGAAGATCGTAGGAGTCCGGCTCTTCCTAGATCTTGTACGGCACTGATTTCGACTTAGTAGTGGTCAGTTGGATTTTGAGTGGTATCCTCATTTTTCTCAGGACATAATAAAAGATGTAATACAACCGTATAACGTATTTGTTTAGGGTTATACACAACGCTTCACATTGGATGATAACCCTTGTTTGTTCTCTTTACATAAAGATGATGCTTAGTGCAATTAAGTGATAGTAATTATACTTGTGTTGTGGATATGCATAAGAGTGTAAATGTGTACATACAGTAGTCATGCTTATGTTGATATATATACTGCTACTACTGATTAAAATTAGGATGCTACCTATATCATGTTGTTAGTTATGTTTAGCATGCTAGCCATGCCTCTATAATTAGAAATGCATATACTGCTAATCATGCTTATGCAAATACTTGTGCTTATGTTGATAGATCTTCTTATGATATTGATCTGTTCAAACTGTTAGACATGCTAATGTTGTTAGATATGCTTATGATGCTAGACGTATTCATGTTAATAGAGATAATATGCTACTAGACTTGCTTATGCTAGTTATGCATATGCTATTGAATCTCTTATATGGTTAATAAGGAAAATGATGATAGTCAGCTTGATGATGATAATTGATATCAACTCCTTTATGTATTTTATTAATCATCAGTATTGCTGAGCCTATTTGTTATATATGCTTCAACTGTCTCATTACCTAAAATTTTGTAATCAATAAGTGTTGTTGGAGGTTATATCTCTTGCTGGGACATGGGTCTCACCCTTGTGGTTCGTCACATTTTTTTATTAATCGGAAGTGATGAAAACAAACATGTGGAAGCAAAGAGGAGCTATAGTAATGAATCTTTAATAAAGTTGATTAGATGTCTAGTGTGTCCTAGAGTCATCTTGTACTCTCAGGTCTGGGCAGGAAAAGTTTGTATATGGTGTTTCAAACAAATTAAACTTTTGTTAGCATGTTAATGCTTGTTTGTGTAGCATATATGAATATTGTTATCCTGTGTATATATGTTGTGGATAAGGCAATATAACATTTGTATCAAAATCTTAGCCTAGTATGGATAAAAGAAAGATGTTGGGGTCTTATGCAAATGTTTCTGTGCAGGTGCTGATGTTGAAATCAGTTTTAATTTACCCATATTTTTAGGTATGTGATTAATTAGTGATTGATTGTGTTTTATGTTTTGAGTAATCTCATTTAGTGTAATGGGTTCTCACAAGTTGGTATCAGAGCTTTAGGTTCAGTGAGTCTACAGGGACACTAGGACTTAGGACTAGGATGATGTCTAAGTTAGGAATATGACATAAAAGTATGGTGCATATTGCCTAATCTCAATACTTGGGTGCCCTGGCCAGGTATTCAATTATTGAAGAAAGGTAAGTATGGAACTCTTAGATTGTTATCTTTTTTATTACTCTGATCAAGTAGTTATTTTGAGACAATCTAAAGAGCATAACGAATAACAAATCATGGTGTGAATATCTCAATCCTATCTTAAAGAAGATGGGAATTGCATCATAATCTATCAAAACTTGAATGTTTGGTAACTATAAGAGAAAGATACAACACCATGAAATCTAAATCTGAATACAAATAAGGAAAAGAGGAGTTCTTGAAGTGATTCAAAAAGAAAATAAAGTAAAAGACAGATAAGTCTATGCTTATAAAGTGATTCAAGGTATGAGATCCACATAAGATGGAGAGAACTCCAATGATAAGTATATAATGAGAAGATAAATGAGAACAATGAAAAAGGAATAAGGTGGAACCTGAGTTAATCTCAGACCAACTTATGTGTGTACGAAAGTGTTAACGAAAAATCAGCATGGCATGTGAAAGAAATTAAGGGAGATGATCCTGATTTAATGAAGCAAGTGTGGAATATGAGTATTTATCTATTGATAGGTGGTTGAAAAATATAATAAAATAAGATAACATACCCAAGTGGGATAAATAGTCATAAAGGAAGGAGTAATGAGATATGTTAATCATGATGATTCCTGTGCTAATGACAAGGAACCCAAAATGAAAAAGGTAAAATGATACATAAGAAGTTGTAACATGCATAATGAAAATAGAATTGGTTACCTTTTTGCTAGTGACCATTGAACAATGTTGCTATGATGTGAAAAGTGTGTTTCCCTTTGTGTCTTTCCTTTCTGGGGAACAATTTTCAAGTGGATCATTGCCACTTGGTATGTGTGGATTCATTATAAACATGAGGGTGGATAGCTTATTATAGCATAAGGTTGTTTGGACTATGGTTCTAAGATCAT
Source organism: Alisma plantago-aquatica (assembly GCA_963693085.1). Lineage (NCBI taxonomy): Eukaryota > Viridiplantae > Streptophyta > Magnoliopsida > Alismatales > Alismataceae > Alisma > Alisma plantago-aquatica. The sequence continues at coordinate 1,112,006,967 of OY856409.1, read as the reverse complement.
AAAGTTTGTGATGATTTTGCTTTTGAACCTTACAATAATTAGAAAGACTCCTCTTATTTGTTTTGATATTTGTTATGTTGGTAAAAGTAGATGATATAAGGATGTGAGTTGCTTATAGCACATGAGGTGGATACCAATGTAATGAATCCTAGTATCCAAGATGTATCAACAGTATGAGAAATATGTGAAGGTTGGAGATGTTTATTAAATGAACATTCCAAGTGTTCCTCTCCCTTAGAGAGAGAAAGAGAGTTGATGACGACCCTATAAATGTTGTTTGGAATGAAAAACAAAAGTGATTCTCTAATGTTGTGTATGGTTCAGTGATAGCTGGGCAAGACCACTATCAAGGATAGATGGTTTGTTGGTCAACAGATATGTGTGATGTGTTCCTTTAAGATAAACCAATGATCAAATGTTAATGCATAAGAGTTAGATTGGATGACATAATTCACATGATCATGATGAGTTTAGAGTTATGTCCTTTAGACTAACCAATGTGCAAATAGAATTCATGAATAGGAGGAACAAAGTGTTCCAGTCATGTCATACAAGTTATATCAAGCTTTGAATGATGACATGTCAAAGTATTTCAAACATGATCAATATTTCTTCAAAAACCTTAGGGTTTCCAAAGTAGCAATAGCTATGAGATAAGTTGAACAAGAGTGAGAAGGAGTTGATTAAATTTCTTTATGGGATCATGATATGTCTTCTAAGTAGGTTGTGTAAATCCTAGTAAGGTGAAGATAGTGTTGATGTATCACCCCTAACAACGTTGAATAAGAATGATGTTTCCTTGTATGGAATGATAGGTACCAGCATCAACATTTCTTTTGATGTTGAAAAAGAACTGACAAGTGTTCCAGTGTAAAAAAAAGGATGGATACATTGCCTTTTTTTATGCCTCAGGGAATGGTATGGAAAACATGCCATGATTGGTAAAAAGATAGTAAGTATGACTTTTGATTAATGTTTTGATACAATATATATACTTTTAGGATGATATCTAGAATTTAAAGTTGAATTATTACTACTAGAGTTGTCTAGATGACACAAAAAGTTTCTACATTCCATATTGAGAATGCCTTCTTAGGTGGGGGTTTTTGTGTTGACCCAAGATGAGATATGTATGAATGGTGTGACATCACCATGATATATAAGTAACCACATGAAGTTAATAGGATGAGGTGCAAAGGAAGTACTCATCTTTTTTTACCTTGGATTTCGAAGGTGAAATCCATGTTAGGGGTTTATAGTTGTAAGGCCCCTAAACTTGCTTAATGAGTTGAATGAGATTAATTACCATAATTGAATGCTTATAACCCTAATATAACCTTTTTGTATGTTCTGAAATCATAAGACAATCTTAAGTTTCAAATTTGGTCCAATTTGGACATTGTTTGAGCAAGTTATGCAATTTTCTGTACATTTAGGACTTTTTTGCAATTTACCCAATTGAGGGGTTTTGTTTGCAATTTGTCACATACATTATGTTCTTTAGATGTTATATTATCATTATTGAGATTTTTGAGCCATTGGACTCCTAGTTGAGCCATGGTTTGAAGGTGTTTTCATCAAGGGTATTTTAGGGTTTACCCCTTCACGGATGAGCTACTTTTAGTAGCTATTAACAAATGAATCATAAGATTGGTTGGGAAATTCGACAAAGCAAATCTAAACAGGTTAATAGGGACGGTGGGGGAGCTGCTTGTGTGAGTGCTTATATATTCTTAATAGTTTAAGGCCATAAACACATGAGGAAGCTACTTTTACACCTCATGCTTGCTTCTATCCTTATCCATGGACTATATTTATCTCTTCCTTGCCCAAATACGAAAATTTGCTTTCTTATCTTTCCTCTTACCTAGATAAACAAATACGCTCTATTTTTCTATGGAACCAACTGCTCTAAGGTAGAAGACGACCCCTTTTTGGAGAAGAAGGTCTCCTAGGGTTTCCTAGGTCATCTTCTAGGGAATTCGACCAAGGCAAGTAGTTTTCTTCCTTCCTTCTTCGTTTTTCTTACTATTATACTTCCTTAGACCTTACTCCAGGTCGTAACCTTTCTGTTCCATGGTATAATTTGCTCTAAAGCTCTAAAACCCTACCTTTCTTGCTTCTTATGCTTAGGGTTTGCTCATTTGATGAAGAAAGGTGCTGGATGGACGAATTCATAGCTTATTCTTGGATTTTTTACCCTACCTTCTCGAGATTTATTCTGTGTGGAGTTTCATATTATCATTATAGATAAGTTGTATAACTTGATCCACGTTTATTGCTTACCATAATCTTTCTAGATCATGTTCTTGCTTGAAAATGATGATTCATGCACTAAAAATTTATGCTTGACTTGGATTTCGATTTTTATAATGTTCCATGTTATGATTTCAGTTCTAGATGAACCTGTGATCATGTGTACATTATTCCTAAGGTATAATATGACTTGGATCAGGTTGGTTTGACAACCTATAATGTTAAGCACCTATCGACCAATGGTCAATTTTAGGGTTTAATGTTGATTTCTTCTATAAACCATGACCCGATGATGGTACCATTGCAACAACCCTATGGTGTTGCCTTCATAACAACTGATGGTCGTGATCAAGGGTGTCAAATGATAGTGACAACATATGGTCACCCCCTTAGGTCAGGTTTTGGACCAATTAGAATTTTAATGATCAACCATTAAGTACCCTACTGATGTTATCAATCAATGACGACGTTAGCTTAATATTTGATGTTGATTAATGAATATAGTGTTGATATAACAACCTATGGTGAATTAATGGTCACTAATTATGGTGGATCAGGTCTCTAAAACCTATGTTGAGTCAAGCATTGTAGTTGTTGTTGGGATTTAGGGGAGACAGAGAAGGCAGCGAAAACAAAAATTTTCTTCTCCCCAATCCCAGAATAAAGGAATCGTGTCAACGTCTATACAATAGGAAGGATGGTTTTTAGAGATATACCTTGTCCCGAGGATTTCTCGGAGACGTTACCTCACGGCTTGCGTGGTCTTCACCTCTGGTCTTGGACGGTGTCTGTGCAGCTCCTTGTTTCACCGGGACTGTCAGGATTGATAGTTGTCCTCTGAGCGGCAGAAGTCTCCCGCGTCTGTAGTAGTCCACACGGACCACCTAGAACTCCGATCACCTTGTTGCACAAGGCACCGGAAGGAGTCGTACCCTCCTATCAGTGTACTAGTCACTGACACACTCTCCTGCAACTAGTTGCCTTTCTGTAGTTGTCTTTCCCTCGTTGTGCCTCTCTAATCAGGCAGCACTTGTTCGGGCTCTCTCAGTTACCACAACCAGAGAGAACGACAACTTTGCAGAGCAACTGGTGTTCTGAGTTGTACTTGAGAAGCCTCCAATACCCCTATATATATAGGAGGGTCATGGGACAGGGTTCTCCACCCCGGGCAATGCGGGATTAAAGTAGGAGTAGAAGGGTTCAAGGTTTTCCACAAAATCTGACAAATTGTGCCAGTTGAACCGATCGGTTCAGAACTAAACCGGTCATTTGGGACCCTGAGCCGATCGGTTCAGACCTAAACTGGTCATTTGGGACCCTGATCCGATTGGTTTGTGGTTCTGGTCCAACTCAAATTGACTTTACATGTTCGTTTCCAACTTAATCAAATATTAGTCCTTGTCCAAATCAAATTTGACAAGTGAAACGAAGAGAAATTTCTCACCAACCTGACTTTCCCAACTCGCTCATTTGGACCAGTTGAGCCGATTGGTTCAACCCTTGAACCGATCATCTCAATCTGTCCTAAGTCGATCGGTTCATTACATGAGCCGATCGGTTCACCAACCTGAGCTGATCGGTTCATCATATGAGCCGATCGGTTGGGAGTGCAGACTGTGCAAAATCAGTCAACTGTAGTTTCAATCAATCTGATACTCTAATCAATTGGTCCAACACCTTAAAAACTATGATACTGAGCTATCAATTGATTGAGTGTTTAATTGAACTACTAAACTCCTTTAGCAATCAATTTAAACATCATTTGTGGATAAACTCCTCTTCCAGGTTAAATCCTATGTGTGTGACCCTGTAAGCCCATTTCACGTTGGTAGTGAAAATCCATAACACTTACGTCTTCACAAGCAAAGAGCGGTGCCTAGTCGCACATCAGTGCTACCCAAGTGAAAAGGAAAGTTGGAGAACAACTTTCAATCCTACAATCCGTGAATGGTGTTACAGTGAATGTATAATTCCTTTGTCTCTAATATCCCGAATGAACTCAAGGCATGGAACAGTCATCCTTTTGACGTTCATTCACTTTCTTGATCTCAGAGTAGATTGGAGGAGATATGTACGACATCAATATCACATATTGATTTACACATGCGTTTGCATTCCTATCTCAATCGTACTCATCAAGTGTCCATGGATATCAAACTCTCTCAGGAGGGACAAATCCCATATCTATCGCTCACCCCTCAAAAAACCCCATGTGTCAAAGCCACCCAATCATCACCTTTATAACAACCCATGTTTCAGGATTGTGTTTGATGATGTCAAAGTGTACCCAATGACATGTGTTGAGTGTAGTGATTTCAGGTCAAAGAATCACACTCACCACCATCACTATGAGAACTGATTGTGACTACCATGTCATGGTTCCATGTGTCAAACTCACAGTGGGTGTGTCAGGTACACTTGTTCTCTAACAAGTACCTATGTGTTTGGTTTGATATCTCCATATCATGACTAACAAGATTATGTCATCAACCAACACCACAATCTAGCCTTGTGTGTCATTGTTGTCTATCTACCTTCCATAATGACATCTGACTAGGGACATAATAAGAATGTACAAACTCTTAGCATCTGTATGATCTCATCATTTAGGTCCTCAACCTGAAAGCATACGTCATTGAGTATTGTCATTCTCTAGACATTCAATCTGTTCTATCATTATCTCATATGACTGAACCAAAAATAATCGGAAGCTTGCCTTTGATGCTTATCAAATCAATCTTAATGTATCCCACCAATCATCCCATGATTGTCTCTCAGGGCATACACACCAACAGACTCCCACTTTCACTGTGAGCCAATCATCCTTGAATCATATTCATAGTTATCTTCAAACATGTCCCACATGTTACTATGCTCTAGTGCTTACGCAGTGAGTTATGGCAACACCTTCCCAAAGTTGGTATTAACTGCATGTCTCTCATCTCTTCATTTTACATCATACGTATGAGATGGAGTTGATGTAATATGCGATCTAGTATTCCTTTGCTAACCTTTAGCCACATTGCTTGACCAAGCACTCCTTATTTGTCATCAATGACCGGAATATCTATAAGTTCATCTCATGAACTTCCAGATCCATATAGTACCCACTAATGTTGTCTAACACACAGATACTCGGCTTTTTCCTTTTAAATGGATTTCTTGGAACATTTCCATCAACAAACATTCACTTTTATATATCTCATAAATATTTTGTGATTAATCTTGTGTCCTTTTCGAAAGTTCGCATCAGTGTAACTCTTTACAGTGAACCCTTCCTTATTTCCATAGAACTAGTACTTCTCAAGTACTTATCAAGTTCTTATGGTATTCCAGTAACCCTTACTGGAACTAGACAGACATCCACTCGTCATGTCCCACATACGAGTTATCAGGATGAGCACATCATATTGTCATGTCCTACATACAAGATGATGAATGCATTTTATTCTTGCTATGTCTTATACATGCAAGATAATGGGGTGCTTACATACATGATAGATCCATATCTATTCTTAGTGTTCCCATTCTTCATAAGAATTGGACACTTGGACTTGGGATACTAACTCCATGTAACATGGACAAGTTTTCTCCCACTAAATCTGTGCACACTGAACCCTTCAGTATAGATTGCCAATGTATGCTCTCTCTTTTCAGGTCAAGAGGTTTTCGAGAACTATCTCTATAGATCTCTATTCCTATCACATAGGAGTGTCTCTATCTTTCTTAAAGATAATTTCCACTTTGGATTTCCATTCTAAAACATTTCCATTTCACATCAACATGTGGAATGTGAATATGCTCCCACTAAATCATAGATCCCTTCTTTATCTTTGACATATCAATCAAAACCCTTTGATTATATTATCAAAGTAAAGATCACAGTTCTGAGTTGCTTGTACTCAATCAATCACATTGATTAGTCCATTGTAACTTATAGACTTCATTTGCATTAATGGATTCATAAACCTTATAGGTTTTTTCACGTACACATCCTTATTTTTATTCCTCATAGGAATGTGGTTTTAGTATCCATATGCCAAATTTCTTATTCATTAAGTTGCAATCAACAAGCATCATCCTTCTCAAAATGTTATCCATATGTCTTAACGCTTAAGACTCATTCGCACTTATGGATTTCATCCCAATGGGTGCTACCATCAAGGTCATACCTTATGGTTCACATGGAAGTCATTTAGGATGTAATGGTCATAAACCATAACTCAAAATCTGCTTCCTCATATTCATCTAGATAGTTGATTCATCACATGACCAACTCATCACATAGATAAACGAGGTGTATCTGTCAAGGATATAAGAACTCACAACTCCTTGTGATTCTTAATGTCCTTTATTAGTGTGGGGTATTCTTTATTTAAGAAGAAATTAGTTATTTCATAATCATCCTCTAATTCCTTAGAGTATGACTCCTTTTGATTTAGACATCACCATGCCTTAATCACGAGCTCACTATGATACACTATCATAATCACTCATTAGGATCTCAAACATTTGGTTCAAGTATTTTATTCATTGATCTCATCAGGAATTAGCACTTTACCAAATTCACACTTCATCTATGATATTCTTGAACACTTCAAGATATTCATATTGGTATTTCTCTAAACACCATTTGAAGTACTAGCATTAAGTCCAATAGGTATGTAAATACATCACATGTATTATACCTAATAGGATAATCAATCTCCCACTATGACTAGTAAAGATTTATCATGTCCATGAGATTCATGTCTCTTACTTGGTTCTCTAACCAAAAAGATTCTAGACCTATCCATCATTTGGAAACTATAAATGAATTTCTCATGATTTATGCTAATTTGATTGTTTGAGTTATTAGTAACTTTTAGGTATCATTTTATCTTATGCATACCAAGTACCACAAGATAAACAAGGCATTGCCACAAAGATTGAAACATCAACTTTAATAATTGTCATCATTGTCATACAATATGCAAAAATTAAGGTGTTTCTATCCATTGGCAAATATGAAATAGCAGTTCATAACTCTATTACATGCCTTCAAGGCTGAAAATAAACTAAAGTACTCCTATCTATGGCGGCAACACTTGCCCCATTTATTGGGTGCTTTACACTTTATATCTTGGCATCATATACCTCAAAAATGTTACAAGTTTATTTCATGACACCTTCAGGTGGAGACGTCTGTCGCCTCCTTCTTCTTTAGTTCTTCCAGATAGATAGGACAATTCCTTTTCCAATGTCCTGGCTTTTGACAATGGTGACAATTGCCTCTCTTGGCCATGCCTCCCTTGGCTTTGAGAGTTGAAGACGACTTGGGCTGCTGGCTAGCATCAGAACCTTTCTTAGCCTTGCCCTTGCCCTTGCCCTTGCCCTTGCGCTTGGACTTGCCTTTCTTGTTGTTGATCATCATCACAGATTTAGGCTTGTCCTTCTTCATTTGTGCCTCAGCTATCCTCATCATGCCCAACAACTCTGTCAATGACTTGTTGAAGTTGTTCATGTTGTAGTTCATCACAAACTGACTATAGGATTCAAGCAATGATTGCAGTATCATGTCAGTAGCCAACTCTTGGCTCAGAGGAAATCCCAGTCTTGTCAGTTTCTCCACATATCCAATCATTTTGAGCATGTGAGGACCAACTGGATCTCCTTATGTCATGACACACTTGAACAGTGCCCTGGAGACATCATATCTCTCTTGCCATGATTGATCTTCATACATGTTCTTGAGATGTTGAAGCATCTCAATGACACCCATGTTCTCATGTTGTCTCTACAACTCGTGGTTCATGGAGCACAACATCAAGCACTTTGCATCAATGGCATCTTCAGAATGCTTTTTATAATCATCCCTTTCTACCTTTGGTGTGGTAAGAGAAGGTTCCTCTGCAGCTGGAGTATCTAGAACATAGAGCTTTCTCTCTTGAGTGAGAACAATTCTCAATGTCCTAAACCAGTCATGCAAGTTAGTCCCATTCAGCTTGTCCTTTTCAAGGACCGATCGCAATGAAAAGTGATTGTTGTTTGTTGTCATTTGTACTACAAAAGGAAATATATGCAATTTAGTCCAAAACTCAATTTTGACTTATCTAATTGATTTGAAAAGTTGACGATAAAATTAGGACTTTAATTAATTATCTCTCCCACTATTTTTGTTCAAATTGATAGCCCTCACCATCAATTCGTAAGATTGCAGCACACAATCTTCTAGTGGGTCGATTCGTATTTCATCAAGTCATGAGTCAGATTTGGCTGATCGTCCACAACTTGACTATTTAGGTAGGCCATCATGCCAATTTCATCATATGCAACTCTTAGATAGATGACATGCGCAACTCCTTGCCATTCATCACGTGCCTCTGGGCTTAGACGCTCTAAGAATCACCAGTTAAGTCTAACCCAAAAGCCGACATGGTAAACATGTATCCTGCTTTGGCAGATCCTACATGTCTACCCTTCACACTTCCATAAGATGGACGGTGCACCACACTTTGGAGTAACCTACGCTTGGTCGATCAAGTTTTTCATGTGTGCTGATGCGATGATTTTAATTCGCATTTATAGACCTTTTTCATATGTGTTTTATGCTCTAATTAGTCATTTTTATGGATAATATTGCATAATTCACTCATTTCGGTCTTTGCCATCATTCTATGTCAAATCCCCTTAGTTTCATCATGTTGAGCATTATTTATCATATTATCATAATTTGTGTGGATTTATTTGGTCTTGTTTTGGAATTTCAGGAAAAACAAGTATCTGCTTCCGTCGATACCATCGACGGAAGTCGATACCATCGACCAAGACACAGGTTGCCAGCCGAAAGGAGCAGCACAGAGTCGATACCATCGACACCCAAGTCGATGGCATCGAGATACCTTCAGGTTGCTGGTGAGGAATCTGTCGATACCATCGACTCAAGTCGATGCCATCGACTCAAGTCGATGCCATCGACACATGGAGGCTACAGCGTCGCTAAAAGACAAACCCGACGCTACAGAGAGTCGATACCATCGACATCCAAGTCGATGGTATCGAGATGACCACAGGCACTCAGACGAAAAGAAAAGAAGGCTGTCGCTAATACGCTGGGTCGATACCATCGACCCGCGTCGATGGTATCGACGCCGGCAGATATGCGTTGGATTCGTTTTGATCTCAATCGGACGGTTGGAGTTATTTGACGACCTAATTAGGGACTTATACCTAATGACGGCCGCCCACATGAGATGAGGATCTAATTTGACATTGCACGAGTGCCGAGGAAGGAGAAAAAGGAGAACGGAGGCCAGAAGCTCATCCCTGTCGATCCGGACGCTGCCGAAGATGAATTTCACCACCGAGAGGCGGGAAAGCTCGTGTTCTACGCAAAGGATCTACCGGTTCTTCTCCGTTCAGGGGTTTTCCCACTTAATTCACGTTTTTCTTATGAATTCCCCTATTTCTACCATGTATTTGTGCGAGATGAACATGCGAGGCTAAAACCCTCCATCTTTAGGACCGGGAGTAGCCCGGGAATGCATTGTATGACAGTTTTATATTAATAATTCATATTTTCTCTCTTAAATCCGTGGTATAGTTTCGTTTTCTCTATATATATTGTTATGCCTGATCATCATAATAATAACCTAATGCCCTTAATCACTTCGACAGAAGGATTAACGGTTGAAAAGAGACGAAACCTACATTAATCGATAAAACCCTTGACAAAGGAGTTGTAAAATTAATGGTGGAAACTGAGAGACCATTTGTAATGCGCTTAGTTTAGGGGAATGATTACTTCGACGGTGGAATCAACCTAAATCTAAGTAGTGAATTACACCACGACAGTGGGTAATTCTGTTTTCAAGCCACTACCCGGATAGAGAGAGAAGAGTGAGGAATTATATAAAACCTAATGCAATGTTGACTCGCGGTGGAACCGCAATCCTAAAGATACCCTTTTGAATTGATTAAATTAACCTTTAATTGATTGTTTTCTTTGTTTTATTTTATCTTCTTTTAATTTCGACAACAAACCCTACTTTGTTATCCGGCCTGGCTGATTGCAATTAGTTAGTAGGAGTCTCTAATAAATCACGTATCCCTGTGTTCGACTCGGGCCTCACAAAGGCCTATATTACTCGACGCGTACACTTGCATTTTTAACGCGTAGTAAAATACACGTCAAGTTTTTGGCGCCGTTGTCGGGGATACGGCAAATTGTTGGCACTTTGAGTGCTAAGAGCGGCCACTCTAGGCCACATTTTTTTTATTATTTTTTAAACAACTTTAAATATTCCTAAATTTCTTTATAATTGTGTTTACTGGTTCAAGCATAGTACTGAACCCCAATTTTCTTATTTCAGGTACTTTGCATGGTGCATACACGTAGTACGGACTACGCGAATCGCACACCCGAGGTTCCACCTCCGGGACCTGAGGACGAGGAGCATTCCGAGTACGAGTACCAAGAAGAAATAAATTCTGAATCTGAACCAGAAGACATGGCCGAGCCACAGACGATATGGGAGAAGATCAAAGTGTCTTCTTCATCAGCTTCAAAGGGGCCTATAAAGAAACAGGGGATCGACATACCAACATACAAGATCGATCCGGCGTTGATTAACTTGGTAAAGTCAAATGCATTTCACGGGCTGAAGAATGAGGATCCAGTTGCACACATCAGCCAGTTCGTTGAAAACTGTGATATGGTGAAGATAGACCGGTTTCCACAACATGCTCTGTACCTCAAGCTGTTCCCAAGTTCCTTGGCGGGAGCAGCAAGAGAGTGGCTACATAACCTCGATGATGAGTTCGTTGAATCATGGGATCATATGGTGGAGGTTTTCTTCGAGAGGTTTTTCCCTCCTGAGAAAACCAATGACATGATTAGGAAGATTCACAATTTCACCCAACAGGCGGGTGAAACATATTCTGAGACCTGGGAGCGATTTCAGGTCATGTTGAGGAGATGTCCGCATCATGGGTTGGACAAGGAGACACAGGTGAAGATCTTCTATTTTGCTCTCTCCGAGCATGATAGGAGTAATTTGGACTCAGCCGGTTCAGGATTTTTCCTGAATAACACTGACACAAGATGCTGGGAAATACTGAAGAACGTGGCAAGAAAGCAATCTTGGGGAGAAAGAGAGAGGCCCAGTTGAGCAAGCTAGAGTCGCCAGCGAATCAAAGGCAATAAGAGAGCTTAATGAGAAGATGGATCTTCTCGCAAAGAAGTTACTGCAGAAGGAAGACAATGAGTCCGAGGATGAGGCTCAAGTCAAGTACATCGGGCAACAGCAAGGGTACAGGAACAATGACTACTCATGGCGAAAGGACAAAAAGTTCTCATGGAAGGATCCGAACAATTTTCTGCAGGATCCGGACGCCAAGCCTGCACCAGCCACAGAGGACAAGAGCACGGAGTTGCTCAATCAGGTCATCAAGAAAAACCAGGAGTTAATGAACACATTCGGGCAACAAATCAAGCAACAGGGTGAATATATGAACCAATTTGGGCAGACTTTGCAGAGCCACGGGGCTCAAATGAGGACTATAGAGACCTCCATGGCGCAGATGGCAGCTGAAATTGCAAGTTTGAAGAAGCCAGCACATCCGGGTTTTCCGGGGAACACCAATGTTCCCGGGGGAAACCAGCAGGCCAAGGCCATCTTACTGAGAAGCGGCAAGAAGGTGTTGAATCCAAGGACGGATGACACAAGCACACCGTAGGATAAAGTTGAAGATGCAACTACTAAGGAGCAGCCCACACCTATCACAGGGCAAGCTGAAGACATAGCTGTGGATGGTAATGAAGAACAAGCTACTGAGGAGGAACCGCAGAAGTTGACACCCTATGTGCCACCCCATCAAAGGGCACATACCGTTCCGGTCCCCTATCCGAATATTGCAAAGGCAAGGAAGGTAGATGCACAATTCAAGAAATTCTTGGACAGCTTTAGGAAGCTTTCGGTCAATATTCCGTTGTTGGAAGCGATTGAGCAAATCTCGTCATATGGGAAGTTTCTAAAAGATGTCATCACCAAGAAGAGGAAAATACCAGACACTGAGGTCGTGGTGTTGAAGGAGCAAGTGAGTGCTTTCATTATGGGCACTCTACCGCCAAAGAGACAGGATCCCGGATGTTTCAACATTTCTTGTTTTATCGGGAAGTTCAAATTTGGAGAGGCACTATGTGATTCTGGGGAAAGCATCAATTTGATGCCCCTTTCTAAATTTAAAAAGCTAGGATTAAAGGAGTCACGGCCGAGCAATATGACTATCCAATTGGCCGATAATTCTGTGGTGAAACCTTATGGAATCTGTGAAGATGTCTTGGTAAAGGTGGACCGATTTGTTTTTCCGGCTGATTTTGTGGTTATGGAAATGCAGGATGAGCATGGCAATGAGCTGCTACTTGGACGTCCATTCCAATCTACAGCCGATATGATCTTGGAGATGGGAAGAGGTCGCTTGACCTTGGGCATAGCAGATGATCGATTTGAGATGGTCATGCCCTCTGGCACTGCGTCTACTAAAGCAAAAGCACATTGTAACATGGTGAAGCATGTGGATCACAATATCTCACTCTGCCTTGGAAAACCATTCTTGGACATGGCTCATGTGATGAGCAAGATGGATAATGGAACCTTAGCTGTGGACATCATGGAGCAAACTAAAGTTGTCTCTTTGTGCAAAGCTGTTGGATTTCCGAATGACGAGAATGAGGACCTTCCACCTTCTTGGGAGGATGATGTGATTACTACTTCAGTTGTTGATGCATATCCAGAATTCCCTTTGGAAGCATGTTTGTTGAATGTCACCTATGATTGGATGCGGAGTAAATCACTCAAGGAGTGTGCCAAAATGCTTCAGATGCTTCCATGTTTCTACACGAGGCACTATGAAGATTTAGGTACACTTCCCCCACCGCTGCAATCATCTCTCATTTGCCCGCCAGAGTTGAAGTTGAAGCCGCTGCCCCCGCATCTTAAGTACGTCTTTCTAGCTGAGAAGGACAAGTTACCGGTGATTGTATCTGCTTACTTGAGTGCGGATGAGGAAGAGCAACTACTGATAGTGCTCAAGAACCACCGTGGAGCTTTTGGGTGGTCTATTGCAGACATCAAGGGGATCTCCCCTACACTTTGCCAGCATAAGATACGGCTCGAGGAGGGAGCCAAGCCAGTCATTCAGCCTCAAAGACGTCTAAATCCGAGCATGATGGAGGTTGTGAAGAAGGAAGTTATAAAACTTCTTGCTGCAGGGATCATATATGCCATATCAGATTCGACGTGGGTGAGTCCCACACAGGTAGTCCCTAAGAAGGGGGGAATTACTGTGACTAAAAATCTGTTGAATGAACCTGTCACCACCCGATTGGTAACCGGGTGGGGAGTTTGCATTGATTACCGTCGACTGAATTCCGCCACTCTTAAGGATCATTTTCCTTTGCCATTTATCGATCAGATTTTGGAATGTCTTGCCGGTCGGTCGCATTTTTGTTTTCTGGTTGGGTATTCGGGGTATAACCAGATTTCGATTGATCCTTTGGATCAAGAGAAGTCTACGTTCACTTGTCCCTATGGGACTTTCGCTTACCGACGAATGCCGTTTGGACTATGTAATGCACTGGTGACGTTTCAACGCTGCATGCTCGCCATATTCTCTGACATGGTGGAGCGTTGTCTTGAGGTTTTCATGGACGACTTCTCGGTTTATGGGGTGTCTTTTGATGAGTGTCTATATAACTTAGACAAGGTGTTGCAGCGTTGTAAGGACACACACTTGGTCCTCAATTGGGAGAAATGTCACATGATGGTGACAGAGGGAATAGTGCTAGGACACAAGGTGTCTAGCAAGGGTCTTGAGGTAGACCCAGTGAAAATTGAGGTGATTTCCAAGCTACCCCCACCAAATTCTGTAAAAGGGGTGAGAAGCTTTTTGGGACACGCCGGGTTTTATCGGCGATTCATTAAGGATTTTTCTAAAATTGCAAAACCTTTATCCGAATTGTTGGAAAAAGATGCAGTTTTTGATTTCAACGATAAGTGTCTTCACGCATTCAAAGTTTTGAAGGAAAAATTGATTTCAGCTCCTGTTGTTCAAACGTCGGATTGGACAAAACCATTTGAATTGATGTGTGACGCTTCAGATTATGCAGTAGGAGCTGTTTTGGGGAAAAGGGTAGAGAATAAGCCCGTTGTGATTTTCTACGCTTCCAAAACGCTTAATGATGCTCAATTGAACTATACAACTACAGAAAAAGAATTACTTGCTGTTGTGTTTGCTTTTGAAAAATTTCGGCAGTACTTAGTGGGATCTAAAGTAGTTGTGTGGACCGATCATGCTGCGATAAAATATTTGATGGAGAAAAAGGATGCAAAGCCTAGACTCATTAGGTGGATTTTGCTTTTACAAGAATTTGATATTGAAATTCAGGACAAATCCGGAATTGAAAATGTAGTGGCTGATCACTTGTCTAGGTTAGATAGGGTAGATGAACAAGATTTGCACATACCCATAAGCGAGACGTTTCCCGATGAACAACTTTTGAAAATTAATTCTAAGGAACCGTGGTTTGCTGAAATTGTTAACTATTTGGCTTGCGGGATCATCCCGGAAGACTGGTCATATCAAGAGAAAAAGAAATTCTTTCATTCTTTGAGATACTATTTTTGGGATGACCCAATTCTTTTGAAGCAATGCAGGGATGGTATTCTATGCAGGTGTGTGCCGGAGGTGGAGTACGAGAGTGTTCTCCACCATTTCCATGCGTCGCCTACGGGAGGACACCATGCCAGTTCACGGACAGCAGCCAAAGTGTTGGAAAGTGGCCTTTATTGGCTAACTTTGTTTCGGGATGCCTACGATTTTGTAAGGCAATGTGACCCATGCCAGCGAGCAGGTAACATTTCGAAGAGATAAGAGATGCCCCTGAATGTATTTCAGGAAGTTGAGGTATTTGACTTGTGGGGCATAGACTTCATGGGACCCTTTGTGTCCTCGAATTCAAATTTATATATCTTGCTAGCTGTTGACTATGTGTCAAAGTGGGTGGAAGCAATCCCCACAAGGACTAATGATTCTAATGTAGTGTGCAGGTTTGTGAAGGAAAATATATTCTGCAGGTTCAAGATACCCCGAATGATAATAAGTGATGGGGGCACATACTTCCGGAATCAGAAATTTTCGACACTTTTGAAGAAATATGGGGTCAAACACAACATCGGCACCCCATATCATCCACAGACGCAAGGCCAAGTGGAGGTCTCAAACCGTGAAATCAAGAAGATTCTAGAACGGACAGTGGCATCCACAAGGAGAAATTGGAGTGCCTTACTACCGGACGCACTTTGGGCATATAGAACGGCGTACAAAACACCTATTGGCACCACACCTTTTAGGTTGGCGTACGGCCGGGCTTGTCACCTTCCGGTGGAGCTAGAGCACAAGGCCCATTGGGCGCTTCGAAGGCTGAATTTGAGTTATGATGAAGCCGGGAGAAAGAGGATGTTCGAGTTGAATGAACTAGATGAGTTACGCATGACGGCATATGAGAATGCCCGCATATACAAGGAGCGCACAAAACTGATCCACGATCGCCATATTGAGTTGCGCACGTTAAAAAAGGGAGATAGCGTTCTATTGTTTAACTCCCGCCTCAAGTTGCACCCTGGGAAGCTGAAGTCTCGGTGGAGTGGACCATTCGTAGTGGAAGAGGTGAGACCGCACGGTGCGATTCTTGTGTGTGATGGAGATGCCACGTTCTTGGTGAACGGACAGCGGTTGAAGTTGTATTTTGGTGAAAATTACAAGAGAAAAGTGAATGAGGTCAAACTCATTACGCTTGTGGATGAATGAGATGCTGGGAAGACGTCTAGCCTAAGACGTTAAATAAGGGCGCGTGTTGGGAGGCAACCCAACCATTGCTACATTAGGATAGTTTAATTATAGTCATAGATTGCTTTCATTTCATTTAAATTCTAGTGTAAAGAAAATACCTTGATCCGTTTGTTCAATGTGCAGGCACAGGCAGGGTCGATACCATCGACACACTGGTCGATGGTATCGACATAGGTTCAGGTTGACAGCTGCAAAAATCGCTCTGAGTCGATACTATCGACGGTGCCGTCGATGGTATCGACATACCTACAGGTAGGTTGCGCAATAATAGTCGATGGTATCGACATGCCAGTCGATACCATCGAGATCTCTGGAGAAGTTCAGAACGATTTGTCTCAGTCAACTCCATACCATCGACGGCTTCGTCGATGGTATCGACATGGTCACAGGTTGAAGCGAAAAAGTGGCGGTGTCGTAATGAAGTCAACTCGATACCATCGACACCCGTCGATGGTATCGACATCCATGTCACCGACCCGCACAAAAACATCGACGGCGATCGCGAGTCCACGTCAGCGATCCGGGTGCTGCGTCGATACTATCGACCTCCAAGTCGATGGTATCGACAGGTCAGCAATCTGGGTTTCCCAATCTAGCAAACGTCAGCCGTCGATACTCGCGAGGGAGGCGGATAGCAGCGAGACGGGTCGATACCATCGACCCGCGTCGATGGTATCGATGGGTCAACAGTGGTGCCGGCCAAGTCTATATAAGGAGAAGTGCAACGTCATTTGATGTCACACCTTCAGAGCAAACTTCCTCCTTTGTGCCGAGCACTCCCCCGAGCCCTCCAAGACTGAAGAGCAGCAACATCGAGCAAGGATCTTCACCGAGCGGAGAATCACTTCTCCATCTTCCTCGAGCTCTCTTCTTCTAATCCCATCTTTCTTGCAACAATGGTGCATGCCGCCGGATCATCGTCCTCACGCGCGAATCCAATGGAGATCGTGGAGTTTGTGCCACCTCCTACTGCTTCCGTATCACGTCCGCGCTTGGTTCACCCATCCACGGAGGTGAAGAAGATCTATGAAGAGATCTTGAAGTGTAAGATAGAGCCTACCCGGTATGTGGACCGGGATATGATCCGCGATCTTGGATTCGAGGCCAACTTGGCCTATGTGCTGAAGGGTCAAGCACGTCACACCAGCAGAAGGCCAGACGAGCTGGAGTACCATGCGGATGGGCAGCCGTTCTTCGGCGAATGGCCCACCTACAAGGAATTGGTGGCGGAGTTTATGGCGTCCCTCGACGTTTGCGTCGTGCCCAACGACGTGGTTGCGTCGGATCGTGAGTGGATCAAGGGCAGAGTATCGTTCCGGCTGTTCAACATCGACTACAACATCACTCTTAGGCAGTTCAACAACATCTTCAACTGGAACCACTCCCAACATGATCACCGCCGACCGGACGCCCGCACCGACTATGACAAGATCTTTGTCGAGCTAGTGACAGTGCCGGCGGGAAAGACAGTGAGCTACCACAATGTTGCGGTAGCGGATTTTGAGCATCCTTTTGTCCGGGTCCTACACGAGATGTTGAGTTTCACGTTCTTTGCCCGGAGTGATCTAGCATTGAGCAAGTTTCAGGAGAGCGACCTCTTCTTTCTCTACATGCTCCTGAAGCGACAACAATGCAACAGGGGTGCGTTCTTTCTGCAGCGCGTCCTGGCGGTGAAGAGGAGTACAAGGAAGGCTCTGATCCATTTTGGTGGACTCATCACCAAGTTGGCGCACTACCTCGGGCTCAACTTCTCCACCATGACGTCGCTTTCTACGAGGAGTAAGGTGAACGTGCAACATCTGCACCGTTCTAATCTCATTCTTCTACGGGATGGGTTGGCGTACGCACACTGCCACGTCAACCACGCTTACCAGGAGTGTGCACTTCCGGACGCCGTCTTCCACATCGAGGGCGCACAGCACTTCCGGTGTCCGATCATAGCCGTCGAGTCCGATGAAGAAGAAGGCGGTAACGACGAACACGAAGGCGAGGCTGAGGAGGAAGAGGAGGCTTTCACACCTCTTCACGCACGAGTAGCACCACGGAAGCGTCCTAGGATGCATCTGGGTGCGTCTTCATCATCACAGCCCCCGCCGCCATCACCACAGCCCTCGCAGCCGAGCGAGGATGCCTACTCCATGCAAGGCATGTATACGATGCTGCAGGACATCCATCAGACACAGCAGCAGCATCTAGAGATGTATACCGGTATTCAGGATACTACGAACCGGTTACTTGACAACCAAAGGGCGATGTTCGAGAATGAACGTCTCCTCCTCGACAACCAACAGCAGATACACAATCAGTTGCAACGGATGGAGATGCAACAGGAGCCCTTCTACGACCACTACTGGAGTCAGAGCTACTTTGGAGGCTATCCACAGCCTCCGCCGAGGACCCATTACGATCCGAGCTTCCAGGGGGAGTATTCTTCTTGGGATCCTACGGCCCCACAGTACCCACCTCCGCCTCCACAAGACTGATCGGGTATCTCTGTTCCACTCTTAAGTTTGTTTTTGACTATGAGGCCATAGTCGAATTCAAGCTTAGGGGGGTAGTTGGAACAGTTCTATCTTTTCTTTTGTTGTTTTTTTTAGTTTTTAGCATTGTTATTTGTTTCTTGCATTTTTTTTAGTTTTGGTAGGATCCACGTGCTATCTAGTGTAACTGTGGATGTTGTAAAAGTTTGTCATCTTGCTGTTTGTTCATGGGAGATTTAAGGGAAATTTAAAAAATTTTGTGTCGTGGGATAGCTTGACTTGGTTGTCCTTGGGGAACTTATCCTACGAAAATGATTGATTATGTCAACTTTAAAACAACATTTCACACCTGTACTCCTATTGACTCATGAAAAGTGGATAGTAATGGTTGTTTGAGCCTAACTTAACCAAATGGTAATGAGACCTTAATTGGATGTAAGAGAGAGAACCCTCTAAACTACTACACAGGTCAGTAAGGAGGGACACATAATATTTTTCTAAGGTTCAGTCATCTAATCTTGTGATCATTCCACTTCATTTTTCCATAATCCACCTAAGAATTGGAAGTAAAGTATATTTTTAATTCCTTCTTGTGTGCATAGTATTTAGATAGGACTTGCATTGATATTTTCTATACGTTTGCATAAAAAGAGAAAAAAATATAGGGATTCATGCACATTACCTTTAGGTGCATGCCATGTAATTGCACTCATGACTTTCATGCATAAAGTACACCATGTATCTCAATTTGTCCTCAAAAGTGATCTAAACTGTTCCATACCTTCTATATATTGCAAAGAATTTCTGAGCATGAAGAAAATAGCCCAATATACTTATCTCTAAGAAATTATGGATATGTGGGCTAAAGAAAAAATTCTGAAAATCTGAAATAGAAAAAAAAAGAGAGAATTCAGAAGGAAGTGAAATAAGAGGGAGAAAGGAACAGGATATCACTCGCATTACAGGAAATTGAGTACATGATGTAATTTGATTAGACGTCCATCTCATTTTGAGGAGGAAGGTTAGTGCATGCATCATTTCACCCAATTTTAGGCATTAGGGCATTTCTAATGTGCATTTGCATCACTTAGGACATTTTGTTTTATGCATATTGAAACTGTGCAATACTTCCAAGTTCATCCATGAAACACCCATTTCCATCCACCCGTTGCTCGGATTGGTAGGCCACCGTGAATTTCTCCTCACTAATGATTATCAGGAGAACTGCTTCCATGTAGATGGTAGTTAGGGCGAGCAACGTAGTATAGGCGATCACAAGATGCACCACTGCTGAATCGGCGAATTTTATTATGTTAACTGCCTTATGTGATAGTGTTCATCGGTTTGAAGGATAATTTCTCTTATTGATGATTATTGTCGCCTTTAGGGTAATTACTGTTCTGTGGTTAAAGAAGGCCGGTTTGAGAATGTTCAGTGGGAGTCACATGGGATGTTGGGTTGGTGTGTTGATTTTTAGTTGACATCTGCAATTCTATTCTAAGGATTAGTTGCTCGAGGGCGAGCAATGTTTAAGCTTAGGGGAGTTTGATGCGATGATTTTAAGTCGCATTTATAGACCTTTTTCATATGTGTTTTATGCTCTAATTAGTCATTTTTATGGATAATATTGCATAATTCACTCATTTCGGTCTTTGCCATCATTCTATGTCAAATCCCCTTAGTTTCATCATGTTGAGCATTATTTATCATATTATCATAATTTGTGTGGATTTATTTGGTCTTGTTTTGGAATTTTAGGAAAAACAAGTATCTGCTTCCGTCGATACCATCGACGGAAGTCGATACCATCGACCAAGCCACAGGTTGCCAGCCGAAAGGAGCATCACAGAGTCGATACCATCGACACATAAGTCGATAGCATCGAGATACCTTCAGGTTGCTGGTGAGGAATCTGTCGATACCATCGACTCAAGTCGATGCCATCGACACATGGAGGCTACAGCGTCGCTAAAAGACAAACCCGATGCTACAGAGAGTCGATACCATCGACATCCAAGTCGATGGTATCGAGATGACCACAAGCACTCAGACGAAAAGAAAAGAAGGCTGCCGCTAATACGCTGGGTCGATACCATCGACCCGCGTCGATGGTATCGACGCCGGCAGATATGCATTGGATTCGTTTTGATCTCAATCGGACGGCTGGAGTTATTTGACGACCTAATTAGGGACTTATACCTAATGACGGCCGCCCACACAAGATGAGGATCTAATTTGACATTGCACGAGTGCCGAGGAAGGAGAAAAAGGAGAACGGAGGCCAGAAGCTCATCCCTGTCGATCCGGACACAGCCGAAGACGAATTTCACCACCGAGAGGCGGGAAAGCTCGTGTTCTACGCAAAGGATCTACCGGTTCTTCTCCGTTCAGGGGTTTTCCCACTTAATTCACATTTTTCTTATGAATTCCCCTATTTCTACCATGTATTTGTGCGAGATGAACATGCGAGGCTAAAACTCTCCATCTTTAGGACCGGGAGTAGCCCGGGAATGCATTGTATGACAGTTTTATATTAATAATTCATATTTTCTCTCTTAAATCCGTGGTATAGTTTCGTTTTCTCTATATATATTGTTATGCCTGATCACCATAATAATAACCTAATGCCCTTAATCACTTCGACAGAAGGATTAACGGTTGAAAAGAGACGAAACCTACATTAATCGATAAAACCCTTGACAAAGGAGTTGTAAAATTAATGGTGGAAACTGAGAGACCGTTTGTAATGCGCTTAGTTTAGGGGAATGATTACTACGACGGTGGAATCAACCTAAATCTAAGTAGTGAATTACACCACGACAATGGGTAATTCTGTTTTCAGGCCACTACCCGGATAGAGAGAGAAGAGTGAGGAATTATATAAAACCTAATGCAATGTTGACCCGCGGTGAAACCGCAATCCTAAAGATACCCTTTTGAATTGATTAAATTAACCTTTAATCGATTATTTTCTTTGTTTTATTTTATCTTCTTTTAATTTCGACAACAAACCCTACTTTGTTATCCGGCCTAGCCGATTGCAATTAGTTAGTAGGAGTCTCCAATAATTCACGTATCCCTGTGTTCGACTCGGGCCTCACAAAGGCCTATATTACTCGACGCGTACTCTTGCGTTTTTAACGCGTAGTAAAATACACGTCATGTGCTGCTAATGGAAGGTGTATAAGAATTAATATTTAGATGAGGGATTTGGTTTTATAGGTACATATACATATCCAATCACCACAATACATAGTACATATTATATACATGCTATATCCCACAGAAAACATGTGAAATGATAAAAGCGATGATTATGGCCATCCTAATGTGATTCCTTGTGCCAAGAGGAATCACGATCATCTAGGTCCATATCACATGTAACCTATACAAGATGAACTCTGTGCTTTGCCATTCTGGGTTTGATCAACTCATCTCTGTGATTGATCGGATCGCCATCAAGCCGGTTGGTTAGGTGCCACCATCCAATCGACTGGCGCCTGAAACTGATCGATTCACTAGTCATTGTGCATCTTCTCAGGGCCACCACCTGCTTGTCTCATTCCTCGAACCAGTCGTCTGGAATGCCAACCGATTGGTTCATGCCTTGAACCGATCATCTCAGTTGTCGTCAGGTTGTCTGCCATTCTTTGACATAACAGGAAATAAAAGTTTTATCCAATTTACATTTGAATTGAGAAACCCCGAGTTACATTCGGGGGGAGAAAAGGTAGGAAAGAAATCTCGAGTTATCTCGAGTTACATTAAGAAAAGGAGGTAGGGAATCAGTGCGTAGACCAAGATTCAAGTAACCACATTCAACCATACACAGTCATAGGGTTTATTGGCCATAACCACACTATACATCCACCACAAAACTCATTTAAGGGCGACGCGTATCGAGTGCATTCATATTACATATCATATATGTATATTAGGATTTGTGGATTTAGGATTGGACATGCATAAAGCCAATTTTATTTTCATCGTATGCAATAAATAAAGGTGACAACCCAAAATCGATCACATCGATAATCCTAAAGTATAGAGCAGTTGACGTGGCTCTGATACCACTGTTGGGTTTTAGGGGAGACAGAGAAGGCAGCAGAAACAAAAAATGTCTTCTCCCCAAACCCAGAATAAAGGAATTGTGTCAACGTCTATACAATAGGAAGGATGGTTTGTAGAGATATACCTTATCCCAGGGCTTGCTCAGCGACGTTACCTCGCAACTTGCGCGGTCTTCACCTCTGGTCTTAGACGGTGTCTGTGCAGCTCCTGGTCTCACCGGGACTGTCAGGATTGACAGCAGTCCTCCGAGCGGCAAAAGTCTCCCACCTCTGTAGTAGTCCACACGGACCACCTGGAACTCCGATCGCCTTGTCGCACAAGGCACCGGAAGGAGTCGTACCCTCCTGTCAACGTACTAGGCACCGACACACTCTCCTACAACCAGTTGCCTTTCTGAAGTTGTCTTTCCCTCGTTGTACCTCCCTAATCGGGTAGCACTTGCTCGAGCTCTCTCAGTTACCACAACCAGAGAGAATGACAACTTTGCATAGCAACTGGTGTTCTTATTTGTACTTGAGAAGCCCCCAATACCCCTATATATAGGAGGTTCATGGGGCAGGGTTCTCTACCCTAGGCAATGCGGGATTAAAGCAGGAGTAGAAGGGTTCAAGGTTTTCCACAAAATCTGACAAATTGTGCCAGTTGAACCGATCGGTTCAGACCTGAACCGATCGTTTGGGACCCTAAGCTGATCGGTTTGTGGTCCTGGTCCAACTCAAATTGACTTTCCATGTTCGTTTCCAACTTAATCAAATGTTAGTCCTTGTCCAAATCAAATTTGACAAGTGAAACGAAGAAAAATTTCTCACCAATCTGACTTTCCCAACTTGCTCGTTTGGACTAGTTGAGCCGATCAGTTCAACCCTTGAACCAGTCATCTCAATGTGTCATGAGCCAATCGGTTCATCACATGAGCCTATCGGTTCACCAACCTGAGCCTATCGGTTCATCATATGAGCCGGTTGGTTGGGAATGCAGACTACGCAAAATTAGTTAATTGTAGTTTCAATCAATCTGATACTCTAATCAATCAGTCCAACACCTTGAACACTATGATACTGAGCTATCAATTGATTAAGTGTTTAATTGAACTACTAAACTCCTTTAGCAATCAATCTAAACATCATTTGTGGATAAACTCCTCTTCCATGTTAAATCCTATGTGTGTGACCCTGCAGGCCCATTTCACATTGGCAGTGAAAATCCATAACACTTATGTCTTCACAAGCAAAGACCGGTGCCTAGTAGCACATCAGTGCTACCCAAGTGAAAAGGAAAGTTGGAGAACAACTTTCAATCCTACAATCTGTGAATGGTGTTATAGTGAATGTATAATTCCTTTGTCTCTGTTATCCGGAATGAACTCAAGGCATGGAACAGTCATCCTGTCAACATTCATTCACTTTCTTGATCTCAGAGTAGATTGGAGGAGATATGTATGACATCAATATCACATACTGATTTACACATGCGTGTGTACGCCTATCTCAATCCTACTCATCAAGTGGCCATGGATATCAAACTCCCTCACGAGGGACAAATCCCATATCTATCACTCACCCCTAAAAAAAAAACCCATGTGTCAAAGCCACCCAATCATCACCTCTATAACAACCCATGTTTCACGACTGCGTTTGATGATGTCAAAGTGTACCCAATGACATGTGTTGAGTGTAGTGATTTTAGGTCAAAGAATCACACTCACCACCATCACTGTGAGAACTGATTGTGACTACCATGTCATGGTTCCATGTGTCAAACTCACAGTGGGTGTGTCTGGTACACTTGTTCTCTAACAAGTACCTATGTGTTTGGTTTGATATCTCCATATCATGACTAACAAGATTATGTCATCAACCAACACCACAATCTAGTCTTATGTGTCATTGTTGTCTACATACCTTCCAAAATGACATCCGACTAGGGACATAATAAGAATGTACAAACTCTTAGCATCTGTATGATCTCATCGTTCAGGTCCTCAACCTCAAAGCATACGAAATTGAGTATTGTCATTCTCTAGACATTCAATCTATTCTCTCATTATCTCATATGACTGAACCAGAAAGAATTGGAATCTTGCCTTTGATGCTTATCAAATCAATCTTAATGTATCCCACCAATCATCCCATGATTGGCTCTCAGGGCATATACACCAATAGTTGTATCATCAATTAAGCCTTAGACCAACGGTTTCTTGGGTCATTTGATGCAATGGTCAGACCTATACTGTAATTGATGGTTTTAATATATGAACTTGACCCAATGGTCAAAATCTACTATTTATTCCTCAAATAAAGTGGAATGATGGATAATGTAAAATGTTGGTCCTAATAATGTGATTTAGATGGTTTCCTTTATATGATCAACTTAAGGAGCTTAATTGTTGACAATGGATGGCTTGTTTTTACTAAACAGTCGATTGTGGGTTTTACCCTACTCTCAATGGAACTTTTTGTGTTGTAAATCAAGGGATGTCTAGGGTTAGATGGTGACTCTTTACAGAGCACAAATCAAGGACTTCATAGGTGGTTTATCCAAGGTGTTTACTTATATAAACAACCAATGGTCTTACCTTTTAAACATCCAATGGTTTTGGGTGACATTGTGGTATGGTGATATGGGTTGAATGATGATGGAACAAATGGAGGGTTACCCTTAACAAGGCAGTCTTACCTATTCACTCATATGAATAGAAAGGATGATAACCATATTGTATGGATATGTAACCCTAATGAGGTATAGTTGTTATACCTAGCTTTAATATAACTAAATGATGGTAATTAGGTATGAATAGTCCTTGAATGACGAGTATAATCATGGAGTACTCTGTTACTGTTGTTGAAACCCTAGTATGCTATAACCCAATGGTTATACCTTGATTTATGTGTGGGTTCATACTTGAGAATAGTATGGAATGTGATGGTGATGCTTCACCTTATGCATCCATGATCCAATGGGGATGTCGTGAGTTAGGGTTTGGGTATGAGTGTTGATTAGTAACATTGATGTGATTTATCATGTTGAACCTAACTCTAATGCAAATAGATAAATATGAGTATTCACGTTTAACATTCTTATATGATGGAATGATGGTAGAATAACCTCCTTAACATGATCATAATCTTAATGTGTTCATTGGTAGTTATCATAGCCACATGGTTGATACTTTCTTATGCTAAACATGTGCATTATGAATATGATGAGTGTTAATCATATCTAGATTCCTTGCATGTTGATGTAATAAAGGAATGTTCTTAATGTTAATATAGCCATGTTATGATTGTTTATGAATATCTCCTAGCTCATTAATGCAATATTGTGCTGATCTGGTGTATTATATGTAAGTGATGTTGTTGAGACTTGTTATAAGACATGGAAAGATAATGATGATCTTGCAGGGAATAGTATGATAGTCTTAATGACCTTTGGGCATGGTTGAGCCCTGAATGAGGTGTAATCCTCTTGTGTTGATAAGTGTTGATACCCTATGATATAGTGGAAAGGATTTATATCTTGTGATAGTATGATGACTAGTGTGGTCTCATGAATGGAAAGTGAATAGTACCATGTGATGATATGAGATGAGTAATCATGTTTCACACATTTTATATCTTTTAAAGTTGTGATATTTATATGCTTGTTAAAAGTGAATTAGGGTTTGTATGTCCACTTGTTTGATGCAGCCTTAATTCACCCAATTAGCATAACTAATCAAGTGAAACTCTAATCATGTAGTGCCATGTGCCATTGATCCATCTGAGTGTCAAAACTTGCCAGATGGTGAAACGAGTATTCCTAAGGGAAACTCGGAGCGCATATCGATGAGTATGCGGGGTGCTTGTCATCCTGAATTCAAGTGTTTAGGGAGGATGACTGCGGTCATACCTAGCCCTCAGTTTGAGAATGGCTGCAGTCGTGTCTCTATAATTATATATGTAATGATATCGGAGGACAACTGCAGTTGTACCTCAGATGGTAGGGTATGCGTACCCACCTCCTTTCACTAGTGTTGTGACCTATACCAAGGATGGACTAGGTTGTTAGCAACTTGACCTTATGTTTCACTATGGCAGACCCATACTGACCAGGGGCGGAGAAGATCTTAGGAGTTTGGCTCTTCCTAGATCTTGTATGGCACTGATTTCGACTTAGCAGTAGTCATTTGGATTTTGAGTGGTATCCTCAATTTCCTCAGGACATAATAAAAGATGTAAACAGTCGTATAGTGTATTTGTTTAGGGTTATACACAATGCTTCACATTGGATGATAACCCTTGTTTGTTTTCTTTACATAAAGATGATGCTTAGTGCAATTAAGAGATAGTAATTATACTTATGTTGTGGATATGCATAAGATTGATGATGATGATTGATATCAACTCCTTTATGTATTTTATTAATCATCAGTGTTGTTGAGCCTATTTGTTATATATGCTTAAACTATCTCATTACCTAAAATGTTGTAATCAATAAGCGTTGTTGGAGGTTATATCTCTTGCTGGGACATGGGTCTCACCGTTGTGGTTCGCCACATTTTTTTTAGTAATCGAAAGTGACGAAAACAAACATGTGGCAGCAAAGAGGAGATATAGTAATGAATCTTTGATAAAGTTGATTAGATTTCTAGTGTGTCCTAGAGTCGTCCTTTACTCTCAGGTTTGGGAAGGAAATGTGTGTATATGGTGTTTCAAATAAATTGAACTTTTGTTAGCATGTTAATGCTTGTTTGTGTGGCATATATGAATATTGTTCTCCTGTGTATATATGTTGTGGCTAAGGCAATAGAACATTTGTATCAAATTCTTGGCCTAGTATGGATAAAAGAAAGATGTTGGGGTCTTATGCAAATGTTTCTGAGCAGGTGCTGACATTGAAATCGGTTTTAATTTACCCATATTTTTGGGTATGTGATTAATTAGTGATTGATTGTGTTTTATGTTTTGAGTGATCTCATTTAGTGTAATGGGTTCTCACAATGTTTGTCCACATTGATGACACACTCAGTTATCACTATGTGGTCTAAACGGCCTTGTAACTGAGACTGATGATGAACTGCGAGCTCTTATTGGTGGAAAATTGTGACCTCTACCCCTACTCGGGGTCCACTATGACGGTGCATGTGATCTTGGTTCAGTGAAGGTTGACCTTGGTTGCGAAGGTGGTGGGAAAAACTTTGGCTTCTTAAAGCCTCCAGATGATTGCCCTTGAAACTGCATAGGTCGCTTCTTAGCATTAGCTTCATGCTTCTCTATGGCAGACCTCTCAGTCCTCCTGCTAGATTCCACAAAGGTGGAAAACCTTTCCCTATTCTCCAAGAATGATGTTGTAGTAGTCCTCGTACTCAGGCCCTTCTCAAATCCTCAGATCCTTTCCTTATCTATTGCTTCCATGTGCGGGCAGAACCTTAGAAGTTCCATAAACTTTGATTCATACTCATTGATAGTCATAGCTCCCTAACAAATCTTCTCAAATTGAGAAATTTTCTCATCTAGGTAGGTCTCTGGAAAATATCGGCTAACAAATTCCCTCTAAAACTCCTCTCATCCTATCACAACTCCTGGCCTTTTCTCCTCTTCTATGGCCCACAAGTGGCCAGCACTACTCTTCAACAAGTATATTGCATTTTTAACTTTGTCTTCTTTAGCAATGTTTAGGATTTTGAACGCCTTTTCCAGCTCATTCAACCACATGTCAGCATCTTCTGGATCAGAAATACTTGCATATTCAATCACCCCAACACGTCTAAGACATTCAAATTTCTTCCCGATACCTTGGGACTCCACATTAGAGGCGGCTGCCCTAGCTTGAGGTGTTGGTGCTCTGTCAGCAGTATGTGTAATTGTGGCCATCATCTGTCTAAACATATGTTGAAACTCAGGGTTGGCCATCATTTTCGGGTCTAGATGAGGCATGGTGGGCTGCTCTAGCCCTGCTTTTGGCACTCTCTCATCGCATGCCTTCCTCCCAGCACCTCCTCCTGGTGCTACATAGCTACTCTCAACAAGTTCTTCATGTCCTCCAGACATATTTGCATAAGCATAAACTATGATCAGATATATTGGATACGGAAGAATAGACTCAAACCTAAGTCCTATGTCCCTGTAGACTCGGTAAACCTAGAGCTCTGATACCAACTTAACTGTGACACCTCATCACGCTAAACGAGATTACTCAAAACACAAAACACGATCAACTACTAATTAATCACAAAGTCAAAAAATGCAGAATAATTAAAACCAATTACAACAATGTAAATAAACTCTAGAACATTTACAAGAGGTCCAACATTCCATTCTCATATATTGTAACATGTATTTACATATGGGTCCAAAGACCTCAGTCAAATCCTACATACAGAAGATATTTTACATGTACATGTCATATATTTACAAAAATTGGCATACTACCAAAATCTCATTTTGATATGAGTATGCCATCTAGAAAACACATCCCATACCCAAACCTGACAGTATGGGGATGACACTAGGACTCTACTACTAACACCTACAACTAACCAACCTTCTGAATATATTGATCACTAGGTTGGTTCTCTTCCACAGTGTGACCTCAACCTCATTTCCCATGACCACATAAAAAAATGTTGTGACCCATGGGTGAGACCCAGTCCCAGCGTTAGATATAACTCTCTCCAACATATATTGTTTATAACATATTGAATGACACTAAATGAACTAAGTAGATACAGTAATGAATAAACAATTTAAGCAAATTGAATAGGTTAAGCATACTAAGCCATTAAGAAAATTAACTTGACAAGAAGTATAATTACTCAAAGGTCATATGATATCATCTTGTAAACACTAAATAGTATAAAGATAAGTTAAAGACTAATCAAACAATGTGAGATGTATTTAACCATAGTTAGTATACTACACGGCTTATATCACTTCTTTTATTACATTTCCCTGAGGGATTTAAGAAATACCACTCAAGTCCCAACTAACTACTACTAAATCGAAACCAGTGCCATATAAGATCTAGGAAGATCTAGACTCCAAAGATCTTCTCTGCCCCCAGTCAGTACGGGTCTACCACAGAAACACATAAGGTCAAGATGCTAGCATCCTAGTTCGTCCTCGGTACAGGTCACGACACTAGTGAAAGAAGGTAGGTACACATATCCTACCATCTGAGGTACAACCACAGTTGTCCTCCAATTTCATCATCATATATATATAATCATCGAGACACGACCGCAGATGTTATGACCGCATCTGAGCTTAATTGGTAAACTAGGGTTTACTTGGATGATTGTATGCTTAACTAAGTTGATCATTGTTTAAATCTTGATTAGTGATGGTTGTTAAGTTTTGATGTTTTAAATATAATGAGAATATTTAATCATACTTTGATTCACATAATTAGGATTTAAGATTTGGAAACCCTAATCGGCCCAAATTAGGGTTTTGATGACATATGAATACAGAATTTAATAAGTATAGTGTCTTACTAAATGATTTTTAGTATTTTATTTGTAATTCTGATTGAATTCAAATTTGTATATGATTTGGATATCTCAAATGTGAACACTATTCAAAAATATAAGAAGTTTTGAAGAATTTTCTGACCTGTTTTTCGGTCGAGTTTCAAACTCGACCAATCATATTTTTAGATTGATATAGCAGTGAACTATATGATTTTTCATTATTTATTGGTAATTCTAAATGATCCGAAATTTTAACTAGAGATATGAAACTCAATAATAAACAATATATAAAATTTTAATAATTTTTGGATGCGTTTAGACATTATCAGTAGATGAATTACAGTAATATTTTAATGATAGAAAATTCAGCTAAAATAAGAGAAAGTATAGTGAGGAGTCAATGTGCAATTGACCCAAGTAGCTCAATTGCTCTATATGGTCAACCTAACACACAAGGAGCTCTTATAATTCGTGATTCAATCCAGAGAAACAAAATCCTAGAGAGAGAGGGAGAATTAGGGTTTGAGAGGAGAAAGTGATGGAGATGCTGACCTAGGGTTTTGCGGTTCGAGGAATGATGACATCATGTAAGTTTAGCTTCTTTGGATATAGTTTTATGGTGAATATTCTCTCAAATGTCAAGATTTCATCCCTCCCCTGATTGGATTTGAAATCATATCAAATCATGTCCTTTTCTCACTCTTTCTAACCTAATCTTCAATTCTAGGGTTTCTGAGTTGAAAGGAAAAAGAAAGTGGTGATTGCTAGGGTTTTGATATGGATTCGAGATTTTCAGATATGGGATACGTTTTTAAGTTGTTTTACAGCTTAGGATGAGTGGGTAAAAGAATATTTCAATCAATTGTACTCAACTAGATGGTTTTAATTTATATTCTCAATTTCTCCCTAGATGACAATAAATGAAAAGAACTGTTCTTGAATTCAGTTTATAGAATACTTCAATTCATGTTCCAACTATGATCTGAAAACATTTATATGATGACATGGATATAGATATCCATGTATCTTGAATACTACAGAATTAAGAAGTTTATTGAAAATCTTCTGAAGATCTAAATTTTCAAGTTATTTGGGTGCTTGAACGACATTATAGTTGAAATTCGGATCTATGTTTATATGATCTTATTTATGTTCCTAGTGCATATAATTCTACATGTTTGATCTCTTTGATTTGATATATGGACAAATAGAGTTTCTGATTTTCACAATACATATCCTATGAATAGCAAGTAATCAAGGATGGAAACCCAATCTAGTTATGCTTTTACAAGTATACATATCTAATTTAGTAGTAAATGGCTGATTGAAATTATTCATGTGATATTGTGGGATTTTATTTGAATATTATCTTATATGCATATATGCTTTGTTTATAAGATTCAGATTTTCTAACTCAAATACTTGTCATGAAATGCATATGTTGTTATGCTATTGCAAGTGGAGATATGACAAGCCCTAGATAAGTATGTTATCGATGCCATGCATAAATGTGAGAAATGTTGAATGAGAATATTTATATTAGTAGACATGATATATGTTTGAATACATGAGAAGTGCTATATGTGCATGAGTAAGGAGAAACCATAAGAAAGGGGTAAACAATATATTAAGCATTCAGTTCAGTATCATCAGTTATTTCAATTCAATAGTCTGAGTAGTCATTAATATACAGAGTTAAAAGAGATCAGTCTAAGAGAAAGATATAATCAAAGTTACTATGATAATAGTAGCCTTGAACACAATAGATTCCCTATGAGAGGTCTACACCGTAGGGATGAAACGACCTAAACCTGGCAGTGTCCAGTATACGGGGGTCGGATCATACTAATAGGTGGTATGGTAGACGAAGCCCTAGTGGAAGTCTCCTTAAAAAATATAGTATGTAGTGTCCAACATCAACCAGAGATCCTGGTGGCAATAGAGTACAGAAAAGCCAATAGGTAGATTGACTCTCCACATGTGTACTCAGGTTAGAGGAGGGGTCCAGTTTTATGGCCCATAAGTGTGCCGAGGCCAGAGAGCCATTTTCCTATTGCAGACCAGTGATGTAGTCAGGCTTAGAATCCTGGGTGTGTCAGCTAAGCCTTATACGGTGAGATCGTATTTCATTATGATTCTTCATATGTAGAGTACACTGCATATGATCAGGGCATAAGCTAAAATATGATAATATAAGTTTAAAGAGTTTCTTATAAGTAAGAAGAGTTAAGAAAGATTTGATTTCAGTTTCGCAGCAGTTGTTCTTTAAATGTAATATTGAATATAGTGAGGATTATATTTCCATACTTTTTTATTTCTAATGATGTAGGCTTCAATGTTATTTGTAAGTTTTTTTTTAATATCTAGTCTTTTAATTTGAAATTACTATCTTGTTTTATTTCAATTATCCAAGAATGATAAATGTCTGATTCAGTACTTTAGACTGCATTATTTTTTTACTCATTCACTGAGCGAGTAGGCTCACCCCTCTACTCAAATTTTTTAGGGAAACCGTGGGGATTGAAGATATCATTGCATTAAAGTAGATCTTCCATAAGAGTTAAGTCTGAGAATAGTTAAGTTCAGTCAGTCCTTGTCACTCTAGGTCCTAGTATAGATGTGAGAGTGTTGTAAGTGATGTTTTGTATCTTTATTTTCTTAATAAGAGAGAATGTATCTGATTATCATGTAGCATGTACATGGAAATGTGAGAAACATAATGAATGTATGGATGTGTATCATTAATGTTGAGATCATATTAGAGAAATAAAAGTTTAATTCTATTGTAAAGTTTGTTTATGTGATTGGATGTGAGAAAACAAAGAGTTTGAAATGAAAAAAGGGAGTGCACTTTGTATTAAGTATAATCATCAATCTCATGCCCTAATATCATGATTAGTGTTAATCATGGGATGCGCGTGTGACAAGCTTTGGTATCAGAGCTTAGGCAGAGTCGTCAGGGACCATTAGGATAGAAAGTCAGAGTTATAAGTGTGGCAGATAGGTAGTGATGTGTCTTTAGCTCTGGGAGGTTTGAGTATTTAGATACCCTGACCCGGTATCTAAATACTTAGATTGACCAGTATGAAGCTACTTTGTCTATTCTTCTCTGGATGCCCTATCCAGGTATGCAGAGGAAGGATAGGCTAGAGAGAAACCCCAGAAATTTTAGGATTAGGAGACCAAAAAGTAATGAAGGAGTAAGAGATTAAACATAGAATGTGATACAACTCTTGCTTTATATTTCTTCTTTAATTGTACATAAATAGAAATGCTCTTATCTGTATGAATTCATAATATCAGTTTGTAGACCAAAAGTTATGTTTAAATGAGTTTGCCCTAAGTGGATATTCTTTCCAAATGTTTGAGATTAATAGGAGTTGGTTAATCTTGAGTAGCTCTTGGCTTCACGGCTGTAGGTTCAGCCTACACTACTACAGAAATAGCATTCAGTGTCGCTTTTCTGGGCGTCGGTTATTAAGGAAAACCGACGCCTATAATATAAGGCGTCGGTTGTTTAGGCAAACCGACGTCTATATTCGAAGACCAGCCAGACACGGGTACCGCTTTGTATTTAGCGTCGGTTGTTTATAACAAACCGATGCCTAAAGCCGCCCGCGAAATCCAATTTTCGAGCGAAAAAAATAGTGTCACTTTCGGCGTCGGTTATGTAGATTAAAAACCGACGCCTATGTGTGATGGAAATTTGCGCGAAAAGTGTCCTTTTCAGCGTCGGTGATCCTTTTATAACCGACGCTGAAAGTGGTTCCCGCCAAATAATTTCATGAAAATATCGTCCAATTGGACGTCGGTTGTTTCAAACAACTGATGCTAAAGATGTTTAGGCGTCGGTTGTTGTAAACAACCGACGCTATTTGGGAACTTCATAACCCTCGATCGCCCGACTCTTCCCCTTTCTTCTGTTTCATTGCGAGCGATTTCTTCTCTGCTGTCGCCCGACTCTCTGCTCCTTCTTCTCCACGACAGCGCCACCGTGCCGCCACTGCTACTCCGGCGCCCCCTTCTCCGGTGCCCCCTTCTCCTTCTCCTCCGCCGCCGCACCCCCTTCTCCTTCTCCTCTGCCTGGCCGCTGCCTGCCTGCCGCCGCCTGGCCGCCTGCCGCCGCTGACGCTCCCTGCTCGTCGGAGTCACTGCCGCTGGTTCTGGAGCTCGCCGGCCGCCGCCCACGTACTCAACCAGCTCGACCTCGCCCTACTCTGCTTGCCCAGGTACCTGCCGACCTACCCAGGCGCGAAATTACTTCTTTATGTGCCGACCTAATCTGCTTGCCTAATCTGCTTGCGCGAAATTGGCTCCCTACTCTGCTCGCTTAATGTGCCTAATCTGCTTTAAGTGGTCCTAATATCATAACATGATAGTTTTATAATCATGGCTAAACATAATATGAACTAGATCTTTTTATGTCATTAAATCAATGAACTTAGGAATTGGGGGTTCAAGAATAACCCTAATGATAACAGGATAATAAGGAAACCTAAACTCTAGATTAGGACTTGAGTAGCGTTTAATGTTATTATATGATTTGTGGCACTTTAGGATGTATATACATGCAACAAAAGTTAATTGCTTGGTTTTCTTATTTGCTTGGATAATATACTCAGTGAATTAATGTATGATTTGCATGGATCACCATCAAGGTACGTGGTTGTACTTATGATTACATGTATTTACTTCCTATGTTTGTCAAGGTTTCTTGAAGATTGAATAAGTGATAGATGTTGGATGTTTATTTATTTCATGCAAATTATAAAGTCCTTATGATTATCACATTAATTAAATCATGATATTCTGAACCCTAGGTTACACAGATTGAAAGGTAACACACTTTGTCCTAAGTTGCTAATTTTTATTCTAATATGAACTCTAGTGTCATCTATCCATGTTGCCTATAGTTTATAACATTGCATTGTGAATTATTGCATGTTTGAAACTATTAAATTCTTGATTTATTATTTAATAATTCTCTATAGATTAGGTACTTATCATGTCTATTAAAATCCTACAAGTATAATTATGTGATCCCAACATATTAGGATTAACCATGTTGTTGGCCTAGAAACCCGTCCAAGATTGACTCATTAGGAGTAAATCTTGGATAGTCCCCGGTTTGGGACTGTTCTTGAACACCTCATCTCACTTAGGATGTAAGTGTATAATGTGTATTGGGTTTTCAAGAAAATTTTGGTAGCATTTCCCCGTTTGTTCTCTAAGTACATATGTACTTAGAGAACAGCGAGGAAATGCTGCCGAAATTTTCTTGAAAACCCAATACACATTATACACTTACTAGTGAGATTAGGTGTTCAAGGATGGGATAGGTGGTACACAAAATGGAGGCGGATTTGAAGTAGTCGGACTTTTACATTTATAACCCGAAACCTTGTAGGCCCCGCAACTTTGTTCATGGGGTCGAAGTAGATATACGGGGTTGAACACAGGGACAATGGTGGTAGTGTTGAGAACTCAGAATCGACACGCTAAACTCCGGCAAAGAGGTAAAAGAGATAGTAAAATTCCCAAAAGGGAATAACTGGGTAAGATCGTCAAAATAAAAGAAAACTATCTCCAACTGGAGCTACAAGAAAGATTAAGGTTTTAGGCATTAATCAGCTTTTTTAGGGGTTTTCATGCAACAGAAACAGAGAGATAATACTAAAGCTAAAGCAAGGTACAAAGGAGAAAACTTCGGTAAAACAAGTAGTAGCAGAAACATCCCGTACCCCTCCTCTCAGAGCGGGTACCTCTAATCAAGCATCAACACCCCTATCGAGGTTGCTGGGCTTAAATTAGAGTGGAAAGGTTACTAAAGCAACTCCGATTCCGGGCACTCTCGTACTCCAGAATCGGACCAAACACTAGAGCCACAACACCTCTCTCGAGGCTTTTGCGATGGGAAAACACAATTCGGTAGCTAATCAAAACGTGATCCAATCATGCAAGCTAGAGTTCAGATGTTAAACATAGCCATCATCCAACAAAGGTACCAACATAAAGCAGTAGGTAATTAAGCTCTTCTATTTCCATAAACAAATAAGGTTCTGATTACATTGCATAAGTAAGAGAAATAAATGACTGAAATAAAGATAGATGTTGCCTTCTTAATATAGAAGGGCGACAGACTACAGCGGACCCTCCAGCCCGATACCGGGCAGAAACCTAGCCCAAAACAATCATGTCGGGCGGCACACCCTCTCAGGTGACACACCATGATGGGCAAATTGCATCGCGCGAGGACCCTTGCCCCAATGCGATCATGTCAGGCGGCACCCTCTCGGGCAACACGCCATGACGAGTGATGTGTATCGAGGTTCGATATCGTGTCGGGCTAGAGCGATGCTCTTAGTATCAGTCTCTTATGTCGGGGATCCTTGTCGGCCGATATCAGCCTGCAGCGTTGCCTGGAGCGACCCTAAGTGAACTATTCCCTCCCTCTCAAGATGGGGAAGTGCTCACCTAGAATCGCCCAGTACGAGCACTGAGGCACGATACACTAGCTCTTCACAACTTTCCTGAAGTGACTTGCGCAGGGTTCCGACCTGTCTTTTTGGCTTCCTGTAGCTGCTATTTATAGGCAGCGGTTGGGGGAAGTTATGGTGCTCAGGGCGCCACATGTCCTCCCTATCATCGCGGAAGTTGTGTACGGCCGATATCAGTATCGCCCGGCACAAGGATGTTGGCTGTTGGGCATCGCGGCGAGTGGCACCTGTCGGTGGGTGGCCGGTATCGCGTGACACGTTTGAGTTGTCGTGGCGAGCTCGGCTCCCTGATGGGTAAAGAGGTGTGTCGTCCGACGGTTCCTTCTTGCGCGGAATCCTCACGTCGTGCGTCGATGTATCGTGCTACCCTGTCGAGCAGTGAGCATATTGGTCGGCTGGAAGGCCGATGCAGGTGGAGCATGTTTGTGGGCCGAAACAGCCTTATTGATGATAAATGAGTCCAAAATGGAGGAAAACTCTGCAAAAGATGGAAATATTGAGTTAAGAGCGTAGTGTATATAAAAGGAGAGGAAAATAGTTTAAAAGGGCAGTTTTGATAACAAAATAAGGGTCGAAAACATCACAAAATTTGGTGTTATCAACTCCTCCAAACTTAGCGTTTTGATTGTCCTCAATCAATATTTAAACTTTATTTTGTGATGCTTCTTCTTGACTGATATAGTTTTCAGACCAAGGGGATGAGCGAGCAATGATATGTCTTATCGAGAATACTGTTCGACCCCAAACAATAGACTTTATTTCTCCAGCCTTATTTAAGCAAAAAATTTCTCCACAACTTTGGCGAGACTTAGGTGCATGATTCCGAAGTTAGCTTTCACACCAAATAACTTTTTTGGGCAGAAAGTTGTGTGTTGGGTAGGTTGAGGCTTTTTGGGTTTTTCTTGTTTCCCATCAGTCCATCTAGGTAAGGGTCCATTAGCGGGCAAGTGGTCCCTGCAATACAAACCAGTTGGCTTTAGAGCAGTGATTTCACATCCTACGTACCACTGCCCCGGATCTACCATGCCTAAAGATGGGTACTTTTGGAAAACAAGTGTGTATATATTTTTTCTTTTATTGGGCACAACTCTCATGCTTTTATTCACTCTCATAAGGCTACTTTCTCTTTTTGGGATTTTTTTTGGGTAAGGGGGGACAAAAGAGATTTTTGTTGTTTGGGCAGCTTTTTCCTTCTCCATACACGCCTCTTAGCTGTAGCGAGATTATTTTTTTTTCAAAATTTTGGCATAGAAAGTCATAGTCTTTTGTTGTTTGAGGCAGCATTATCAAAAAGACATAACAAAACTTGCATCACCTAGGTACATAGAAAACAAACTGGCAAGAAGACGCATCAGATTTTTACTAATTTAATGACTATGTACATATGTATGGAGACAAAATAAGCAAAAAATTTCGATTTTTCAAAATTTTTGTAACAAAAAGGACAAAAGGGAAATTTTTGAATTTTTTTTTGTACCTCCCTCACTGGTACATGGTACCCCCCCCCAGACTTACTCCACACTCTGTCCCAGAGTTGTGAAGAAGATAAGGTAGGGTAATGTTAACCCAGTGAGGGTTAGCTGGTGAGCGTGCCTGTGCCAGATAGAAGCTCCCACACATATTCTCCATGTTTGCTATGATAGTCGATGTGGTGGAGCTGGTCAGGCGTCGCTTCATTCGATATCCATTCCAGCACAGAGATGTCGCAGTCGTTGGATAGAGGAATATGTTGTGGACTGCGGTGGCAGAACTGGAGTTCGTGCCATTTGCTTGCTGTTGTGTCTAGGAATGGTTGTATCAGCGTTGCCACGTCCTCGTAGTATTTTCGTACTAAGCGCTCGAGGGAGGTCAACGCTACTGATGTACACGACACCGGATGGTCTTTATTGATGTCTGAGCTGTTATAGAAAATTCCTGCTTGTTGGCGAGTGTACACTGTTAAGAGAGTCCAGTGATTGTAATGCAGGATGGGCAGGAAGATCCTGTGTGGGACCTCGCCCTCCAACTCTGCCAGAAATGCTTTCTTTGCTCCTGTTTCATCGGCGAGGCAAATGTCGTTGAACAACATAGGATGAGCTATGTGTGCGTGCTCGAGCCTTGGTTGTATTGTTTGGATGTAAGCGGCCACCACAGATACAGCCAAGCATCCTCCTTCTTTTATCAAGTCCCTTAAATCATCGATCGGGACTACGACATTGCTTACCTCATAGATGACATTCGCTGGGGTAGAATCAGCCAACTTCAGAAGGATTTCATTGACCTGCTCCTGTGAGAGAGTAGCGCACGCGAAGCGGTCAAAATTTTTGATCAGCCCTTCTGTAGTTTCAGGTGAAGCAGTGTCTTCAAATCCGTGCACTTTCCGTAGGATCTCCAACCGCTTGCCTGCCCCATAGATGTCAGTTGCCATCTCAGCTTCTTTCCCTGAGGAGCTGCTAGGTTGTGAAGTGTCATCTTCCTGATCGATGTCCAACAGCCCCTCTGGTACCCCTGCGTCTTGGAAATAGTGCTCGTCTTTTATTAGCAGCAGGACATATACGCTCCTGAGGTGGTAGAAGTTTTGGCCCAGGAGATGCCTCATATATCCAAATATGTTGAGTAGCTCCATGGTGCGTAAGACGACGAAGGCGCTATTTCTGCTTCCCTCTTCTACTTGGACGGGGAAGTCTTGGATGGAAAAGAAGTTCCACACGCCTCTGTGACGTTGGGTTCCTTGCTTGATAGCTCGTAGAAGACGCAGCGGTAGAAGTCTCAGATTTCTGTCCTCCGGGCGACTGAAAGCATTCCCGGAGCGTGGTACCTCGTTGTTGCTGCAGCTCAGCAGCTAGACGTCATGGCTCCTGAGGTCTGCCACGCAGAGGAACCATATGTTGCGGTGCTTATATGGTGCCAACACGAGGTTTGGGTTATGTGTATTTATGTGTTGCAGCATTTGGCCACCGCAACGGAGTCTGATTCCCCTCCCCCACATCAGTCTTCTGGCCAAGGTCGGGGTGGCATTGTATATCGTCTTCCAACCTATCCCAGTGCTGATATTTTCGATCATCGCACTTTCAAGGACCCTGAACACCCTTTTGCCGATGACGGCTGGCGAGCGGAACATGCTGCGGAGTGCTCCCCGTCGTACCGAAAAGTACTCGTCGCTCTAG
The DNA here is from genome assembly GCA_963693085.1 of Alisma plantago-aquatica. Taxonomy (NCBI): domain Eukaryota; kingdom Viridiplantae; phylum Streptophyta; class Magnoliopsida; order Alismatales; family Alismataceae; genus Alisma; species Alisma plantago-aquatica. Next base: position 1,111,967,177 of record OY856409.1, on the reverse strand, counting down.
ACGACGTCTTCTTCATATGCTTGCGATCTGAGGACCTTTTTTAGTAGTTTCTGGTCTCTGATCGTCAGGTAGCTGATGGCCCTTCTATCGAAGTCGGCCATCTCAAAGGAAGGTATCTCCGATGGCTCGAGTGTCTTCCTCGGGGAAGGTGTCTTTCGTTGGCGGCATAAATGTTCCTCTTTTCTCCCTATGATTCATCAGAAGAGTCCATCCCGATACTGATATCTTCGTTATCATCTTCAATTTCATCTAGAGGGACTGAGGGATTTTCTTCTTCCAGGCCTAGGGAGATCTCCTGTCCTGTTGGAGCTCCGTCGGTCGATCATAGTGGCGTCCCCTCTGTGGGCTTTGTGGATGGCCCGCTAGATGAGGAGGAGGAAGTCGATCTCGAAGAGGGTGTTGGCGAAGAAGGTGGAGAGCCAGGGCCAGGGGGGACGGGGACCTTCTCGGCTGCCTTCGGCGTGGATGGTTGTCCTTCATGTTTAGCCTCTCCTCGATCTCGTCGAGGCATTGGAGGGCTTGCTGAAGCGTCACGGTTAGAATCTCTAGTTGTCCGGGAAGGCAATCTAGAGACAGCAGCTCTCGTTCTTGGCTATTCAGCCTATTCTGGAAAGATGAAAACTTACGGGTTAAGGAAATACATGTAGCTGAGTTGTTCTCTGTTACCTCCCGCAAGTAGTCGAGCTCGTACCCTAGCATCTTCACGAGTGACGGAGGGGTTCATGTGGGTCTCCCTTCCGTCCTCACGAGACCTTGCTCACGAGATGGTCTACCAGACGAGGTAGAGTCTATCTCAATTGTTCGCGATGCAGATGCCGCCGGGCGAGGTGTCGGCGCTCTTGCGACCGTTACTGCCTTGCCTTCTCGTCATGGTGGAGATGGCCGTGGCGTGGGCGGATGCTACTCTTCCCCTACACTGTCGGCGATCTCCTCAGCAGCTGCAATAGGGGACACCGGTGGTGGTGGTGGCAGTGTCGGCGTCAGCTGTGCACCTTCGACCTCCATCGCTAGGATCTCGGCGAACACCTCATTGTTGGCGTCTGGTTGAGGTTCTTCCTCTGCCTCTACATGCATTACAGGGATGTCGGGTGCTGCGAATGTCTCTTCCATGGCAGCTCCCGTAGATATTGTCTTGGTGACCTCAACGATCACCGGTTCTTCTTTAGCCACCACAGTCGTTGTTGTGGTTGTGGCTGGTATAGTAGGAGTGACGACAGCTCTATTAACAGCTGTCGTCAGTAGCTCTGGAATCGCACTTGGCTCGGTGCGGGTCGTTGAAGCTTTTTCCCACCTTGGGTTGAGAGAAATCGGTTCTCCACTCATGGTCGCCCTTTCCTGGATTCTGGTAGTGGCGGCGTAGGTTGCGTCTACCGCCACAACTTCGATCTCTGCGACAGTGAAGACCAACTTTTCTGCGTCGTACGTGGCACAGTGAGGGAGCGGGAGGAGGATGTTTGTCCTTGCAAACTTGTAGAAGTAGTCACTTCCCTCCTTCTTTATGATGTTGGCCCTCATCAGGTATTCGATGTCGATCAGCTCATCGCCCTTCGTCCTCGAAAGGTTGTGCGGCTCCTTTGGGTACCCGAGCCCTGCCGCGATCAGGTTGACGATGCCACCCATACAGTATTCTTTGGTGGCATCCTTTATTGGGTGCAGCCTGTTTAGCAAGAACCGCCCGAGGTTGATCACTCTTCCCTCCATTATGTGCCACATGACGTGGAGTTCTTCAGTGTAGATATTGTTGGATTCGTTTTGCTGAATAGCAAGCACGCTACCAGTTTGTGCACAATTCTCTAAAAGCATGAGTGCACGGCCGCCACCTTGCTTCCCAGCTTAAATGATGACTCGTCAGTCAGCCTATTCCAGAGCTCCATGGGACTGAACCCGTCTCCCTCAGAGATTCTTCCACCGTTATTCATCAGATTCTTCTCCTCCTCGCTGTAAGAGAAGATCTCGTTCAGCATTTTCTCGAAGATGGCGTGCTCCGAGTTGTATAGTCGGGCTTGGAGTCTGTCTGCTCCACCGTATTCTTTCTTTTCATCAGCAGAATTCTTCACTCGGTGGAGAGATGACATGAACTCCCTTGTGAGTTCGGTGTAGGAGGAAGATCGGCTAAGGTAGATCTTCCGTAGTCCTACCGCGGCGAGGACGTTCTCCAATCTTCCAAAGATGTCCAGCTGATCGAACGAAGACCGGTGACAGAACCTACTTGGCCTGTAGAGCTTGGTCGCCAGCTCTGCGTAGCGGCGTTCGTGCTCGTCATCTCTCGGCACAAACCTTCCTGGTATGTGATGCAGAGGTTCTGCTGCTGCTGGTGGTGCTGAGGTTGGAGCTGCCACCTCCCCTGTCCTTATCCTCTTTTCCGCTATTGACGGCCCAGCCGCTTCTGGGTTCGGGCGTTTCTGCCCGACAGTGGTCGCTTCAGTTATGGCTTTGTCGTTGATTCTTCGGCCGTGCTCATCAACTCAGACAACAATCTGCTTGGTACGGGCCATTTCTGTTAATCATAAAACAAATTCCTTGATTAATTAAATGTGCCAATGTTTAAGAAGGGAAATTGAATGCACGATAAGATATGACCCGATACAAAAATGATCCCCAACCACTGTATCGGGCGATACGAGGTTTTTAGAGATTAGGGCTCGTGCCCGACACGAGATAAGGGTATCGCCCGTCATGTCGAAAGAACTTATAAAACAAGATGAACGGCTAGAACTGCGCGTCGGGATAGTCGCCCGTCTGGCGATACGGTTGCAAAGGACAAAACGCCCAATAGGGCCCTTTTGAAAGAAAAGCAATGTGCCGCCCGACAACAAAACAGGTGAGGCGGTGCAAAGATGGGAGACACGGCTATCGCCCGACATGGCGTATCGGGCAAACGTGAATAGAAGGTATGTTGCGTAAGGAACCACAAGCCCGATAAGTTATGTGTGATAGGAAGGTCGTGTCGGGTAAGCTGGGATGATATGGCTGTCGGACTATACCTTTACTGTTTTCTTAAGATTCAGCATGACACGAGAGCAGGAGAACGTTGCACGACACGGGAGCAATCTCAGAAAATCACAGCACGATACGGGTAGGTGAAAACATTAAAGGTAGTAGCCCGACACGGTAATATCTCTGTCCCTTATATAGAAAACCCAACTGGGGGTAAATCTGGTAATTCTGGAACACGCGTCGGCCATTGGGATAAATCATTCTCGAGACGGGCAGTCCATCCGTCGTCACAAGGGTAATTACTCCACTCACACAATACGGGTGTACGTCGTCCAAGCATGCCATCCGTCACAACCTTTGTGATGCCCCAAGTATCACTTCCCGATATGAGCGCGTTCGTTGTGTCGGTTGGGTTGCTGCCCGACACGACCCTTCAAAGCAAAAATCAAGAAAAAAACTTAAAAACAAAGTGGGTAAAAGCGGTGGATGAGTACAACATCATTGGCCTAAGGCTAAGATCCCGGCCTCAGATGGTATTACCCATCCCAGTCTATAAAACAATGTGGTGGCCCATAAAACAGAGGAGTCAGCGCATGTGGTGCATGCACTGACTCGGGCCTTATTACATCCCAAATATTTGTAATGTTTGTTTTGCAATAAAGTAAATGCATCCTATTCTCGGAAAGAAAAGAAAACTCGGGTTGCCTCCCGAGAAGTGTTGTGGTTTCTGTCTCCATCTTGACGCCCTCAGCTCCTTCACTTCTTGGTCTTCAGCATCACCCATCTCCCTGCATCCCGATCCTTGCCTCTGTCGGTCATAGCCCTGCCTTCTTGGCAGTCTCGGTGTTTGATGGTATTTTTCCTGACAGATTCTTTACGAACTCGGCCATTTGAGCCAATTGATGATCAATCTGGCGTTGATGCATCTGCATATCTGCCAACTATACCTGCAAGGAGTTCAAAATGCCCGAATTCGATAGCGCGCTTTGTGCTAGCTGATTATTAATAGTATCCTGCCTTTTCACGAAGTCAAATAATTGGCCAACCACGTCTGATTGGCTGGGACCATTATCCTGTTCCTTGGTAGATCCTTGATACTTAGCCTGACCCTGGAAATTCCCCTTGTTCGTCTGGAAGGGGGTGTTCTTGGTTTAATGGCTCGGTCCTCCTCTCTTCTTGAAGGGTTGGGCGGCTTGGAGGAGTCGTGCAGCTGATGTGAGTTCTCAGCCGCATCCTTGTTGTCGTAGCTGAAACCGGGGTGGTCCGGTCTTTTAAAGTTCACAAAAGAGACATTTTCCGTCCCCTCAGCCTCAGAGTCAGAATCGCTTGACGCTCCCAGTCGGGTGTAGATGCAACTATCTACCCCATGCCCTCCTTCTCCGCAGGTCACACACTTCATTACTTTTTCAATTGGCTTCTTCCCTTTACTACCAGATTCTTTTAGCTGCTTGACATCAGTCGCTATCCTCTGTATCTGAGAAGTTATAGATTCCAGAGCCTTGGATTCAAGAGAGGGTCCTTCACTGACCTTCTTAGCCTGCCCTCTGTCAGATCTATCATACTCAACGTCGGCTTGCAGCTCGGCCATGTTTTTGATGATCCTGTCATACTTGCTCGGTTTCCTTCCTTAGGAAGTCACTCCCTGCTACCGCATTCAGTGACACCCTTTCATCGGGAGTTAGACCATTATAGAAGGTAGTGACTAGGAAACCCTTCTTGTAGTTATGGTGAGGGCAGTCCCTCTGGTATTCCTGGTATCTTTCCCAGGCATCGTGGAGGTTTTCATTGGGTTTCTGCATAAAGGAGGTTATCCTCTATCTGTTCCTTACAGTCCTCTTAGTTGGATAGAACTTATTTACGAAAGCATCTACCAGAGCTCCCCATCCATTAAGAACTTGGTGGGGCAACCCAAGGTACCATGACAGAGCTTTGTCTTCCAAGGAGAAGATGAAGCCCTTGCAGTAGATGACATCTTGGGGAACCCCCCGCATCTTAATGGTGTCACATATATTTTTGAAGGAATCTAGGTGGTGGTAAGGGTTGTCATTCTTGGAACTCCCCCTAAAGCTTTTATTTTGGATCATGGAGATCACATATGGCTTGAGCTCAAAATTTGTGGCGTTGAAACGTGGGACAATGACGGGACACCGGGAATTTTTAGCTTTCATGGACGCTAACTCCCTCAGAGTTTTCTCCTCTTCGTCTGAATCTTCACTGTCGTTGGCTTCTCGGCACTGATTCTGGTCATTGTGATTCCTTCTATTCCTTCGATGGTGACGACATCTATCTCGGTGTTGGTCGTCCTCAGACTACTCTCCCTCTGGATCTTCATGTTGATCATGGTCATCATAGCAGTCATTTTCTTCAGGTGGAGGGGAGTTAGGTCTATCCCTCCTTTGACGTTCGCCCTCTGAAATAGGTTGTTCAATGTGAGGCGGCATGTTAGGTTATGTCGATGCTTAGGTGAGCAAGGTGCCTTCCTTCCGAGAAGCTGAGATAGCGTGAAAAGAATCAAGTTAGAAAATCAAATTATGACAATAATAGTGAAAGAAAGAAAAGAGTGTTGTCAAGCTCATTTCTAAGCTTGAGGCACGGGAGTGTAGTTAGTGGATTCAGATTCATCTACAGTATCGTTTTGCCTTGTCCCCGGAAACGGCGCCAAAAAGTTGACCAGCCTAAATCGCACGTCCAAAAATTGAGGCGGATTTGAAGTAGTCAGACTTTTACATTTATAACCTGAAACCTTCTAGGCCCCCACAACTTTGTTCATGGGGTCGAAGTAGATATACGGGGTCGAACACAGGGACAAGGGTGTTAGTGTTGAGAACTCGGAATTGACACGCTACACTCCGGCAAAGAGGTAAAAGAGATAGTAAAATTCCCAAAAAGGATGACGTGTATTTTACGACGCGCTAAAAATGCAAGTATACGCGTCGAGTAGTACAGGCCTTTGTGAGGCCCGAGTCGAACACAGGGATACTCAGAATTGTCAGAGACTCCTACTAACTATTTGCGATCAGCTAAGCTAAATAACAAATTGGGGTTTGTTGTCAAAATTAAAAGAAAATGAAAATAAAACAAAGCAAACAATCGATTAAAGGTTAATTTAATCAATTCAAAAAGGTATCTTTAGGATTGCGGTTTCACCGCGGGTATTCATTGTATTAGATTTTATATAATGCCTCAATCTTCTCTCTCTATCTGAGTAGTGGTCTGAAAATAGAATTGCCCACTGTCGTGGTGCAATTCACTACTTAGGTTTAGGTCGGTTCCACCGTCGTAGTAACCTATTCCCTAAACTAAGTGCATTATGAACGATCTCTCAGTATCCACCATTAATTTTACACCACCTTGTTCAAGGGATTTATCGATTAATGTAGGTTTCGTCTCTTTTCAGCCGTTAATCCTTCTGTCGAAGTGATTGAGGGCGTTAGGTTATTATTATGGTGATCAAGCATAACAATATATGGAGAAAATGAAGCTATACCACGGATTTAAGAGAGAAAATATGAATTACTATTATAAAACTGTCATATAATGAATTCCCAGGCTACTCCTGGTCCTAAAGATGGAGGGATTAGCCCTGCATGTTCATCTCACACAAGTACATGGTAGAAATAGGGGAAATCATATGAAAAACGTGAATTGAATGGGAAAACTCCTGAACAGAGAAGAACTGATTGATCCTTTGCGTAGAACACGTGCTTTCCCACCTCTCGATGGTGAAATTCATCTTCGGCAGCGTCCGAATCGACTGGTATGAACTTCTAGCCTTCGTTCTCCTTTCTCTCGCTCCTCGGCACTTGTGCAATGGCTAATCTGATCCCCCCTACGCCTGAGCGGCCGTCATTAGGTATAAGTCCCTCATTAGCTCGCTAATTAACTCCAGCCGTCCGATTGAGATCATTAGAAAGCAAACTCATATCCCACGGCGTCGATACCATCGACGCGAGTCGATACCATCGACGCGAGTCGATACCATCGACGCGAGTCGATGGTATCGACCCGCTACAGTAACGGCTGGCTGCAAACCCTTCCTTTGTCGCGCCCGACATCATCTCGATACCATCGACTCGGGTCGATGGTATCGACTTCCTTTTGGCGTCGGTTTTGTCATCTTGCGACGCTGTAGCCTCCGTGCGTCGATGGTATCGACTTGGTGTCGATACTATCGACTGCTTCTTCACCAGCATCCTGAAGGTGTCTCGATACCATCGACATCAGCGTCGATGGTATCGACTCTTTGCTGCTCCTTTCGGCTGGCAACCTGCGGCCTTGTCGATGGTATCGACTTCCGTCGATGGTATCGACGGAAGCAAATACTTGTTTTTCCTAAAATTCAAAGACAAGATCAAATAAATCCACACAAATACTAATAATGTGATAATTAATGCTCAAAACAATGAAATAAAGGGAATTTGACATAAAATAATGGCAAAGACCAAAATGGATGAATTATGCGATATTAACCATAGAAATGACTAATAAAAGCACAAAACACATATCAAACAGGTCTATAAATGCGACTCAAAATCATCGCATCAAACTCCCCTAAGCTTGAATATTGCTCGCCCTCGAGCAACTCATCCTTAGAATAGAATTGCAAATGTCAACTGAAAAACAGCACACCAACCTAACATCCCATGTGACTCCCACTGAACATTCACATATCGGCCTTCTCTAACCACAGAACGGTAATTACCCTAAAGGCGACAGTAATCATCAATAAAAGAAATTAACCTCCAAACCGATGAACACTATCACATAAGGCAGTTAACATAATAAAATTTGCCGATTCAGCATTGGTGCATCTTGTGATCGCCTATACTACGTTGCTCGCCCTAACTACCATCTACATGGAAGCAGTTCTCCTGATATTCATTAGTGAGGAGAAATTCACGGTGGCCTACCAATCTGAGAAACGGGTGGATGAAAATGGGTGGCTCATGGAAGAACGTGGAAGTATTGTACAGTTTCAACATGCATATACAAAAATGTCCTATATGATGCACATGCACATTAGAAATGCCCTAATGCCTAAACTTGGGTGGAATGATGCATGCACTAACCATCCATCTCAAAATGAGATGGATATCTAGTCAAGCTACATCATGTACTCAATTATCCTGAAATGCAACTAATATCATGTTCCTTTCTCCTTCTTATTTCACTTTCTTCTAAATTCTTTTTCTTTTCTCTTTTTTTTATTGCAGATTTTCAGCTTTTTTTTTCAGCCCACATATCCATAATTGCTTAAAGATAAGTTTATTGGGCTATTTTCTTCATTAATCAGAAATTTTTGCACTATTTAGAAGGTATGGAACAATTAATTCACCATTGGGGAAAAATTGAGATACATGATATACTTTATGCATGAAGATCATGAATGCAAATACATGGCATGCACCTAAAGGTATTGTGCATGAATTACTTCATTTTTTTCTTTTTATGCAAACATATGGAAAATACCAATGCAAGTCCTATCTAAATGCTATGCACACAAAAAGGAATTAAAACTGCACTTTACTTCCAATTCTTAGGTGGATTATGGAAAAATGAAGTGGAACGATCACAAGACTAGATGACTGAACCTTAGAAAGATATTATGCGTCCCTCCTTACTGACCTGTGTAGTAGTTTAGAGGGTTCTCTCTCTTACATCCAATTAAGGTCTCATTACCATTTGGTTAGGTTAGGTTCAAACAACCATTTCCGGCCACTTTCATGAATCATTAGGAGTACAGGTATGAAATGTTGTTTTAAAGTTGACATAATCAATCATTTTCGTAGGATGTGTGCCCAAGGTCAAAACAAAACAAGCTATCCAAAGACACAAAAATTTTCAAATTTCTCTTAAATTCCCCATGCACTAACAACAAGATGACACACTTTTACGACATCCACAATTACACTAGATAGCACGTGGATCCTACAAAAACTAAAAATGCAAGAAACAAATAACAATGCTAAAAACTAAAAACAATAAAAGATAGAGTTGTTCCAACTACCCCCCTAAGCTTGAATTCGACTATGGCCTCATAGTCAAAAACAAACTTAAAGATTGGAACAGTGATACCAGATCAGTCCTGTGGTGGTGGAGGCGGGTATGGCGGCGCCGTGGGGTCCCAAGATGGGTTTGCCCCTGGAAAGTCGGATCATACTGGGGCATCGGAGGAGGCTGTGGATACCCCCCAAAATAATTCTGGCTCCAGTAATGATCGTAAAACGGCTGCTGCTGCTGCTCCATCCTGTGCAGCCGATCATGGATGTTCTCCTGATTTGCAAAAAGAAGGCACTCATTCTCAAAGATTTCCTGCTGGTTGACGAAGAGCCGGTTGGTGGTGTCTTGAATATCGGCATAGGCAGCTGTGTGGCTATGTTGCGTCTACTGGATGTCTTGCAGCATATTGTACATCCCTTGCATAGAATAGACATCCTCGCTCGGTTGCGATGGCTGTGGTGGTGGAGGCCGATGCGGAGAAGATGAAGATGCACCCGGATGCATCCTAGGGCGCTTCCGGGGTGCCACTTGTGATCGAAGAGGTATGAACGCCTCTTCCTCCTCTTCTGCCGCCTCGTCGTCGTCGCCACCGCTGTTGCCGCCGTCTTCTTAATCGGAATCGATGGCTATGATTGGCCACCGGAAATGCTGCGCGTCGTCGATGTTGAAGACGGGGTCGGGTAGAGAACACTCCTGATATGCTTGATTTACATGGCAGTGTGCGAATGCCACGCCATCTCGGAGAAGAATGAGATTGGACCGGTGTAAATGTTGCAAGTTCACCTTGCTCTTAGTAGATAGAGGAGTGAGGGTCTGGAAATTCAAGCCAAGGTATGAAGCCAGCTTGGTGATTAGCCCGCCGAAGTGAATCGACGCTTTCCTCGTACTCCGCTTCACTGCCAAAACACGTTGCAGAAAGAAGGCGCCCCAGTTGCACTCTTGTTGTGTCAGAAGCTTGTAGAGAAAGAAAAGGTCAGGCTCCTAAAACTTGCTAAGGGCTAGGTCGCCCCGAGCAAACAAGTTGGAGCTCAACATCCGGTGCAAGACCCGGACAAATGGATGCTCGAAGTCGACTACCGCGGCATTGTGGTAGCTAACCGACTTCCCTTGTGGCACTGTCACCAACTCGGAGAAGAGAGCGTCGTAGTTGGTGCGGTTATCCGGCTGCCTGTAGTCATACCGCGAGTGATTCCAGTTGAAGATGTCGTTGAACTGCTCGAGGGTGATGGTGTAGTCGCGGTTGTACAGCCGAAAAGACACCCTGCCCTTTTCCCACTCGTGGTCGCTTGCTGATATCTCATTGGGCACAACACAGACGTCCAGTGACGCCATGAATTCTGCCACCAGCTCTTTGTACGTTGGCCACTCGCCGAAAAATGGCTGGCCGTCTTCATGGTACTCAAGCTCATCGTGTCCATGGCCCGTTTGGTGGGCCTGCCCCTTTAGTACGTAATCCAGATTTGCCTTGAAGCCAAGATCATTGATCATCTCCGGATCCACGTAACGGGTGGGCTCGATCTTGCGCTTCAGGATTTCTTCATAAACCTTCTTCACATCCGCGGATGGGTGGACAAGTCGAGGACGTGCGACCGATGATGGCGGTAGTGGTATGAACTCGGGGATGTCAACCATATGAGCGCGCGAGGAAGAAGCTCCGGTTGGATGCACCATTGTTGCGACGAGAAAAGAATTAGAAGAAGAGCTTGGTGAAGATGGAGAATTGAATCTCCGCTCGGTGAAGATCGTCGCTCAGTGATGCTGTTCTTCGGGCTTTGATGGCTCGGGGGAGTGCTCAGCACAAAGGAAGAAGAGAGCTCTGAAGGTGTGACGTTAAATGACGTCATGAATCTCCTTATATAGACTTGGCCGGTGCCACTGTTGGTCCATCGATACCATTGACGCGAGTCGATGGTATCAACACCTGTCGATGCTATCTGCCTCCCTCGCGAGTATTGACGGTCGTCGATGGCTGGATCTTGAAACCCGGATCACTGACGTGTCGATACCATCGACATGGGTCGATGGTATCGACGCTGCACCCAGATTGATGACGTGGAAGCCGTGATCGTCGTTGATTCATTTGCGTGGATCAGTGATGTGGAGTGTCGATACCATCGACATGGGTCGATGGTATCGACTTGTCTTTGTTGCAACACCGCCGCTTTGCGTCTCAACCTGTAGCTGTGTCGATACCATCGACATGGACGTCGATGGTATCGACTTTCCTGAGTCGATTTTGTCTGTAAATCTCCAGAGATATCGATGGTATCGACGCCCGTGTCAATATCATCGACTTTTTCTTTGCGACCTGCCTGTAGGTAGGTCGATACCATCGACGAGGCCGTCGATGGTATCGACGCAGAGCAAAATCTGCAGTCGTCAACCTGTAACCCGGTCGATACCATCGACCAGTGTGTCGATGATATCGACTCTGCCTCAGCCTGCACATCAAACAAACCGATCACGGTATCTTTTTTATACTAAAAACTAAGTAAAAACAAATTAAACTACGAATGTAAACAAACTATCCTACTGTGCCGATGGTTGGGTTGCCTCCCAACAAGCACCCTTATTTAACGTCTTAGGCTAGAGGACTTGAAGCTCATCATCTTGGCACTTTGGGGCATGTGCTTAGAGGATCGTGCGGTAATTTGAATTCAACTCGATCTCCTCCAATTCCCAAGGACAATGTACCTCTCCCTAAGGCAGTCATGACATCCGCCGTTGCTTGAAACGGCCTTCCTAGAAGAATTTCACAGCTTTGGAGCGGTGGCATATCCATGACAACAAAATCCACCGAGAATATGAATCTATCCACTTTGACGAGAACATCCTCACACACACCATATGGTCTCACTATAGACCCATCCGCTAATTCAATTGTCGCGGCCGACTTCTTGATCTCCTTTAACCCAAGTTTTTGAAATGTCGCCAGAGGCATGAGATTTATGCTGGCACCGAAATCACATTGTGCTTTAGGAAAATGTCGACCACCTATTGAGCAAGGAATGTAGAAGCCCCCTGGGTCTTTTCTCTTCTTTGGCGAACTCCCGTGAATCATAGAACTCACCGTCTCATTCATCTGACAAATATCATCGTCTTTTATCCGCCTCTTCTTATTGATGATTTCTTTGATGAACTTCCCATAGGAGGGAACCTTCTCGATCATCTCCACTAATGGAATATTGATGTGGAGTTTTCGGAATATTTCCAAGAATTTCCTAAAATGATGATGCTCTTTCTTTGGCCCTGGATTTTCTGGACTTGACACAACTGCTGCACTCACACGCCTGTGAGGTGGCACATATGAGCTTTTCGGGGCCAACTCCCCTAAGCTTACTTCAATCACTCCCTCTGACGTGGGCTTTGGTGAGACATCATCAACAGTAATAGCTTGTTGTGGTTCCTCTCTCGCATTAAATATTTCCACACGTGCACAAATGACCTTCAATTGTTCTTCTTGCCTAGATGGAGATGCAATATTCATAACTCGCTGTGATTTTCTGAAGAAAGGGTTTCCGCCCGGCAGTCCATAGTAAGTGCGTGGATACGGTATCGTCGGTGACGCATGCGTATTAAAAGTTATTTTTCTTTCTTCTTTAGCTTCTTGCACCTGAGATTCCTCCTCATTGCTTACCACAGACATATACTTGACCTGATGGTGTGCTTGGGCCACGTTTGCATTCTCGGCCGGTTTCTGTTGATTGGCGTGCTTGATGGCCGCCACTTCACTAGAAATTTTTGCCACGGTGGTTTCTAATGCCCGCATTTGTGCTCCATGGCTTTGCAGCGTCTGTCCAAACTTGGTTAGAATATCACCTTGAGATTGCAATTGCTTACCAAACATGGCCATCATCTCCTGGTTCTGCTCTACCATTTGACTCAGTAGTTCAGTGTTCTTATCCTCTGCTCTAGGCTGTGGCTTGGCATCCGGATCCTGCAGAAAATTTTTCGGATCCTTCCATAAAAACTTTTTATCCTTCCTCCATGCATAGTCATTGTTTCTATAGCCCTGTTATTGCATGAATTTCACTTGGGCTTCCTCATCCTCAGATGCATCTTCCTTAGATAGCAGCTTCTTGGCTAGAAGATCTAACTTATCGTTCAGCTCCTTAACCACTCTGGATTCGCCAGTAGCTCTGACCTGCTCCACAGCACCTCTGTCACCCCATGACTGTTTCCTAGCCATGTTCTTTAATATCTCCCAACATCTGGTATATGTATTATTCAGAAAGAATCCGGATCCAGCTGAATCAAGGTTACTTCTATCGTGCTCGGAGAGAGCAAAGTAGAAGATTTTCACTTGTGTCTCTTTATCCAGCCTGTGATGCGGACACCTCCTCAGCATAACCTGAAATCGCTCCCAGGTCTCAGAATATGTTTCACCGGCCTGTTGGGTGAAATTATGAATCTTCCGGATCATGTCGTTAGTCTTCTCAGGAGGGAAGAACCTCTCAAAGAAGACCTCCACCATATGGTCCCAAGACTCCACGAACTCATCGTCTAGATTATGTAGCCACTCTCTTGCTGCTCCCGCCAAGGAACTTGGGAAAAGCTTGAGATACAATGCATCTTGTGGAAACCTGTCTACTTTTACCATGTCGCAGTTTTCAACGAACTGGCTGATGTGTGCAACATGATCCTCATTCTTCATCCCATGAAACGTGTTTGATTTCACCAAATTTATCAACGTTGGATCGATCTTATATGTCGGTATGTTGATCGCCTGCTTCTTTATAGGCCCCTTTGAAGCTGATGAGGAAGAAGCTTTGATCTTCTCCCATATGGTCTGTGGCTCGGCCATCTCTTCTGGTTCAGATTCAGAATCTACCTCTTCTTGGTACTCTTGCTCGGAATGCTCCTCGTCCTCAGGTCCCGAAAATAGAACCTCGGGTGCGCATTCCGCATAGTCAGTACTACGCGTCTGCACCATACACAGTACCTGAAATAAGAAAATTCGAGTTCAGTACTAAGCTTAGACGAGTATAAACAATTAAAGCACAATGTAAAAATATTTGAAATTGAATGAAAAATTAAAAAAAAAATTGTGGCCTAGAGTGGTCGCTCGTAGCACTCGAAGTGCCAACAATTCGTCGTATCCCCGGCAACGGCGCCAAAAACTTGACGTGTATTTTACTACGCACTAAAAATGCAAGTATACGCGTCGAGTAGTACAGGCCTTTGTGAGGCCCGAGTCGAACATAGGGATACTCAGAATTGTCGGAGACTCCTACTAACTATTTGCGATCAGCTAAGCCAAATAACAAATTGGGGTTTGTTGTCAAAATTAAAAGAAAATGAAAATAAAACAAAGCAAACAATCGATTAAAGGTTAATTTAATCAATTCAAAAAGGTATCTTTAGGATTGCGGTTTCACCACGGGTATTCATTGTATTAGATTTTATATAATGCCTCAATCTTCTCTCTCTATCTGGGTAGTGGCCTGAAAACAGAATTGCCCACTGTCATGGTGCAATTCACTACTTAGGTTTAGGTCGGTTCCACCGTCGTAGTAACCTATTCCCTAAACTAAGTGCATTACGAACGATCTCTCAGTATCCACCATTAATTTTACACCACCTTGTTCAGGGATTTATCGATTAATGTAGGTTTTGTCTCTTTTCAGCCATTAATCCTTCTGTCGAAGTGATTGAGGGCGTTAGGTTATTATTATGGTGATCAAGCATAACAATATATGGAGAAAACAAAGCTATACCACAGATTTAAGAGAGAAAATATGAATTACTATTATAAAACTGTCATACAATGAATTCTCGGGCTACTCCCGGTCCTAAAGATGGAGGGGATTAGCCCTGCATGTTCATCTCACACAAGTACATGGTAGAAATAGGGGAAATCATATGAAAAACGTGAATTGAATGGGAAAACCCCTGGACGGAGAAGAACTGATTGATCCTTTGTGTAGAACACGTGCTTTCCCGCCTCTCGGTGGTGAAATCCGTATTCGGCAGCGTCCGGATCGACTGGTATGAACTTCTAGCCTCCGTTCTCCTTTCTCTCGCTCATCGGCACTTGTGCAATGGCTAATCCGATCCCCCCTTCGCCTGAGCAGCCGTCATTAGGTATAAGTCCCTCATTAGCTCGCTAATTAACTCCAGCCGTCCGATTGAGATCATTAGAAAGCAAACTCATATCCCACGGCGTCGATACCATCGACGCGAGTCGATGGTATCGACCCGCTACAGTAACGGCTGGCTGCAAACCCTTCATTTGTCGCGCCCGACATCATCTCGATACCATCGACTCGGGTCGATGGTATCGACTTCCTTTTGGCGTCGGTTTTGTCATCTTGCGACGTTGTAGCCTCCGTGCGTCGATGGTACCGACTTGGTGTCGATACTATCGACTGCTTCTTTGCCAGCATCCTGAAGGTGTCTCGATACCATCGACATCAGCGTCGATGGTATCGACTCTTTGCTGCTCCTTTCGGCTGGCAACCTGCGGCCTTGTCGATGGTATCGACTTCCGTCGATGGTATCGACAGAAGCAAATACTTGTTTTTCCTGAAATTCAAAGACAAGATCAAATAAATCCACACAAATACTAATAATGTGATAATTAATGCTCAAAACAATGAAATAAAGAGAATTTTACATAAAATAATGGCAAAGACCAAAATGGATGAATTATGCGATATTAACCATAGAAATGACTAATAAAAGCACAAAACACATATCAAACAGGTCTATAAATGCGACTCAAAATCATCGCATCAAGGGAATAACTGGGTAAGATCGTCAAAACAAAAGAAAACTATCTCCAACTGGAGCTACAAGAAAGATTAAGGTTTTAGGCATTAATCAGTTTTTTAGGGGTTTTCATGCAACAGAAACATAGAGATAATACTAAAGCTAAAGCAAGGTACAAAGGAGAAAACTTCGATAAAACAAGCGGCAGCAGAAACATCCCGTACCCCTCCTCTCAGAGCGGGTACCTCTAATCAAGCATCAACACCCCTCTCGAGGTTGCTGGGCTTAAATTAGAGTGGAAAGGTTACTAAAACAACTCCGATTCTGGGCACTCTCGTACTCCAGAATCGGACCAAACACTAGAGCCACAACACCTCTCTCGAGGCTGTTGCGACGGGAAAACACGATTCGGTAGCTAATCGAAACGTGATCCAAGCATGCAAGCTAGAGTTCAGATGTTAAACATAGCCATCATCCAACAAAGGTACCAAACATAAAGAAACATGTAATTAAGATCTTCTATTTCCATAAACAAATAAGGTTCTGATTACATTGCATAAGGAAGAGAAATAAATGACTGAAATAAAGATAGATGTCGCCTTCTTGATATAGAAGGGCGACAGACTAAGGTGGACCCTCCAGCCCGATACAATCATGTCGGGCGGCACACCCTCTCAGGCGACACGCCGTGACAGGCGGATTGCATCGTGCGAGGACCCTTGCCCCAATGCGATCATGTCGGGCGGCACCCTCTCGGGCGACACGCCGTGACGGGCAATGCGTATCGGGGTTCAGTATCATGTCGAGCTAGAGCGATGCTCTTAGTATCGTTCTCTTATATCGGGGATCCTTGTCGGCCGATATCGGCCTGTAGCGTTTCCCGGAGAGACCCTAAGTGAACCATTCCCTCCCTCTCGAGATGGGGAAGTGCTCACCTAGAATTGCCCGGTATGAGCACTGAGGCATGATACACTAGCTCTTTGTAGCTTTCCTGAAGTGACTTGCGCAGGGTTCTGACCTGTCTTTTCGGCTTCCTGTAGCTGCTATTTATAGGCAGCAGTTGCGGGAAGTTATGGTGCTCAGAGCGCCACATGTACTCCCTATCATCGTGGAATTTGTGTACGGCCGATATCAGTATCGGCTGGTACAAGGATGTCGGTTGTTGGGCATCGCGGCGAGTGGCGCCTGTCGGTGGGTGGCCGGTATCGCGCGACACGTTTGAGTTGTCCTGGCGAGCTCGGCTCCATGACGGGTAAAGAGGCGTGTCGTCCGACGGTTCCTTCTTGCGCGGCATCCTCACGTCACGTGTCGATGTATCGTACTACCCTGTCGAGCAGTGAGCATATCGGCCGGCTGGAAGGCCGATGCAGGTGGAGCATGTTTGTGGGCCGGAACGGCCTTATTGATGATAAATGAGTCCAAAATGGAGGAAAACTCTGCCAAAGATGGAAATATTGAGTTAAGAGCGTAGTGTAGCCGGTTATTGTAAAAGTACATATAAAAGGAGAGGAAAACAGTTTAAAAGGGCAGTTTTCATAACAAAATAAGGGTCGAAAACATCACAAAATTTGGTGTTATCAATGCATCCTAGCCAATCAAAATGGCTCATCGACGTGGGCCCCTCGACCACCAGTAATAGCCCCCCCCAGCACGGTGGGTTTATTCTATGATGTTGCGACCACAACCACGAAGAAGTAACTTCGACCGCGACCGAGGTACATCCTCCTCGACTGCGACCGTGGCCAAGAAGAAGTAACCTCAACCGTGACCGAGGTACATCTTCCTCAACCGCGGCTACGACCTTGACCTCGACATCGATCTTGACCTCGACTGCGACCGTGAAGTTAATCCAGTACAGACCTCGATCGCGACACTAAGTCAGTGATATGTGCCATAAATACACCCCCCCCCCGCGACATGGATAGGGGTTCAGATCTGGGAAGTTTTTTCACCTTGTGGTCCTGACCTGGTGAAGTTCTCAAAGCCCCATGGGAGAGTCTGGAGGTCTGAGAAGGCTGAAGTGCTCGTTCTATGCCCGCCTCTTCAACGTGCTTCCATCCCCCACCATCTTCCATATCTGGTCTTAGATCTCCAAATGCAAAATCTAAGGAGAGAGAAGACTGAGGATCCATCTTCTTCGAGAGAAGGATAACGTCCACACCATCATCTTCCACCCCATCCACCAACCAAGCTACTTTTCAGGGTGGATCTAGAGATAAAGGAGGCCAAGGAGTCCAGAAGATCAAGGAAGACGACCCAAAAGACGAGATCCGGCCTATACAGAGGCTAGGGAGTGAGAGCCACCTATTCTCTAGGGCTAAATCTCTTCTTCTTCTCCTTTCTTCTACTGTTCTCCTTTGTTTTTGTACAAATGATATTCTTCCATCTTTGTTCGGTGCCAACTATGTTTGTCCATGGCTAGTTGAGCTCCTTCTTGGCGATGTAGCTCGTTTTGGGCACATTAATGTACTTTTACCTTAAGCAAGTAGTTTTATTTCAGATCTAGCATGGTTTATGTTCTATCTCTTCTTTCTGGCTATGATTACTAGTTTGGTTGATCTCTTTCTTGCTTGAACTTCTATTTCTACCTATATCGAGAGATTCGTTGTAGAAATAGACAAGAGAAAATAGTTTGAATCATAGTCTGAAAGGAGGACGGTTCAAGGTCGTCTGTTCCTAATATCCCAGAATATTCTAGACCTGAGAGGGTATCTAGAGTATTTTAGGATGTTAGTTTTTCAGCCTCAAGAGAGGTTTCATATCATCGATGGGTTTTAGTCACACTATGTGAGAGCGAGTGGGATGACCCCACAGAAACAGATACCACAGTACGTGCTATGTTTGAATGTAAGTTGCTTGCTGGGGTGTTCGAGTGTTGTCTAAGCCCGGGAATGGGTACATAGACTGCCCAACTTGTAGTTACAAAGCCAGAAACTTCTTTCTCTCTGATTTAGTAGAATCCTACAGACTCTGTTTTATTTTCTTTTCTTTATTTTGTTTTAATTCATGACAACCAGCTAGACTAGTTCTAGCTCTTTACTTTCTCAACTATCGTCTTGGCTTATCTGACTCAAGAACAAAATCTCAAGCATCCTAAACATCACCACGTCCCTTTATTTGACCCCGTATATCTACTTCGACCCCATAATAAAGTTGCGGGTGTCCTTGAAGTTTTTAGGTTATAAATCTAAAAGTTCGATTCCTTCTGAATCCGCCTCCCGACCGGACGCACGATTTGGGCAGGTCAATAATTCTCTTGAATTACATGATTACTAAGGTGCAACCCTACAACTGAATCAAAGGCATGTTTACCTCTTACTTGCTTACTACATAGTATGGATGTATTGTATGTGTAAAGAAGTCTTGTCAATAATATTGGATGAAATAAATGTTCTTATATGTTATCCTGCATGGTTTCCATCATAAATCATTTTGAACACATGAAAGGTAATATATTTGTTCAATCATATTGAAGCACTTCAACCTTTTGCTAGTAAAGTGTTGAAAAGTGAAGTAATTCAAATATTGTGTAGTCAACTACTTAAAAGTGATCCAACTCCTTAGTAGTCTGATCAGATTATAAAACGACCTAGACCTTTGGTAGTTCATCATAAGCTATTCAAATTTTTATAGCCTTGAGATGTTTAGTGAATGGATTATTTAATACTATTGTGATTAAAATATACATTCTCTTTTGTAAGCAAAGATGTTCAATTGGTAACTACTTTTCCTTATACATTTCCTCCAAGTCTTGTATTGATCATTGCCTTGCAATTTTTATGATGTGTACTCAAAACTTTTCTAACTGACATTTACCACATTGTATGACTTTAGGTACTCTTAGAAATGCTCATGATGCAACTCAATGATGATACATATGACTCAACAAATCAAAACTCCATGGAGTTGACAAAATCAAACATGACTCTTAGTTTAGGCTTTACTCTTTGTAAGTAGTTTCTCATGTATTAAGTTTTCTTCTGTAGAAATCCTTTTCTCTAGGACCTATTATGCAATATATTTGGTTTATTTATGGAAGCTTTGAATATTTCATCCACATATATACTTGTGTGTTTGATCCACTCATGGACATGTAATTGAAAACCCATCTACACACCAATAGTTTGCAAGCTCTAATGTGTGTCTTGTAAATTGTTAAACTATGACTGGTTAAGTTTCCATTACGACCTGTTCATGTACATATAGCCAACAACCAATTTCACCCTTCCTAATATAGACCTCATGAGAAAGGTAATATAGTATTCATGCATCTAAATAAAATGGAGTTCTCTAACTCCATATTTCTATTGTAATGATATCTTGATTTTATGTATTTTACCAAATAATTAAAGTCAAATGAATTCATTATATAATGCTAGACTTAAGGTTTCATACTGACCGTTTACATGAAACATTTTTCACATATAAGTATAACTTCATATAGAAACCCTATCAAGTCAAAGGATCACATCAAATTATAATTTATAATGGTATTGGTTGATACGCTCATAGTAAGAATAATTCTAATATTTATTATACTATAGCTATTTCATATCTCAATATACTTGGAAAGGGTGATTTGCAATTTTTTCAATAGATTGTCAAATAAATCTCTAAATATTCTACTATACAAGAACATTACATTTATAAATTTATACATCAATGGAATACCATTTTGGGCATCAAATTCATATTTGCATTTTACTATATTTAATGGAGAAAATGGGAGAGAGGATTTCATGTCAGTCATGTTTGACTATAAGAATTAGAGGTTGATGAATTCTTATTTGAACGCAGCCTAATGTTCCATGGAATTCTCAATTAACTCTACACATTTGAATATTTTATTTATAAACTCAAAAAAGTAACCCAAATTTTATCAGCTACTTCATCACTCTAAATTTATAAAGTCTGATTAGCTAGAAAAAAGGAGAAATATAGAAATAAAAAGACACATTAGTGTTCTTGAGATCCATCTAAAATTTTGTCCCAAAGCATGGTCATATAAGAAACACAATGTATAATCTCAGATATACCATAAACTTACTCGGTAAATATAAGAAATCACTCATAGAAGTCCATGACAACACCATCTAGGGTTGATTCTTAGAAAATCCTACTTTTTAACATCATAGGATTTTCTTCAAGTTCCATGCCATGTACATAGCTCTGTGAGTACAAGAGAATGATTTTTAGATACATATAACTATATGTGCTTTGCTTAACTATAAAATATGATTTTTTTCTCCTATTTGTAAAACTATCCAGGTTTTGATTAGTAGTTTGATTTTTTATGTAATTAGCCTACTAATTCAAATCAATCAATTTTTGAGAAAATTGTTCCAACATCTCATCCATGCATAGGTGTATGACCTCAATTAGTCAATATGTCTTTCAATAGCTGGTCTGACTATAGAGTTTGACTTAGGTATAATGATTCACTAGTCGGTCGACTTATGGTAGTCAAACCCCATAAGTATGTCCAACTTATGTGTTTTCAACTAACTATACAGAGTCACCACTTGAAACTTCAATTGAGCACTGTCAATTCTATCTCTCTACTTCATAAAATGGTCTAACCTTGCCATAGGTTGGATGACTTCTTTTCATCCATATATCATGGTATACCAAATGCACAAGAATGCAATATAATATTATACAATCCAAAAAAAAATACAAAAAAAATATTTTTAAAATTTCTAGGGGAATTATATCACTCTCTCATGATGTGCATCCATTAATTAGCACAAATATATATTATTTCCACATATATCAATCAATATTAGGGCTTAATTAATTCCTATTTTCTCAACTGATGAATGGATGTTCTTATTCTCATATTTTACTACAATGTGATTTTAATTGTGTTGAATTAGTATAGGGTCTATTAATGCTTAAATAAAAAGGATTTTACCATAAACCTTGGTTATTACTAACATGGTCAGTTAAATATGCATATTGAACAAAATAAACACTTTAAACTTAAATTAAATTACTAAAATGAACATAGGGTTTCTCAAACCATGCATTACTTACTAAATTGAGGTGTGGTCATAACATAAATCTTATATTCTTCATCTTGAGAAGAGTCTTCATTTGATGAAATGATGTGAAAATTGGAAGCAACGTTCTTCTTGACCATGCTTCTCACGTGTTTAGAAATTTGTGATGATGTCTTCTAGTAGAAAAGTTTTAAGGTTGAAAGATTCTAAATGGCTGTAACCTTCTTCTTGATTTGTCATATGATGAATCAAGTGATATGAGAAACTTATTCTCTCTCTTTGACATGATAGCATGCCAATCTTATTCCATAATGGAATTGGGAAATGGGAGTGCATTTCATTAACAGAATCAATCATTGTCATGTAGAATGGTCCAAGTTGGTGTTGAAGCATACTAATGTTTTGAATCATTCTCTTATGTTGTTCCTTCATGTGTGATGGAGAGATTCATCCACAATTTTTATTGAATTATGAAAGATAAATCGAGGAGTAGATAATGTTATTTACTCTAGCATTTACTCACTAGTAAAAATTGGGCCATTATTCACGAGTGAGTCCTGTCACAAATCCCTCTCTATAGGCCCTCACAAATAGGGACGGTTGAGGGTCTGGCCCTCACAAATGGTCTGTGAAGAGAACTCACGTGACAAATACCAGTGGCCCTCACGAATACAATTGTCACGGACCAACTGACCCTCAAGAATGTTATATTGAGGGACTATTTAGCCTTCATAAATACATTTTTGAGGGACTATTTAGCCTTCATAAATACATTTTTGAGGGACTATTTAGCCTTCATAAATACATTTTTGAGGGACTATTTAGCCTTCATGAATACATTTTTGAGGGACTTGATGGTCCTGGAGAATATATTTTTGAGGGGCTATGTGGTCTTCATGAATGCAATTTTGATGGTCAATCTGGACCTTCATCAATATATTTATGAGGGACTACTGTAAATGATTTGGTTATTGATTATTGAATGATTTATTAAATGTTAATTAATTGTTAATATAGTGAATATCAAATTTTAAATGAAAACTTTGTATACATAACCTCAAGCAATATTTTTATACTGATTCACATGACATCATAAGAAGATTCAACACCAAAATGACACATAAAAATGTTAAATCACCTCAAACCAATTTTCGTTATTGAAGCAAAATATTATCCATACATTGCGTGCTCAACGTTGATATAAATAAAGAGTACATATGGTTTTAAAATTTGAGATTGATGACAATCAACATATCATGCTAGAAACTCTTAAGATCTATAATGTCTTCATATTCCTTCAAATGGTGTTGTGTTCTTCATCAATGCCAGACCTCATACGGTTAGGTACTTGAATATTCTTCTCCTAAAAATGACAAATCATTATATTAATAGAATTTAAAGTTAATACATAAATCATAGTACAACAAACAACTTACCCTTATATTTCGGTTTTGGTCTACTCCAAGGTGAATTGTCTGTCGAAATCCATCATTAAAAGTAATTCTACCCTATCAATATAAATACAAAAAGGAATCAGAGTGAGTGCGAAGTAGAGATAAATGTAAGTGAACCAACATAGCAGTAACATTTTGATAAACTATTCACTAATGGTAAGGCTTAATTTTTAATTGGAAAAAGTCCTTACAGATGAAGCTGCGTGAGTTAAAATATAATCTAAAGATAGATTCCAGATCAATAGAACCACAACCTGTGGCGACATGCAAAAAGGACTCATTTCATTTCAGGGGCTTGTTGGTAAGTTCTAGAGTTTTAGTCACAAAGGTTGCAACAACCAAGGTTTTTAGTGGGTTGCTATAAATACCAGCCTCAACGTATTTGTCCAGACAGAGTTTTTGTTATTGAATTGCTTTTTGGAAAGCAGTCCTTCTCCTACATTGGTCTGCAATATTTTACAAAGCATTGGTGAAAAATCCCGATCTAATGCAATATTCCTGCACAAATATCCAGCAATACATGCATTCTATAGAAGATTATGGACCTAACAAAGGAAGTTTGTAACATTACGTCATTCTACATTAATCAATATGGCAAAGTTTTGTCTTTCCCCAACTTCCTGCTTATAGAATTATTCTTTTGGACATTTGCTATTAGTAATACTAATTTCCCTTTTTGCATGTCGCCACAGGTTGGGGTGTGTCAACTCTTATTTCCAATCACACAGGCATACTACATACTAAAGTTAAATACAATTACAATGTTTATTTGATAAAAAAGATGCAGCATTTTACAAAATAAACATAAACTTTGATTCATATAATACATGAATCTAATCTTCCAATCTGTATAAGTGAACATATTCCAGTAAAGAAATTCCAATAAATATTATGTGTGCTATTATGCAGTTCAATACATTGTCTATTCAATTACATCCTCAGCAAAGCAATCCATTTTTTTATGATCTTGATTGACCTTTCCCTCATTTTCCCATTCAATATGATGTTATGTAGCTATTAATAAACATTTATACTCGTAAATAAATATACCTAGGCAAGGAGGCACATTTTCTATCAAGCAAACCCTACTGTTCAATATATACAGATATATACGTGCAGACATACATGTATAATATATATATGAACAGAAACGAATTCATAATTAGAGTTGAACTCAACAAGGAAAGGGCCACAAACCAATTCAGACCCATATTACAACGCAGAATAATAAGAATAACAAATATATGTTTTTGAACAATTCCCAACAATTTGGAGCAGCTTGGACAGCCAAAAGTTAAAAACAAAGTAGATAGAGTTAGCCCATACAGAGAGTGGCCATTCCCAAGGTTATTAATATCAACAGTCCCTTAAGAAAATGACTCCAAAGAAGGGGACAAGCAGGGGACAAGGGCATCTGGAGCAGAAATAGTAGGCAATAACAGTATTCATCATCACAATTACTGCCATCTTTAAAGTTCGTGGAGTGTTGGTGCACAAGCAGGTATAACCTAGAGAGTGTTGGTCCACTCAGAAGTAGGCAAAAGATTCACTCTGTTCCTAAGCAAAATCTGGAACGACCGCTCTATATTAATTACTCAACTATTAGTTATTTAGATAGTCTAGAAAACAGAGGTTTGATTCAAAGTTTAGACTAAACATGTGCAACTTCTTCAACACTGACTAAAGAAAAGTCACTATAAACTTTGTATCTGAAATATTATGAATTGAGGCTTGACCAAGATATAGCTAAAATGTAGATAAGCTGAAATGAATTACTTACAGGATTTAAACGCTGATTTCTTGGTGTGAAAGACACCGATGAAGATGTGGTTGGTGTGTTCTGCATTTGAGGATAACTTTGTCGATTATTACCAGAAGAAGGGGACCAACTTTCAACTGCAGCCTTTAATAAAGTGTACATGTTAATATTCTTATGTGTATGAATATTGAAAATAATCTATAGCTGTAATGAGTTACATGTGGCTGAAAGATCCGTGGATGTCCATTGCCTTGTATGGAAAGCCTGCCTACTCCATTCTTCCTTGAATTGCCTTGTATGGAAAGTCTGCCTACTCCATTCTCCCTTGAATTGCCTTGTATGGAAAACATGCCTACTCCAGTCTCCCTTGGATTGCTTGAATTGCTTTGTCTAGAAAGTCTTCCTAAGCCATCCCCGCTTAAATTATTTTGGCTGGGAAACATGCCTACATCTGCACCATTACTTGTATTGTCTTGTATGTGAAAAGAACCCACATCCGACCTATTTGTGCCACTTTGCATGTGTAAGACACCTGTAGTATTCTGATTGGGGTATTCAGCTGCACAATCAACATTAATACCGCCATCCTATAACAAATACATCAACAATGTCAAAAAAAATTATATATTACATTGACATAGACAACTGAATCTGAGTTACCTGTGATTGATTGTACCAAGTCATTATTTGGGAGACGGAGTTCTTCAATCCATTTACTGTTTCTTCAAGTTCCTTAAGTTTATCCTGAAATAGAAAACAAATTACAACCATCGATCTAATAGACTAGTTGTAACTAATAGTTCAAGTTTATTTATAATCCAACATACATCCTTTGCATTGCTTTCCTCAAGAAGCATTTCATATCTTAAACGGGCAGCTTTTCCCCTATGTCCTATCTCTTTGTGCCCAATTCCAATACCTCGGATCCTAGCCTTTTTGGAAGGATTTAAAACTTGCAAATAAGCATCACGTGTTAGATTATCAACACTTCTAGGATCTATTTCTTCTTGGTTTGCTACTTGGTTTTCCACAATATGCGAGATTTCAAGCTGTAATTAGAAAGCATCATAAAAGGAAAGCATAAATTGAGATATCTAAGCATATGTAGCTTTGTAGACATCATAGGAAAGCAAATATCCATTTTCTAACCACTTGTGGGCTTTTGTCGTAAACTTTTTCCAAAAATTTGTTAAGAGGCACAACGGGTTGATCTTCACTGACCTACACATGATAGATAACATAAAGACAAGTATCCATTATTATATGTTCAACTCATACTAAGAAAGACAAGTGTCCATTATTAATACCATTTCTGCCCGATAACAACTCCATGGCTTTGATCCTGTGGTATGATCCATCACTTTTTTTGCTCTGTTTGCCTTGTTGATCTCGGAAATTTTCTAAACCACAAGAAACATATAATTAGAAAAAGTAGATAGGTATACATGCAAGTTATATGAAACCATTGTACCTTAGACTTCTCGGTTCCCCATTCTTTAACAAGATTTTTAAACTGGTCCATATCTATGGAAGCATTTTTCTCAACTTTCTTCATCATCAATTCTGGTTCAATCTTGTACTTTTCGTAGTAATCTTTCTTTACACGCGCCCTCCACACTGTTATCCCTCTGCTAATGTGTTCATCAATGTGATTCCATGCATTAGGTTGACTGCCTAAATCGAAGTATTTCTACAAAAACATAGAAAAACATTTGTTGGTCTTTTTATGAAAAAGATTACTTTAGATATAACAATCATACAGTCTGTTGGTCTTTTTATGAAAAATATTACCTCAATAAATGATTTTCTATCTGCAAAAGCTTGTTCTGGTTGTTCGTTCCACTTCAAGTCTAGATGCCATATGTGTGGTTTCCTTGCTAGCATATGACAATAACGATTCAATTTGGCACCATTCTCCCCAATAGCATTTCCTTCATCATCCCATTGGACCTTGTGACGTGGCTGCCCTTGCTTAGGAAGTAGGCTTTGCTCACTTGCAGGCCCACGTCCATACTTCCTATTCTCCTGTTCATCCTCAACATTTTCTTCAACTATTACATCATTTTCAATATTGTTGGACAGTAGAGTAGGTTCATCCTCACAATTTTCTTCAATTGTGGATGGAGGGACAGCAATAGGTTGACTGGGTGTGTTGTTACAACTAGATCTAGTGAATCTTCTTCCTGCCATCCTTCAATTGACAAGGAAAAAAATTAGATTATTAGTGCAGAACTGTCAGTAACAAAAGTAGTAGCTACATTTGAAAAACAAATAAATTGCGGAGAATATGAGACACCAACATATGAATATTCAGCATTTGAAAAACATATAACTTGTAGAGTACCTTGGTTTCATATCCCAAAAAAGAATAATGATGTCCTACTTGCTGGTATATGAAACAAGACTAAATAAATTGCAAAGAATATGCCATATAGTAACAGTTTGCCAAAAAAATGCAATACAACATATTCCCCAAGTAAATTATTCTAGACTTGCAAACAAAACAGACATATTAATGAACTAAACATTAGCCCCATCATTCTTTTTTTTAGTTCTATCAACAAAAGATCCCTCGGTGTCACGCCTCGTCCAAGACACATCACTAGTTACACCACCATCAGATTGTAAACCAGTCAAACAATTCTCAATAAGAGGTACTTCAGAATAATCTTTAGGAGGATGCTTTAGCACTGTGCACCAATCATCATCATTAGGATCCTTCACATAAAAGCATTGCAATGCTTGAGAAGACAGGATAACCGGTTCCTCCTTTTTTTTATCCTTGAAGTGTTGATTTGTGTGAACCCATACTCATCAATTCGCAACCCATTAGAAGTGCTTTTATCATACCAAGAACATCTGAATAACGGAACTTTGATTCCTGGGCCATAAGTTAGCTCAATAACCTCCTCTAAGTAGCCATAGTACGTGACTTCAACATTTATATGATTTCGATCTCTACCACTTGAATAACTTGAAGTGTCAGCACACAAATACACTCCACTATTTTGTGTAGTACATGTACTTTCAATGTGCTTTGAACGGAAACGATATCCATTGACCAAAAATCCTTCATAAGACATTCCCTCAGCACAAGGGCCTTGGGATAACCATCTCAAATCATCGCTAATACTGTTCGGCCTAATCTCTCGCATTTGCATTACCTTCATAAAAAAGTAAAACATTAATGTAATCTACACTAACTTGAACATTAAGAGTGACAACAATATTTATGTTTGAGACTTACATGCTCTTTCAACCACTTAGAGAACTCCTTTGCATGTTTTGTTTCTAGGGTCCGTGGGGCAATGTTGGGTTCCATATCTTGAAGAATACACATGTGTTCACTACTTTATAAGAAGTGTCTAAATTAATGTACAACATATATACAAATATCAGCTAGAATTTTAGGACGTAATTAAATCTTACCTTCTGTAAACATCCAATTCCTCTTTATTGAAAAGGACATAACTATGGGCTTGTTCTAAAGTGTGGATGTCGAAATTTCTTGAGACTCCAACTCTAATTGGAGATCCATCAACATTATGAGGAGTGTGGATCAGTTTTGTCTCAAAATTATGCAAGTACCTACCACAAAATGTCAAACTTTCTTCAGCTAAATAGCCACTAGCAATACAACCAGCCGGTTTAGCTTTGTTTCTCGCATACTTCTTCAATTTCTTCAAGTATCTCTCTATTGGGTACATCCACCTAGTTCGGACAGATCCGGCTTGCCTGGCTTCATAAGCTAAATGAATGGGCAAATGCATCATGATGGTGAAGAAAGAAGGAGGGAAGATTCTCTCCAACTGGCAAAGAGTGACAGCAATTTCTTGTTCCAATTCTTTGAATTCCTCCACATCAATAATGTTAGAGCAAAGCTTGTTGAAAAATGAGCACAAATTAGCAATAGGCTTGTACACATCTAAGCTTATGCAATGTCTCAAGGCAACATGTAGAAGTTGATGCATAAGAACATGACAATCATGACTTTTCAGCCCAACAAGTTTTCTATCAGATTTGCTAACACACCTAGATATGTTAGAAGAATAGCCATCAGGAACTTTCAACTTTTCTAACACAGATAGGAACTTATCTTTCTGCGCATTAGTCATGGTGTAAGATGCTGGAGGCAAGTAATAGCGGTCACCTGCATCTACTGGCCATAAATCTCTTCGAATGCGTATTTTCTTCATATCTTGACGAGCTTGTAAGTTGTCTTTACTTTTCTTAGAATCACCCAATAATGTGTTTAAAATATTCTCGCACACATTCTTTTCTATGTGCATCACATCCAGATTGTGTCTAACAGATAAATACTTCCAATAAGGTAGCTGAAAAAAGATGCTTATCTTATTCCAACCAGGAGGTAATGGATGAATTTGATCTCCAAGCCTCTTGCGCTTATTCATTTTTCCAAATGTGATATTTTCATATCCATCAAATTGCCTCAGTATATCTTCTCCAGATAGTGGCTTAGGTGGAAGTCGGAAATCTTTTTCACCATCAAAATTTTTCCTATCACGTCTATACAGATGATTCATTGGAAGAAAACGTCGATGGAAACCATAGCATTTCTTTTTCCCATACTGTAACCATTTTGATACAGTCTCCACATTACAACAAGGACATCCCAAATCTTTCTTACCTTTAGTGCTCCAACCAGATAAGTCACCATATGCTGGGAAATCGTTAATGGTCCATAAAATCATTGCCCGCATAGTGAAGTTCCTTTTTCTATATGCATCATAAACTTTGACTCCAAGCTCCAAAAGTAGTTGCAACTCCTCAATTAATGGATCCAAGTATACATCAAGGTCATTGCCAACCATATGTGGACCTGGGATTAATAGGGACATCATAATAAATTGTTCTTTCATAAGAAGCCAAGGGGAAGATTGAGAGGTGTCACCAACACAGGCCAGATGCTATGTGATGCACTCATATTGCCAAATGCATTAAATCCATCTATTGCTAATGCCAATCTAACATTGCGTGGTTCAGCAGCAAAGTCTGGATACCTGGCATCAATAGACAACCATTCTGGTGTGTCTGAAGGATGATGAATACGACCAATCTTGCCTTTTACTTCTGATGGCTAAATCATATCTTTAGCAATAGATGAAGACATATAGAGCCTCTCTAACCGAGGTATCAAAGATAAGTGATACATGAACTTAGCAGCTACCTTCTTTCCCTTTGTTTTGTATTGCTTTTCATTCCATCTTGAAGCACCACAAGTATCACAATTTTCTTTTGAAGCTGCATCTTTGTGAAAAAGCATGCAATTATTTGTACATACGTCTATAGTAGAATGATCAAGTCGTAAATCCTTCACGATCGCATTTGCTTCATAGTACGTCTCCGGGAATATACAATTTTCTTCTGGAAATCCTGAAACAATCAACTGTAACAACTTTGTAAAAGAATCGTTGGACCATCCAGATTCCTCCTTCAGAAATAGCAAGGCAACCAAATACGATAGCTTAGAATGACTTGTGCAACCTCTATAGAGTGGTTGATCTGCCTCTTTTAGTAGCTTGTAAAATCTTTGTGCATCTACATTTGTAGGTTCCTCTGTAGCTTCAGTAGAGTGGTCATTTGTTGTGTCACCCATACCAAACAAATCCTCCAACATCTGATGCATATTGTCGGTGCTAGGCATGTTTGGTGCCACAACAGGATTGCTCCTACCAATCACCTCCCCATGAAACGTCAAAACATCATAGCTATGCACAAATCCTTTTTGTAATACATGTGAGAATACCTCCTCCTCTGTTTTAAGGTATCTGTTCAAACATACCTTGCAAGGACATATTAATTTCCCCTGTCTAGTTGGTCTCTGATGGATAAGAGCAAACTCAATGAACTTTCGTAACCCTGCCTTGAATACATCACTTCGCACTCTGTTCCCAATATACATCCAACTCCGATCTATTAGAAAATCCATCTACATGAAGGAAAATATATAATAAGTAGAGGAACAGCTGTTTGAGATGTAGTCATGTAGGAGATGTAGTCATGTAGGAGCAAGAATAAGTAAGAAAAAGTAGAAGAAAACTTGCAAATAGAAGTGATACTAGTAGTCTAGTAGACGTGCGAGCAGGAGATGCAAGTAAGAATCTGAATTTCTGATATGAGTAACAAGGAAATAGAAATAAGAGGGGACATAGAAGTAACAAAAATTTAGATGCAATAGCAGGAACAGGAAATGAAGGAGAAATTGCAAAAAAAAGAAAAGAAAAGAAGCTAGAATAGGAGACACAAGAGGAAATAGAAAAAAATCAAAGAAACAGTAGTATAAAAGGACTGATTTTTTTGCAACAATTGCAGCAAAAGGGGGTTGAATATACAACATGAAAAAGGAAAAAGAGAAAAGGGGAGGGAAGGGAGAAGACATACATGAAGTCTATCAATATACAAGAAGTAAAAAAAGAGGCAGAAGAAACATCCTTCAAGAAAAATCCTTCAAGAACTGCAATAGCATAGGTACCCACCTAATCAATAATAGTTCACAGATCCATCCATTAACTTTTGCTCACATGTCTCAACATATACTCGATTACAGGGGCTACTTATACTGTCAGACTAGCTACACAACTTCTCTTCTCAAACTAGGCGATCTCTCTACTACAAAGGAGTATTTTGACACATGGCTATTTAGACTCTACCAAAGGAGATTCAAAGTTGTGTGTGGTCCTGATGCTATGGGTTATGTCCAACATATCCCATAGAATCTCAATATTGTAGCAGATCTCTATGCATAAAGGCACTGACAGTCTATTTCTTCTTAGATCTGATATCAACATATTGTTATTACTTATAACAAGCATTATGAGACAAATACCTAACTGTCCCTATAAGTCAGCTGAAATACTTAAACATATAAGTATATGATATCATGTATAACATCTCATAAAATTAAGAACTGAAATACTTAAAATAAGTCAGCTGCATAAGACTTAACACCAACCAAGATAGAACATATGACATGCAGACCAGGACAACAGGGACAATTTCATTGTTTGGTATCTTGTTAATAACACAACACTCAAATTATGATAGTAGGAGACTGTAAACCAACAGAACAATAGACTAGCAGAAGAAAACAGTTCATATATACCAACCACTACAGAAGAAAAGAAGTTTCCTCCCAAGAGAAACATTGTAGAAGTGTCTATCCCATCTAAAAAGATTACTTTCATTGATAGCTACTAGATATCAAAAGAGGAAAATACCCACTTCCGAAAAATGGCAATTTGGATACAGAGATGAGTAGCAATAGCCTCCAACCTGGGAGTACAATAAACACATTTAAAAATATATATACTTTTGATTAACTTTGTAAATATACAAGGGAATCCTATCAATGAGTTTACACTCAACAGCCTTACCCCGATGAAATTAGCTACATGGCAATTAAAGAATAAATGAATGATAAATTCATTAGAACTTCTACACAGAAAACATATAGAAGTATAGAAAAACCCTCTTTTTTAGGTTGTTCATCACTGAGATGTTGTTTCTAGAAATCTTTCGTAATAGGATTTTAAATTCAGATGTATGATCATCTGAATTAAATACCAAGAAAGTTGACCATAGATATCAATATTTTAGATAGAATCCTTAAGAAGGTATTTCTCATGGATCAATTTGATCCATAGACTACCTTAAGAAGATGGTTACATCATCCCACTTAAGAAGATGGATATCATTCTTGCCTTCACACTATCCCCACAAGAAATTTATAATAATTATTTCCACTTCATCACAGATAGAAGAAGGAAGTGAAAAGGAAGAGGACCCAAATTTTTGATTGGCGGACATAGTAGAATTACAAAGTTCTAGTCTCCAATGGAAACTGAAATGATATGTAAATAAGTTTGGTATCTTTAAAAATCAAATGATGGGCATAGAAGCAATAAAGCATGGGCGTAAAATGAATGTAACTTCTGGTTCACTTGTATGATATGTATCATTATAAGTTAGTAGCATACCATCTTTGTGCACACTTAGCATCAATAGAATGTCTGTCATGACCATGGAAAGCTTCAGACATGCATTCAACAAAAGGTCTGCTCTGGTTGAGAAGTCTAGGCACAAGCCTCAAGAACGAATGGGTGTTCTTAGTAATGTGGGTTCCTCCTTGATCCCTTTGTTGTTAAAATACCATTTGTATATTTGTCTTTTTTTGTTTTCCCCCTCCATCTAAAATAATTCCCTTTCTTTAACATGTGGTTGTGGTGCAGGTCCTAAAAGCCAATAAATATGATAATGATCCTCTGCTAAGTGCAGCTATGTACCTGGAGATTAATTAAAGGTCGACTGCCCAGGGCTCCCATGGGACACATACATTCCTAATATAATAGTTGGATCTTAGGAGATCTTTGGCATGGATGGAAGATGCAGAGAAGTTCACCACAGCTGAGCATCCTACATCCATGCCAAAGATCTCCAAAGTGCCAACTATTATATTAGGAATGGATGTGTCACATGGGAGCCCTGGGCAGTCGGCCTTTAATTAATCTCTAAGTACAGAGCTGCACTTAGCAGAGGATCATTACCATAGTTATTGGCTTTTAGGTCATACATCACAACCACATGTTACAAAAAGGGTATTATTTTAGATGGAGGGGGTAAAGGAAAAAGACATATAATATATCCAATTGTTGTTTTAGGAGGAACCCACATTACTAAGAACACCCATTCGTTCTTGAGGCTTCTGCCTAGACTTCTCAACCAGAGCAGACCTCTGAGATGTTGACAATGACTTAGTGTGCCTCTGCAAAATGCAAAAACACCAGGCTATATTATACTTACAACCAAAAACAAAACATTCAAAAACAACGCAGTGAGAAAACAGAACAACACTCGTACAAGTGACCATAAATAGCAGTAAGAAGAAATCTTTTATCCCCGAGCAATTCAAATAGTATATTGATTATATTCCTTTCAGTCTATCTAGGTATTTATATTCCTTGATTATATATATATAAATAATCAAGTAACCTGATATAGGTCTGGAGCAGTAAACCGAAGTCAATCTATTCTTGGATTTGGAGGAATCCGCTGTCTATATGGGATAGGCATATTGATAATTTTGAAATTAGAGTTGGTGAAGGTTGTAACAATATGATTTGGATTGATCCTTGGTGTTCAGGAGGTAAAACTCTTTCTAATATTCTAGGTAGCCATTTCTTAGCTAGATTTGGTGATCCCTCAA
The DNA here is from genome assembly GCA_963693085.1 of Alisma plantago-aquatica. Classification (NCBI taxonomy): domain Eukaryota; kingdom Viridiplantae; phylum Streptophyta; class Magnoliopsida; order Alismatales; family Alismataceae; genus Alisma; species Alisma plantago-aquatica. Next base: position 1,111,933,091 of record OY856409.1, on the reverse strand, counting down.
AGAAAAGGAGGCAACCAGAAACCTGAATACCATATCCGAGCTTAAAAACAGCTTAAAAAACCTTTGAGCTCATAGAGAACACAACCATAGGGCCAAAGTCCCAAAGTAGATATTCAACCTCCCAAACTTATCCGCAAGCACCACAAAAGTATGCTACCTGTACTTGAAGCCCAGAAAGGACACCATCTCTTAACAATATATATGAGGAAAAATATATTTATCATAATAAACCATATGTTCTACCCTTCTATGCTCCCGTAATTGCAATATCTTCCTGTCTATTAAATTCTTATCTATGTGCATACATCCTTCCACTCAAATAGTTTCTAAAATCTCTTAGCATAGCTACTCATTCAAGCAGCAACACCTAGCCAGGAGGTCTAACACTAGGCAATATATACTACGGAAGCTATCAAGTTAGGAAGGAACAATAAATTAAAATTATATTTATCTAATATTCTATTCAAAGTCAACAACAAATACTCAGGAAAAACAAAATCTAGTCCTGGCTATAGAGTTGATCTAAGGTAGTGACTGTTTTTCCCATAAATGATGAAGAACACTAGTGTCATCCATTGACTGAGAAAACTAGGTCATCCATTGATGAAGAACATATAATTCATAGAATGATCTAATCTAATAAGATGAGTTTAAATCATTACTAATTTTTTCCCGTAAATTTCTAATTGCCAAAATAGAGTGTGGAGTCAGGATTCTGGGCACTATGTTAGTGAAGAAAAGGGGTAAGAGGAGAGTGGCTTTGTCAACTAGATTATATATGATCAAATTTTCTATATATCAATTAAGTGGTGACTAGACTCTTACATATTCCATTTGACTCATATAATTTTAATAAATCATTACACTTAGCTTACTACATGTCTATTTTTAAACATCAACCCATTCTCAGTCCATAGTAATATTACCCATTTATCAAACATCACAATGTGAGTTCCGAATGAAGGCTATAAGGTTTGAGATTTAATTTATATGGCTATTTTATGTAAAGAGGAGATACGTTATAGGAAACTCAAAATTTGGATACGCAAATGAAGAAAGAAGCAAACACTGGCAGTAATTAACAGATTACAGTAAACTATTGGGATACACATATGAAGAAATAAGCAAGCATTGGCAGTGAACAGTACATTACAGTGAACTCAAATCTGGGATACACATGAAGAAGGATGCACATTGGAATCGTTACCTAAAACTAAATGACCAACACATGATTGAATCAAACATCATAACAACAAGCAAGCACAACAATTGCAAGAGAATAATAAAACAAGTAGCACAGAAAAAAGATGCAGTTTTAGTAGCAGTACCTTTTCCCACACTTTCGGTCAATGGACAGAAGCAACGAGATTAAAACTGAAGAAGAAGAACAATGGACGTTGCAAGAGAAGAACTGGAGCAGAGGCGGTTGGGCAGCTTATGGGCGTCACATCAAGGAAAAGAGACCAGTAGCTTGATCCAAGATTGAAGTAGGTTCAGAGCTCTGCTGGGCGCCGCCTGAGTCGGGTGCCGCTGGTTTCGCTGGGATCCGACACGATATGGCTACTCGTGGCCGTGGAATTGGAAGCCGGCCAGACGGACGACGATTGGAGTTACGACCTGCTGCAGTTGGGGTGGCAGGAGCAGTTGGGGCGCCGTCCGGGAGGTAGTTGGGGTGCCGTCCGGGAGGTAGGCACGGTTGCAGCTGGGTGCGACCGGTGGGATTTGGGAAATGCTAAGCGACTGGGGTCGTGGTGTTGCTGAGGCTGGGCGGCATTAAGCTGGAGCATACCCTGGTCGTGGAGTGATGGAGGCCTGGTCGACGGACTGAAGGCGTGGTCGATGGAATCAAGGAGGCGCCGAGGATGAGTGGCTAGTCGTGGCGGCTGATCAGTGCTTCCCTAGTTCATCATTGTGCAGAGGGACGAGTGGGGAGGGTTTTTCTTTTCCTTTTTAATTTTGATATCCAAATGTTGTATTTTAGAATGGAGGGAAGGGAAATGAGATGGAGGGAAGGGATATGAGATGGAGGGAAACATTTGTCATGGTATTTTTCAAGGGATGATTAGTGAGTAATGTATTTGTGAGGGATTAGTATTTGTAAAGATGTTAAAAAATAGTTGAGGGATTTGGTCCCATATTTGAAGGATGAGCCCTCACAAATAGCCATCATTATTCACAATCTATGGTTCCTCACAAATGTTCTTCAACAAAGGCCAAATTTTTTGTAGTGACTAAAGCTTTCTTCAAGGTAGCTTCATTAGAAATAGCTAATTCCCTGACAAGCTTGTTGGGAAGGTCCGTCATCTCCCACACTTCAAAGCTAGTTGCTTGAATGTGGAACTACACCATCCTATCACAATATGCACAATTGTTGTATTCAAAGATCAAATGTCTTGGTGATCATTCATCTTCTCAAACTCATAGGATTAGTCTCTAAAGGCATACCTGCTCTGATAGTGTCTCTTGGATCGAGGGATCAAGATGGAATGAGTGGAGATATCAACATTCACACTAAACATGTTAGACTGCCAAGATATACATAAATGTTTGATAGATATTGAACTCAAACACAAGTGACAATATAGAATGGTTTTGGATTGAAAAGTCATAGCTTCATCACCTAGTTGGCTTCACTCATTAGATTTTTTTAATTAAGAAGAACTTATATCTTATAAAAATTTATATTAAATCACTTTTAATCTTAAGGGTAATTATCTCATTGTTGGGGTGAAAGAGATAAAATCTAACTTCCACGAGGACCACCTTTCCTATAACCTCTCCTTGATAGGGAGATTACAAGTACTAAAGGAAAGAAATTGAAATAAGGAAAACAAGATCTTTACACAAGAAAAATGAATATCTCTCTATTTTACAAGATTCCTACTCACTATAGGATGGTAACCAAATAAATCACTCATATAAATTCAATGACTCTCAAACTAGCAAGCTTATCAAATCTTAGTTAGAAAAATGTGTTTAGAAGATGTCTATATGCCCCTATTTATAGTTCATCTTCTACTAGTAAGTATTGATGCTGAGAATGAGTTTTAGTCATTTCCTATGTTCTTAGTAGGTTTCCAATAGAAGAAAAAAACTCTACGAACACACCACTCAATGGCTATATTGTGCACTAAATTAATAAGCAACTATCAGTCACCCTCTTGGGTTTATTAAAGAAAAATCCAACGAATGTCCCGTTGATAGCTCTAGGTATTATGGTATCTGGAATTGTTTAGAAAATTCTAGTTAATTAAGTTTATAACATGTGACAATGAGCTTGATCAACTGAATTTATAAGGAAATTTCTATTTTATGATGTATCTTAGTTAAGGACCAACATGTGGCCAACTGTGTTTCCTTGGAGAAAATCCACTCATCACATAGTACTATCCAAGGCATGCCATTGCATTAACTAGAGTTCTGGGAAGAAATTCATCCCACCTTAATCTCTCTTGTAGAGATGGGTCTTGGTCAACTAGAATTCTTAGAGAAAAATCAAGATGACAATTATACCATACATAACTTGTATTGGTTGCTTGGAATCTTCTTGTCATCCGACCGACTAATTATTCAAGTATACAAATATGTGGGTAGTTTAATTTGTAAATTATTTTTAAAAGTTAGTTTTGTCAATAATATCATGTACAAGACGTATATACAACTTAGTAATTACACCAAAGTATTAAAGACCAAATTTGTTTTGCATTGAATTTGATTTGAGTTGTATATCTTGAAGTTTCTCAAAATTAGTATTTCGCTATATATCACTTTGGAGTGTGTCAAATTGACATCTTATATTTCATGTAGTCGTATTACACACAAATAAAATGGAACGATAGTCACCACCATATATAGAATTTGGAGCGCCAACCCTAGAGCGTAAGCATCACTTCCCTTCTCGAAGACAACTAGAATTTTCCTTTGTTGTGTTATTCTAGTGTTGCCATTTTGATCTCCTCCTCTCATGGCATCTTTGTCTCTTCCACTCTTTCTTTTGTATACATGGTTTGCTCCTTTTACCTGTTCTCTTATATCTTGGATCTTAAAGGCAATGGCAAGTGCCTTCTTTTAAGGTATCATATATGATGTAGTTTCTCAAGTTTCCTATCCCATTAATTGTCATGTGCGTCCTTCTACTTCTCCACATGTACGCCTTTTTATCCACAAATTCATTCATCCCCAACATAATGGCGACTGTTGTGATGACTCCTTTGTTTCCTGATTTGTTTCTTTCGCTCTTTGTTGAGGCCTCCTTGAAGACATATGATAGGAGTGCATCCAGATATGCTCTTCTGTGTTGTTTCCTGACTGCCTATGTGGTTGTCTAGTGTTGTTTCTTGAATTGGTTGGTGTTAACCTCCTCATGACATTTCATGTTATGTGAGCATTCACTACCCTTCAACTTTCTCATTCTAAGGGTTATTTTCTTCTAGAATTTTGGTGTTTGCTTGATTCTTGTAAGGAATTCAAGCTGTTAGAGATCTGAGCTCTGGTGTGATCCCTTGTTCACTGGTGTTCATTGAGTCTTTTTCTTTGCTCACATATCATGTATTTGCAATGGTGACATATTCATTAGCTTTCATATACAATATAGCTATACAAATCATTTAAAAAAATCAATATTTTAGCTTAGGGTCACTTTAGAAATGATTATATAGTACTTTATAACCACTTGTAGCTTTAACCCCAGTGGCTTAGGCCCTCTCCATGAGGGTAATTTTGTGTTTGGTACATAGAGTGTCATAGCAAGGGGATTGGTAGGAAACAAAAATGTTGCTTAGAAAGCATGAGAGAATTATGTATATTGAATCTATGGTGGAGCTTTGGTCTAATTTCTCTAATAAATAAAGCATGTGATTCCACATGAGAAATTTTTTCTTCAGAGAAACTCACTCATCAACTAATTATCTAGGTACATGTTTTTTTTTAAATATACTATGGTCACGCATAGAATTTAAAACTTCTCATTTATTTTTTCTTCTTTAAACATATACACATAATCATCAAAAATTTTCCACCGATAATTTTACTTTCCTACCAAGACTTATTTCACACTATTAATAATTTGTTTTTTCCTCCTCTCCAACTAATATTTTGTGTACAAACAATTTTATTTTATCTGTCAAGCTAAAATTTGTCAATTAAAACAATTTTATTATATATTTAAGGAAGTTTTACCTAGAAATGTTTTCACTTTAAATAAAATCTATTGCTATAAATTATACGCTCCTCCTAGAACATGTTTCCTTCCACGTAAAGAAGCATTTCAAATAACTTTATGTGTAGATTTTATTTCCTATAGATAAAAAGATCCTTCAAAAAAATATTTCTATCTAAACTTTTCTTTTCAATAAAACATTTTCCTCTAAAAATATTTTTCTAAAGAACCTTTGGCAAGAAAACAATTTCCTAAAGGTTTTTCTTCCATTTAATAAATACTTTCCCTTCTAGATTTTTTTTACAATAATCTCTATCTATTCAAAGTATTTTTTGAGAAAATTTCTATGTAAAATATTAACACAAGAAATTACTACTTTCTACATATGTGTTTTTCTTCAAATACTTTATTTCTCTGCAAGTAAAAGTTTGTATATCTTGAAGTATCAGAAATATCAAACTAGTGCATGATCTGATAATTATATTGACACATGTAATACAAAAGCATACATGGTAAACTTTCCAATGTTAATGTTTAGTCCATACCTATACATTGAGGAGATAAACAATCCTAAAAATTATATTAATATTATATAATGTGATTATGTCAAGCATTTGTATTTTATGTATGACTTTGTTAATACATTTAACAAAATATTGTGGTATATAGGTATATGTATGTTTTGTGTGCATCTACTAATCTAAGCTGGGTTGTTTCTTTACTGCAAGTATAATGCATACTAGACGTAGCACAAAATCAATATGTAATTATATCTTATAAATTATTAAGATCACACGGTGATATATTTACTGATTACAATATGTAGTTATATTTTATTAAGATTACACGCTGAAGTAGTTATTGATGCAACTCATTTTTAATTTTGAAGTCACCCTAAAAGATATAATCAAACTAACGTTTTTTAGAATTTTAACTATCTCTTCCCCTTCTCGCGTCCCCTATCGTTTTTCTTTCTTTTTTTCCATTCCCGTCTTACTAGATAGCAAATTGAACCCAGCAAAACCACCCTTATTTTCACCATGTACCGAACACATAGTAAGTCTGAATGTGACTGCTCTTCCATAGGCACTCCAAAAGCCTTTTCTCCTAGGTTATAGTGAGCAGGCGCGGCATGGCGGTGGAGAGTTTCGTAATAGTGCACAACGTGGCGAAGCGTCACAACGTTGGTACTATGGCGCGCAGCGCAACGGCGTTCGGCGTGTCGCAAATGATCCTGGTCGGGCGGAGAGATTTCAATTCTTTCGGCAGCCACGGATCCACCTCCCACCTCCGTTTCCGCCACTTCCGCTCTCTCCCTGAAGCCCAACGATATCTCAAGGTGATAGGCCCATCCGGATAAAGCCCATACGGCCAATATGGGACTAAATGTCCCTATCACAAGGATGAGAAGGGCTAGATCACCGACGGGGCTTCCTCCATCTCACAGCATCCTTTCCGGCGGAGTATCTGGACTGGTGCTTTTTATCTCAGTTAGAGCCATTCGGATAAAGAGTTTTCAACTACCGGTAGTTATATAGATAATCCATTCTAAACTAGTGGCCTAGAAATGCTATCTGCATTTTACCTAGCGTTTACTGTACATATTTGCGGGATTTTCAGTAGCACCTGTTTCGACTGCCGTACATCTAGCTCACCAGCCTGCGGAACACATAATTTCTGCAGTTTCGTCCCGGAGCGGTACCAAGCTAAGCCACTTTTATATACAGAACTACCAGCTTTTATAATGTAGGTAGTCCAACGGCACCTTAAGTTTTGTTGCTACTGCTACTCGAGTCTCTAAAGGGGGAAACAATTGTAAACTTTCAACATATATCTTAGCTCTAGTCCAACAAATGTGAACACTGCGACTTAAACCTCAATGCATATCTTAGTTGTGGTTATTTTTGTTGTGCTAGGGTACCGGGCTGTCTGAGAAGGAGTGCGAGATCTGTGATTTCTTTGTTTATATTCCTCAGTATGGGTGTGGAACAGCTTCTCTCAATGTTACAGTGGCTGCTTCCATTGTCCTGCACCATTTTGGAGGTATGGTTTAAATTTCGTTTTGTTACAAGACCAGACTTAGTGGAGTTTGGTTTTGATATTGGTTACGGCTCATAATTTCATTCTTCGAGTTTATATGCACCTTTTGCTATTGTTGCAGCAGAAAAACTGTGTATGGAAACTGGCCACCATTAGTGCATATGAACTGCTTGAATGCCTGTTTTTTTCCCTTCTTGTTTAGTTTGACTGTCATTCAGTTAGTTAAACTGCTTCTTTGGAATATAGTCTTGACTCTCGACATGTAGTCTCATTCTTAAATCAGTGAAAGTACAAATCACCTGAAAACAGAGGATCTCCTGATATTATAACACATCTGACAGTGAAGCAAACAAAATAGCCATTTTAGAATTAAATGTTATTCACACCAATTGTTGCAAAAAAAACACAAATTTATTCAACTCATGGTTTAGAATTTCGATTTCGACGCCGTTTCCGATGGCTCAGAAACAGAAACTTATAGAAATGTCTATGGAAATTTTAACATTTACACTTATTTCAACACAAGATTTCGACGGCCAAATAAAGGAATTAAATCACAAAATTTTACCATGATAATCTACATACATAAATACACCTATTTATGCAATAAAATCATACATTGATCTTGGTTGGGGGTCCTACATGTGATAAAAGATTGAAAACTGTTCTAAAGGGGATTTGGATCACATTTTCGATAGCATAATGAAGGAATTAGTTTATAGATCATCACGTTAATAAATCAATATCAATTGATATTTATAGCTTACACTATAGATTATCAAAGAGTGAAAATACTAAAAGTACTCTCAATTTAGGCCTAAAACTATTCATAAGACTGGGACAAATTACTAAAATTAGTTGATACTAATAGTCTAATGTATTGAATACATCAATTGAATACATGTAATGTAACTATATATTATTCCCATTAGTAGTTAAAATTTGATGTATGTAACTAAACATTATACATAATAATTCTAAATTGTTATATTTTTTTTTTTTCAATTTTAAGATCTAAAATTGCATATAATTAATATTTAAAGTATTATATAGTTGTAAGTTATTGTTACAAAATTCATCTCTAATATAAGATATTTATTTATAAATTTAACATTTGTTAAGGTTACATAACATATATGAATCTAATGTAAATTTTTTTTAACAAAAAACTCATTTCGGAAATATTTTATCCATTGTCTTAACAAATAGGATATATATCAAGTTATATTTGTAATATAATCATCGTTATATGTCATTTATAGCATAATTTCATAAATCTTGAAGTTTAAATTGTAGTCTATCACTTGAAACTTGCAATTTGGAGTAATCTTTTGATGAAGTGGGGTAAAAGTGGAGAAATAGATTTGGGGGGAAGGAGAGAGTAAACTTACCTTGGATCCGAAGAACAAAGCTTTCAAGAGCAAGAGAATGCAAGAGATTCACCAAAGAAGTAACCCTCCAAGAGCAGTAGGCTTTGGGCCGTTGATTTTCAAAATTGTGAACCCATTTCAGTTGTGTTTCGCAAAATGTCTGCCCAAACTGACCTTTTTTCAACAAAAAATATTGTATTTTGTTGAAATTTCGCCCCTTTGTGCAATTTCTATCAAAATGTCAATATTTTAAGTACCAATTACTGAACATGTGCATTTCTATGTCCGATACCCATCAAAATTGAAACTCAAGCACGAGATTTCGAGATTTCAACCGAAATTTTTAACCATGATTCAACTCAAAAGAAAAATTCGTAGTATTGAAACATGGGTTCAACATGCATAAAGATCTAAATCGAGTCCCATGGAACACCGGGTCTTGGGGACACTGAACTTGGCTATACAACAACACCCAATACTTCTTCAACAACAACTCACAACCACACCCACACAAATCCTATATTTTTTGTTTGTAAATTGACAATTACCATAACAACCACAACAATGGGTTGCATAGAAATGGACATCGAGAACATGGTGTCATTCCTATCCATCTGTTGCCAGCTTATAGAGCAACATTGGATCCTTACTCTTTTATTTTACAAACCAGATTATGTATCACCTCATTGAGCCAAAATGAATATCCCCCACCAACATTGTTTCAACACTCGTCAAACACTATAGCAACTAATTCCCCCACCCCACCAACTTACCCTTTCCTTTCACATTGAATGTCACAAATTTTGTGTCCCTTGATCTCAAGTTTACAGCTGGCAATTGTGGATAATTCGGATGTTGGGTCTACTACTAAGTCAAGATTCACTAACACCACATAACCACCACAAGCATGTGCAAAAAAATGAAATTAACACTACTTATCAAGCATGGAGGCATATTGATTGCCTTGTGCACAGATTAATCCTCAGATGTGTTTCCACTAAAAGATTGTATCATGAAAGTGGTGGGTTTGTTGTCTTCCGAGATTGTTTGGTATGCTCTTCAACAAGCACACACCCAAGCTTCAATAGAGCACTAATTGTACATCATGCTAGATCATCATCTAAGCCTCAATTACAACCATGTTGGGGTTGGCTATATGGATCCTCCTATATCACTCAGCATTGTTTTCGGTTATATATTGATCAAGATGTCATCATCATCATAATCATCATCTAAGCCTCAATCTCATTGGCTACATGGATCCTTCTTTTCTAATTTTCTCTATAAGATGTAGAGATTCAAAATCTCTATTTATAAGCTCTTCATCATCATCATCATCATCATCAACTAAGGCCTCAATCCCAACTATGTTGGGGTCGGCTACATGGATCCTTCTTTTCCATTCAGCTCTATCATGAGCCATATTCTGGTTGAGATGTAGAGATTCAAAATCTCTCTTTATAAGCTCTTCCCATGTTAATTTAGGCCCTCATCTTCTTCTATTAATTGTGCTTGCCTCAATAGTATTGCTTTGTATAGGCGCATTCGTCGGTCTGCGTTGCACATGTCCATACCATCTGAGTTGGCCCTCGTGCAACTTGTCCCCAATGCTCGCCACCCCCACTTTATTCCTGATATAGTCATTTCTCAAGCGATCTTTTCTTGTCTTCCTACGCATCTATCTCAACATATGCATTTCAGCCACATGATATAGTCATTTCTCAAGCGATCTTTTCTTGTCTTCCCACACATCCATCTCAACATATGCATTTCAACCACATTCATCTTGTTGAGTCCTTGTTTCTTCACCGCTCAACATTCACTCCCATAGAGAATGACCCAAGTTAATTTACGCCTTCCTCATTTTTTCCATTATGCTTGACTCAATGGCCCTGCTTTGAATATGCACATTAGTCGGTTTGCGTTGCACATGTTCATACCATCTCAGACAACTCTCGGGCAACTTGTCTGCAATCCTCGCCACCCTTACTTTGTTCATGATATGGTTATATCTCAAGCGATCTTTTGTTATCTTTCTACAAATTCATGTCAACATACGCGTTTTGACCACATTCATCTTGTTGAGACCTTGTTTCTTCACCATGCAACATTCACTCCTATATAGCATGGCGGGCCATATAATTGTTCTATCAAGATTAAAGATTCAAAATCTCTTCTTATAAGCTCCTCCCAAGTTAACTTGGGCATGCCTCATCTTATTTGACTATGTTAGACTAAATATCATGCCTTTAAATAGGCATATGTTGGTCTTTGCTGCACATTCCATATCATCTAAGTGGCTCTCATGGAACTTGTCCTCATTACTAGCCATCCCCACTTTTTTTTCCCCTGATAAATGACCTTTCTTTGTCTTCCGACACATCCATTACACTTTCGAATCACATACATGATACATCTTGTTGAGTTCTTGCTTCATCACTGTCCAACATTCCATCCCATATAGCAGGATCGGTCGTATATTGTTAAAAACTTACTTTTTAATATTACAGATATCTTCTAGTCACATACTACTCTAGTTCAGTGTCGGATCCACATACATGCCACGTGAGGCACGAGCCTCACCCACATTTCGATAGGAAAAGGCACATCTATGAGATAATGTACCAAGTCGATATCTGCACTAGCCACAAATCAGACAGTTTACAGTGCACGACAAGAAAGTTAGGCCCGAGTGTGTAGTAGGCCACACCGAGTTAATTTTACAGAAATTGTCTAAACAATATGGATTATAAGGCCTAGCTCTGCGATGTGGACATAAGGTTAATATCTCCAATTTTGATTATTTACACACACCACATACTTCCGATCATTAATGTTCTAGGTTTCTTCTCATTTTAACATGCCCTAGCGACGCTTGGCGTCTCGTGCCTGCAGGGTGATCTGGCCGCAACAACCAATGGCCGACCTAATAGTGTGTCGTAGTCATGAAGTTGAAGATCTAGATGCATCCTCATCCTGGAATGACTATGAAGTTAAGAAGGAATCTACGATCGAAAGGTCTTGTTGGACACAAAAAGTGTAGTGGTTGCAAGTTGCACTTGCCTAACATTCTCTGTCTATGAGGATGAGGACATGCAATGAGGACCTAGGATAATTTTAGATGCAAAACTGAAGGTAGTGCATTAGATATGCCGGTGTGGTAAACATGTAATGCTTCGACTTTTATTAACAATGGGCTGCATTGACTTTAGATTTGTGACTAACTTGTTTGTTTGTTAATAATGTATCTTAGGACTCGACAACTCGCTACTCATTCATTGACGGCCTGGTCATCTTATTTGAAACAAAGGCAACCTCCCTTGTGCACTATTCTATGGGGTTATCTGGGTACCAAGTGAGGAATATGTCGATCAGGTTTAGCACTGATATATTAGTATGTTTTGTCATTCTTTTCTGTCATTGCCTCTCTAAGTTTTATATCCTTATTTTATATCATTTCCAAAAGGAATTCATTCAAAAAGATTTGCTAGCTAATTAAACAATCAATCTGACCATCATTAATTTTATTTATCATTCTAGTAGAGAAAAAGATTATGTTTTATGAAACATTGGACCCTTTTATAATAGGCCTCACCCACTCAAATTTCCTAGCTCCGCCACTGCTCTAGTTGCACTCCGTTTCAAACATTATATTCTGATCTTGTGACATATTCGTCTTCCACATCATGCAACAACTGCAGAAATCACATAAGCTTCCTTCTATGGATGTATACAATTACATTCATTGGATTAAGACTGTGTGCGATGCACATGCTCTGATGGGTAAGTTGCTTGACAAAAGTGAGTATCTTTTATTCGTGGACCTATAAAGCTTTGCGATGCTTTCCTTTGTCCATGATGAAAGTGCATATTTACAACTATAGCTCACTTATTCAACAACTATATATTTGTATCATACAAACTAGGGTTGCCAACATGAAGGGTATGGGCAAGGGTAATGGCTCACCCTTACCTTTATCCACCTAGTGTGGTGGGTATGGGTAATTCCTCACCACCAATCAAGGAATGAGGTTTTGTTCAAATTGGTGAAATTTTGCGAAAAAATTTGAGTTTGATGGAATCTGGTACTGAAACTTGCATATGTGCCGATTTCGGTTGAATCTGCTACTAAGATTGCATTTACCCAAATTTCGACAAAAAAATTGACGATTTGGATGAATTTCGCCAAATTTCGACGGATTATGTGGTTTTCTGCACAACTCAAAAATTTTGATGGAAGTTTCAATAATTGCAATCCTTGGTGTTATTATGTTTTTTTGAAGAGTAAAGCGGGATTGGGGTTATTTCACCATTTACTACCCATACATAGTATATACTTATAGTATATCATAACTGCATTACATTCCCTAATATTTGCTATTCGAATTATTAAATACTTATACAATGCATGCTTTTTTAGTTTCTTCAATGTGGACAACATGTATCCTAGTGGTGGTTTATTAGATAATGAGGGTGCTAGGAAGCCAACCACACCAACAAATAATGATTTTGCTTGGTGCACTAGTGTTCTTGGGGCCAATAAAAAGATTGACTATTGAGTCAATATCAACAACGAACTATCAACCCAAGTAAAATGTGTGGGGATGCCCTACATATCCAACATTTGATAATATAATACAAACAAGTACATGCATGCATATAGCTCATATTTGCAAAATTATAGGATTTAATTCCTAGATTTTGTTATCGAAACGCTTCATTAAATCCCTAGGAAACAAGAAAATTTTCTTACCTCCCACATGGAGCCCCCTCAACCTACCCTTATATGATATTTTATTGCATAATATGATACATTTAGGTGTAGAGGCAACCCTTGCAAAATTTCATGGCTTAATTCATTCATTTTGGCGTCGAAATAGGCACAGTTGCATTTATCAAAATTTTCATCGAAATTTCTATAAAAGTTCCATTTCCATGTTGCTAAAACGACATCGAAATCGGATACCTTATTCCTTGCCACCATTACCCTTACCCTCCCTTTATCTGAACCCTCGGACCCACCGGGTAAACTGGGATGGAGGGTAAGGGTGAAACAAGGAATCAACAGAGCTAAATCTGGCCGTCTCAATTTCATCTCTAAAAGAATAGCCACTCTTGCGCATGTTCAGGTGCAGCATGATCAAGCTTTCTAAAGTTCCTTCACTAAAGGGGTTGGGAACAAAACTCCACAAAGAAGAACAAAATAGTGAAATCAACAAATGTTGGTATGTATGTGCATATAATCAATTAAGTGGGAAATATTAATAAAAAAGTGACAACAATTAAAGTAACAAGGCTTCAATACATGTACATATTCAAATGAAACAACAAGATTCTCCATAACTACTGTTGCGAATCCAAAATGCACCAATGAGTCATGTATGGATTCAACAATTTCACCTGACCCAACCTGAAGTTACGAGTTTGATCGGGTTTGTGGGTAGGAACAGGTAGGAGCTTCAGGCTTTGCTCAACATCTGGGCAAAACACGAACTAGAGCTATTTTTACCAGTCATGCTTGGAAAGTAGTTAGTATATCAAGAGCACAACTACTCATTTCCTTTGTTCTGGTTTCCTTATTCTTGTTTCTTTATTCGACAACTAGAGAATCCCTAGCAAAACTGCCCTCCACCCACCCTGATTGCCCTAAAGACTCGTAGCTTTGGTTGATAGGACAACTTGAGCAAGATGGACCGTGCAGTAGATGCTGCAGTGGGGTGAATGGAACGTTTTGGTTCAAAGCGTCCTGTAGGCCGACTGCAACCTCCTTTGCAAAACTTTTTGTTGGAGATCTCACCCTTTGGATTTGGTTTGGGAAGAAACTTTACATTGCTTGACATGAAATGAAGGAAACAAGAACCGCACTAGTCAAGGATTTTGTTTGACGAGGAACATGGTACATGCAGGAGAAAAGGGAATCTTGTTCGCTAAGTTATAATGGTGTTACGTATACACATTGGCTGTTGGTCGAAGCTCTTCAAACCACTTGGAAAATCAGTCCCACTACTAAATCTGTCAAACATGGGGAATGACGATGACAGGATGAACAAGCTACTAGGTGCTATTCTAGTTGGCATCTATTCTCGGTGTTTGATGAAGCAGACATCACACACTCGAGGAACAGGTGGAGAAGGCCAATCTTTGCTTGTAGCCAGGGTTCAAAATTGTTGAAATTTCCATAATTTTTTTCTGTTTCCGTGGCAATCAAACATCGAAATGGACTTTCGAAACTCTCAAAACACGCATATCGTTAGTTTTTTTTACTTTTTCATATACTACGCACTACGTAGAGCATAACTTTTTGCACAATTTTGTGTCTTTTAAGTCTATATATTGTGCTTGCAAACTGTAATGACTTGATTTATTGATTTCACCATTGAAAATTGACATCAAAATTCCCCATTTGAAATGCCCATCGTAACAGCTCAGGGTCCTTCACTCACAAATGACGAGACCCCACCCCCACATATCCAATATGAAATATTATTACATATTTGAGTAGATCTACGTTAGTAGACCATTCTGATAAAATTTCATGAATTAATTCGTTATTTTTGCCGTCGAAATGCCAAGAACGTGTTTATCGAAATTTCTACCGAAATTTATCGAAAATATTATTTATGTGGCCACCGAAATGGCATCGAAGTCGGACATTTTCTTCTATGCTTGTAGCATCACTCTCTTAGCAAGGTTGAGAGGCTCCACTTGTTTGTGGAGCTGTCACCAAACCTGCCCGTCATATGTTGAGAGGTGAGTGACATTTGCGGCGAACAAGGGGGTGGAAGACTTTCATGCCATATTTCACCTTTGTCAAAGAAGGTGATTAGGAAGAAGTTTTCAACGAAGATGCGTACGACTTTGCCAGAAACAAGTTAGAAATATAAAGTTGTGCCTTTGCTTCCTGACTCTGTGAGATTGATCAACTTGACCCTGTGTGATCTTTTAACCCTGATTTTGGTTTCGTACAACCTCCCTCTGTCATACCTTGTATCTAGAACTGAATCATTACATCCAAAGACTTATGGAACCTTCTTTTGCTTTGCCCTATGCTCGAATGTTCACGCTTGTGAGAGTGCTTCCAGGTCAACTTTGTGCCCTACCATAAAAACTCCTCTTTGTGGAGGACACATGCCATCCGGGAAACATATTTCATTTTGTTTAGGAACCTAATCAATGTTTTAGAAAGCGGGAAGCGGGAGGCGTGCAAACAACACCTTGTGGCCGCTGGAGCGCCAGGCGGGCGCTTTTTGAAAAAGCGGGTACTTAAATTCTTATATAATTTAATAGAAAATATACATATTTGTATGTAAGTAATATATTTATAAAGAAATTATCTACTTATCTAGACACCTTACACAACAAATAAAGCCCAAGATAGTTTGACATAGCTGTAATACCCAAATAGTATATTGTTACTGTAGTAAATATATGTATAACTTTATGTACTAAAATGCAGTAAGCAGTAGGTATATAATGTATTAATGTAAATTATGCAGTAAACAATAAAATATATAGGACGTTTTATATAATTTATTATTATCCATTAAACAGTAGAATATATATCTTACTATAGAATGGATTAATGTATTATATAAGGTAGAAAGGTACATAAATACAATAAGCAAATGATAAGTAGATATGTAATGCATGTATTAATGTATCATAGAGTAATGTTTTATATTATACAATGTACAACAACAATGTATTATACTACTAGAGACGTATAATATTGTATATATTATTACATGCATATATAGTAAGCCATGCACATATAGAAAGTCGACATATAGTAGCAGCAACAATATTTGACTACAAAAAAATGACAAAAGAAAGCAAAAGTACAAAACACCAACGCCCAAAAATTAGGCGGCCAAAAGCGGGTGCCCAAAGCAGGGACCCAAGTGGGTGCACAACGGGCTGAGCGGGTGTGAGGCGGGTGCTTAATGGCCTGCCGCTAGTGGCTGCTTAATGCCCTAACCAGACGGTTGGGGCTCTTGTCCGCTTTTTAAAACACTGAACCCAATAGAAGGGGCAAAAGTGACGAGTTCACAATTGTTTACCGTACAAAGATCTAGTGTCACTAGAAAATGTTGCACGACGACCTAATAGTTCTTTGTGCGACTTAGGTTTTCTAACAAATTTATAGTTTGGGTCAGATGGGGTTGGTACGAGTTAGACCATGTTCATAGGATTGGGTCAGCCAGATGACAATTTTATTAAAGCGGGTTTGAGTCAGCTCAACTTTGGGTTAAAAGGCATGGGTTAGGTCGGTTCAGGTCTAGTTGTTAAAAACTTGACCCATTGTCATGCTTTGTCCTGTACAACCTTATACACGTGGTTCATTGATTCAACATGTACTACCAAGGTAATCACAATTGCGTACAGAAATGTAATATTCCAGATAATGTTGCATGGCCAATTAAATCAACACCAACTATGTAGAAAACTATATCTAAATGATATTAGAATGTATCATATAATACAAAATATTACTATTTCATGTATCTTCTACTAGCCAAAAAGTTGTTGCATACACAACCAAAACAAAATAAAAAAGTAGATAACATCGCCATGGATATACATTAGATGCTACATCATCATCATCTTTTGAGACTCGATCCCAATCATATTGGGGTTGGCTACATGGATCCTTCTTTTCTAATCAAATTTGTTTAAAAATTCAAAATTTCTTCTTATAAGCTCTACTCAAATTAGGCCTGCCTCTTCTTGACTCACTACATTGCTCATGTCTATATCATCTCAGGCGTAAGTTTGCACAACTTGCCCTCAGTACTCGTCATCCCACTTTGTTAGTCATTTCACAAGTGATCTTTCTTTATCTTCTTACATAATATCTTAGCATTAAGATTCAACTGCATTCATCTTGCCGAGACCTTCATCACCGAACATTCACTCATAATATGACTAGTCCTACAACTATTCTATAAAACTTACTTTTAATATGAGACAGATCTTCAAGCCACATGCTACTATAGCTGCACTCTTCCATGTCTACCATCCTACTGTGATTAGGGGTGAGCATCGGTCCAGAACTGGACCGTATCAGACAGGGCCGATGACCGAATTTCAGCAAATTTATGAACTGTGGATCGGACCGTTTTGAAGTTGGATCGGACTGGGACCAGGCCGTTTCAATGCTGGATTGGACCGGGACTGGACCATTTGGACCGCAATCAGATTTTTTATGTATTTCACAACTTATTTAATAGTTAAAAATAGATAATCTTAATTATTTTAACAATTATATAATATAAATATCAAACATTTACACTAATAGTGTTTATATGTGTGATGTGTTTGTACTTGTGACATAATATATATTCAAATATCAATGTATTTTACATATAAACTAGTCTATGGTTCGGACCGCGGTCTGAGCGGTTTTGGACCGGACCGGACTGGACCGCACACCGAACTTCCAAAATTTCCGGACCGTGGACCGAACTGAACTCAAACTGGTCCAGGATTAGACTGGACCAGACCGGACCGAATTGAACAGTTTGGTCTGGTTTTGCGGTATGGACCATCATTTGCTCACCCCTAACCTGTGATCTTGTGAGTTGTGATGCAAAACATCTTAAACATCAACATCCATTTGAGTAATAAAACCCTTGTAACAAGGCTTATTACAATACATACAAATACATCCATTCCATCAAACTTGGCCTCACCATTTATAAATCTAGCTTGGCTGTAATTGCCATGCATATACTCCGATTTGCTTCACGGATCTTAAATCCATTAAATTCCAACACATTTCTCCAAACTTGAACTTTATCATTCAATTTTTCTTTTGTTTTATCAATCAAAACAATATTAATAACAAATAACATGCACTCAAAAATGTCATAACAAACATGCTTTGTCAACTCCTCCAATAAAAGAACAAATAAGTATGGGCTTAATTCCGATCCTTGATGTACCTCATATGTGATAGTAAATATTGATATCTCTTTTCTAGGAGTCCAAACACTTGCAAGTGAGTTATCATACATACTTTTGATCAAATCAATGTATTATATTGAGACACCCTTTTTCTCCAAACTCTCTAAATCACTTGTCTAGGTACTCATTCATAAACCTTTTCTAAATAAATAAAAACCATGCGAATATCTATTTTCTTTTCTCTGTACTGCATATATCATTTGTTGCAGATCTTTCAGGCATGAAACCAAATTGGTTGTGTGTGATATTTACATAATAGATATTAGCCTTTTCTCAATTATCTTTTCCCAAAGCTTCATAGTATGAATTGTCAACTTGATACTTGTGTTGTTCGTGCAACTTTGAACATCTCTTTTCTTGTTGATAGGGACTAATCAAATAGGACATAGGTAGTAACTCTTTCTTTTATATATACACGTCTTACAATGCTAAAAAGCTATTGTACACATCAAATCAGCCCAATAGTAGAAAACACCGCCAAAATAGTATCGAATGGTGAATGCCATATAGAATCTTATTTTTTCATACACATATCTTGCACTACCAAAATCTGATACGGCCAAATCAGCCCCAAAAGAAGCAAAGAACGCTTCCATTAATAGTATCACATGATACACACATGATAATTAATGATTCGTGGACTCATGCAACATAATCAATATAAATTTCATATATTATACATAAATATTGATTGGTAGCAGGGTAGCTGATATAGACAATGATTTTCCCTTATTGTTACCCTGTAAGGTAGCTAGTAACATGTAAGAAAATAATTTACCCTTACTCACATGGTATGGTAAAGAGCTGGTTTACTCTTGCCCATTGACAGCCCTAACAACCTCGTGTCATCTGAAGAAGTCACTTATGACTTCCTTGTGCAACATAGTGCTCCACGCAATGGATGTAACTTGCAATATGGCTCTGGTCATTTCACATCCGAAGGCCGTAGGTTCCAACAATATAGTCAGACTGTACACTTCGTCAAACGTCATGGGACGATGTCTCTACAACCAATCACATTGATGCCACCAAATGTCAAACTTGCCAAAGTATTCAATGTGGCATATGAAATGTCCTATGACCACACGTATCGTTGTAGGGAATAGCATATTCAAGCATATTAGGTTGATATGGTTCCTACTTATCTTCGTCAACTCAATTTTACATATGACATGCCTGCTTCCGCCTGGCTAGATGACTTTGGCGTTGCATCTCACATGACACCTCACTCGTATATGCTTGAATATGCTATTCCTTACAAGTTACAACGATGCACATTCTGTATAACATGCAATGAATTACACATTTCCATCTTACATGTTGGGATATCTAGTCAATTGGCCACAAGCAACCACACTATCGCTGCCCAAATGTTAGACTCGCTAAAGTATTCGACATGGCACATTGAAATGCCCAAATGGCTATGAGCATATACAATGGGATGCTTTGTTCCTACTAAATCTTGCGTACGACATAACTGTTGCCGCGTGGGTAGATGACTCTTGTTTCTGGTGCCATATCTCACATGACACCTCAGATGTCTATATGAATATGCCATTACCTACAACATACGCATCATTTGTAGTAGGCAATGAATCATGCATTCCTAACTTACATGTTGGAACATTTAGCCTTTCTCTTTTAGGAAAGTATATAGCTCATTGAAGCGAGTTCTTGTTGTTCCTCATTTGACACACCACTCAAAATTTCAATTCATTTTTTGAATTTTGTGTGCTTGTCTTTCATCTCAAATATCTTAATAGCATTGGGCCAAGAATTTATACTATCCTTTGTGATTTATACTACCTGTATTCATTTTTTCCTACAACAAATGCCACATGTCAGTGCCTATACGGTCATACCTACTCCATAGATATTTGACATCAGCTGCCATCACCTACTTGGCCATTGGCATTCATTTGTTCAATATCTTCTACAATATGTAGATCTTGTATATGTTTATACTTAATAGATGGTGTCGGCAGGTTCAGACTGTAAAAGTTGTGCCCTTACAAATTTCATTACTTACCTTTCAACCCAGTCATAACTCTGTCTACAATTCATTGTTATCTTTGCGGAGCAGCCCAGATCACATGTGCTTATGGTTTTCGTTATTACTATAGCACCATTGATCCTTAGTCTCGCTTCTTATGGTTTATTCCTATGAGATCAAAAGCATGTTCATTTTCTTCTATTCGAGAAATATTTTCTTTGTCAATTTCATGCAATTATATTGCAACTCAAAGTAGAAGCGGCGACACTCCACAAAATGGTGTTATGGAACGAAGTCACATGACCATTTACAACATGGCTTGTCCCTACTTTTTCGTAGAAGCGTCCCTCAAATCTATGGGGTTGAAGCTCTTTTGACCATTCTAAATTTCATCAACCGTATATGCATCTACCTAACTCACTTGTCCAAGCTATAATCCCATTTCGTGCTTTATTTTCAGAACACTCCAATTACTCACCGTTGCTCAGCTTTGGATGCCATTTCTACCCGCATACATGGAACTCTGATTCCCATAATTCTCCCCCTAAATCCCTTCCATGTATCATCTAGCAGATAGTGACAAGCATACCAAAGGCTACCACTATTTTCACCTCACTTCGAGAAAACAATCACCTCATGTCATGCCATTTTTGACAAAACACTTCCCTTATAAATCAAATCCTCCTTTTGTTCTACCCACCAGAATTATGATCTATCATGAGTCTACCAACCTCTCCCCTTGCCCGAAATACCTTACCCCACTTACATTCAATGTTTAAAAATCGGTCCGTGCGGCCGCTTATGCGGCCGCATACAAGGTTCAGACCACCTACTGATCTGCATACTGGAAATCCCTCCCAAGTCTGGACCAGGCTGCATAATCGGTTGCACGGCCGCATACAAGGCCGATTAAACCCTGATTTTCAGATAGACATTCTCATTTCTTCTTTTTTACATTTACATTCATCTATGTTTGTTTAGATTTAGATCATAGTGCATGTTTGTATTTATTTAAGTTGTGATGATTGCATCCATTATACAATTAATTATACTATTTAGATACAATTGTACAAATTGAATTAATAAATAAAAAAAATCCAAAACCGCATATACTTCCGCATGTACTCTTGCATACCGCATATACTCTACAAGGTGACCTCTCCGAACATATAATGCATACCACTTTTTAAAACATTGCTTACATTCATTCGGAATTTTGTCACTACTTTGATACCTCACAACTTTTGTTCCTAGATTACACCCGCCCTCACCTATAACACCCCTCCTTTCTAAATCGCTTGCTTCGTTACTCCAACTGTCGTAGAATCGCAGATACGCGCTCTAAATACTCCTCACACATGTCGCTTCCTCGTCGCTACCCAACCCCTCCCAAGCTAAAACCACCTCATAGGATAATACTATCCCTCCCAATAACAGCTCTGAATTATCATAGAATTTTCTCCCTCATTAATTACAAAATCAAAACTCCATGATTACTCGTGCAGCTGCATGAATACACAAATTAAACCCATAGTTGGTTGGTCTCATGACGACTCCTCTTTAATCCACTTTTGTATGTCCGAAACTGTAGCTCCCACCATGGAACAGGACTTCGACTTTGAGTCGGCTTCAAAAGGTGTAGAAGTGGAAGTTTGTGGAAACATCGATGAAACTTTGAGGATTTTTACAACCAAACTTTGTCGCATCTTTGGCAAAAATTAAGTTGAAAATAGTGATTTCATGATGAAAATTGATAGATTTCATCAAATCTAGAGATTTAAAACAAAAGATATGTTTATATATAGCCATCCATATAGGTTTACATATGTAGAAAAACAATCACATGCAAATGTATAATAGGTCGACTTAGTGTCAACTTCGACATGCATAGAAGTGGAAGTTTGTGGAAAATGTAAGGAAACTGAGGAAGTTGTGGACTATCACTTCACACAAAATAAGCTAAAAGATAGTGAGATCGTGAGGGAATTCGGCATAAAACATCAAATTTTGGTAAACACATACTCCATCTATAATATATGAAATGTTAGATGTTATCTGCTCTATTCTACATATGTGGTGTTCTGTATCTACAAAAATCCTAATTAGATCACATTCTAATATGAGTTTATTTCCAAATACTTCAATTTATAAAGAGAGGGAAATTAAGAGAGGTGAAATGGTATTAGGTCTACACCAAATTTTACAAAACTTGTGGAAATCTAGTATAGGAATAAACTTATGATTCCTCTCTAGCTAGAAACCTAGGAAGTGGCCGTCTCAATGTCAAAATTGGTTTCCTACAAGTTTCTTTATGCCTTCACTATGTATGCAACAATGATAACTACAAAGATCATCAAGGATATGGGAGGTTTTGAGCTAGTTGGGTCGATTTCAACACCAACTAGGTTGAATTCATTGACACGTGTCAACAAGTAGGCAACTAATGGGGCATGGAAGTTTATCATGTTTCGACATCGATAAGCTTAGACATATGTAACATCGAGAATATATCGCCAGATGTTGAGGATGTTTAGTACCATGATTACGATGATTGCATTACTATGCAGACAATCCAACCTTATGGACGTGACTTATACCCCTTAAACAACATTTGTATCAAAATCCACCTAAATTTGACATTTATAGATCATCTGATAAAGGACATATTTTTTATAATCAAATGGTAAGTTATAGGAATTAGTAAATCGTTGGGTGATAAGTTATAGGAATTAGTAAATTGCTGGATGATATAGTGCTTTATCTCATCATATATATGCTAGGAAGCACGGATACGGACACGGACACGGACACAGACACGGGACACGGCAATTTTTAAAAATGTAGGACACGGACAGGGGGCCGGACACGACAAATTGTTTTTTCCACATATATATGTATACATTATTGATGTATAAACACATTCTATTATAGAAATTTAATTGTGGAGTTTGCATTTCATTTACTTAAAAGACATACAATCATCCATCCAACACATTCATCCAAATAGGAAAAATCCATCAGATACAACAAGCATGGCCTAGTGATATTTATAAATTTATGTAAACACATCCATGTCCATGCTTCCAATCAATTAAAGCAAATTGTCAATTTAAATCATAACGCAATGACTTTTGAACAGTAAATAAACAATAATTAGACCAATTCAACAATAAAGAAATCCAACTCAGAATGATGTATGATTAAATACAGTAAATACTACAGATTTGTATAACATAACTGAACCAACATCAGCAATTATTGTTAACATTATAACAAAATAGAAGAAAAAGACTTATTAGAAAAATTGGGCATAGATTGATAGAGGGGCAGGATTACAGTAAGAAAACAACGAAAATTTGGAGTGAAATTGAGGAGAAGGGGAGCAAATATCGGTGGGTTAGGGAACATGGACAGGTTTAGTCTTTTTTCCTAACATAATTGGACCCGGATGTGGCTGGGCTGGGTCAGCTGTGTCCAAGCCGTGTCCCAGCCGTGTCCTAGCCGTGTCCAAGCCAAAAACTCTTCTAAAAAAAAGTTGGACACTCCGGGGCCGTGTCCACCGCGTGTCCAGCCGTGTCCACGGCGTTTCCGCGTCCGACACGCGGCAGACACGGCCACGGCACCTCCCGGGAAGTGTCCGTGCTTCCTAGTATATATGAGGTGATTGTGGTTTTTTTATATACATCTAATCTAGACAATGATGATTCAATTCATATGATTGGATTTAATTAACATATTCCACATATGTCATTTCAATGACTGGTACACGTAAGTTACATTACCGACCGACACACACTTCCTAGCCTACACACATATATGATAACAATAATAGTAATAGTAATGATAATCCTCGCACACTATTAAATTTAAATTCATTTATTCGGGTGGGGCCGTGGCTCCCCTGCCCTTTGGTTTCACCCGTCTCTTTGTACATGTACAAATACATGTTTCTGTATGCACATGACACATCTGCATCCACTCACAAAACTGTGCACAGACACATGCACATGTGAAGGTTTACAACCGAACCAGTTCCTAAATACGGTGCTAATGAAAAACATGGCATCCTATGAATAGTCTATGACTAAGATTTGCACCTGTTTAGGTACTTCATCCCTTAAATATGCGAATCAAGTTATTTAGAACTTTTGGTAGTGTTGGATCTTGTGACCTGCTGACAGAGTGATCGATCATTGAATTAATACTTAACCTTGGTGACTTGAATATCTCTGGCATACTTGTTCTGCAAAGGACCCATGACCATGAGGCCGTGACTACGTGCAGGCCGACATAACTCTCTGGTCATTTGATGTCATGTTTTGCTCCGATCCCCTTTGAGATTTTTGGTATTTTAAACATTTACTTTTCATATTGGCGTACACTGTAGGGGCACAAGCACTAACAAAACTGATATCATCAAAACATATTAATACTAAAAATAGCTATAAATGTAAATGAGCTTCTTAACTTGCTGATAAAAGAAACCAAGAAGCTTAAATAGTTCTTTGCAGTTCTATGAGCTTATAGCTAATTAACAATATTATGAAGAATTTTGAGGTTACAAATAAAATAATATTTCATGACAAGTCCAACTTTGAACAACTGACTATAACTGCAAAACTGTAAAGAGTGAAGCACACACTATAACGAAAACATAGATGGCCTTTACGTTTTTCGCCAAAACATAAATGTGGTTTTCCTTTTTTTTTTTCAAATGACAAAGATTGCTTTAGATTTTTGGACAAATATTAGGAGCATGCTTCAAACCAAAATCGCTTGTTTTCAAATAATTTTGACATATTGTGGTCTACTTATAATACAGAACCATGTATGTTACCACTACTTTTGAAAATAAGTTATAATAAAACTATACACACTCAATTAGTTTGTTTTCTTTGGAATTTATGGACAAATATTGAAATTTGAATCATATTAAATAAAAATACCCAATAAAAAGATTGAAGTGATGTCATCTACATCAAACAGTTGTGTTTAGATCAGTAAGCTTTGCTCACAAAAAAGACTAGCAGCCCAGTTTTCTCCATGCACTTCGACAAAGAACTTTGTTAAAATGTCACCATGGTGGACTGATAATAATGTCTAGACTATTTACGGGTTTGTTCTAATTCTATTTCAGCATGAGATTTTGTTCTAATTTCTTCGGGCATAAAAAGATTGTCCAATTACTGTGTGTGGGGTTACATTGGTTGAAGAACAAAAAAAGATCTGGAAAATGACTAAAAACAAGTTGTTCTGTAAGGATCAATTCTGAGACCTAGCTATTTCTACACTTGCACTAAGCCAATGCACTAATCAAATCTATTTTCACATCATTACATGCACGTGTGCGTGCACGCACGCACGCGCACGCGCACACACACACACATAAAAAAAACGTGGCATTCAAATGTAAGATCTTGGTCAGCATCCTACAAATAGTTTATGACTAAAATTTGAGTCTGTGTAGGTACTTAATTGCTTAAATATATATGCAGACCAAGGTAGTGTTGGTTTCTATAACCTGCTGATTGAGTGATCTATCATTGGGTGGTGGTACAATTTACAAGTACCACACTGGAAAGCAATTGATATTTAGTCTCTGTCTTAGAATATTTTCTGGCACTCTTGTTTCTAGAATGCACGGAGGACCAGTAAGGCCGTGAATAGGTGCATCATGAGGCCACTCTCTAGTCATTTGATGTCATGTTTCCCTTGTCTCCTTTGAGATCTTTAGTATGTTAAGCATCCATCCGACTTTCACTAACTGATGTACACTCTAGTGGCAACATAAGCACTTTACCCCCCCCCCCCCCCAACAAAAAAAAAACAACCACACACACACACGACAACCACCACCACACACAAACAATACGTTTTCGATCTGATATTACGATGACCGTTGTCCCCTGCTTCTCCTTCCTCTTTATTTATGACAGTAACAAAACTATAACTTCATTTGGCCCCTCTGAAATGAGAAAATTTCTGTGAGCTAGTCACTTGTTCACATGAATAAGAGGGGAAAGGGCAATGAGATACCTCCCTTGCTATAACATACCAGCTGAAGAACTTGATGGCACCTATGATTGTTCCCTGGCAACTGGGACATAGGTTAGGACTGGACCTCATCCTTAGAAGATGTCCTGATGCCCAAAGATACTGTTTTTGTTCACAGTTCTTTTTCCCTTCTCGTATTGATCGGATTGTGTAGGGTTCTCCTTGGGATAATAAAGATTGCTTGCCCTTTTAGGCCCAGGGAAATACGTTTTTACAAGTGCTTAGATCTAGGCTTCCCGTGTAAACGAAAGCTATATTGATTATCGGAGGTCGAGCCCTGGATTGGATCTGATGTAAGCTGAATATATAAGAAACTGTTTGAATTATTTTTTCTTTTGTGTTTATTGTTAAGCTGTTGCTTGACTTTTGGCATTTGCTTCATGGCTATGGTTTTCTCTTCTATGATTCACTCTTCTTGGAGGCAAGGCTTTTTCTATTTATTCCAGAAAGGTGTCTCTGTCTTCTGGAGCATTTTGATTATTTGTTTATCTAAATTGCAAAAATATTCGAACTAAAATAAAAGATAGTTGGATATCCTTCCTGAAATATTTTTTGAGTGATGTACGTAAAAGAAAACTATTATGCTGCAGGTATTTTATTGTTTGGAGTTATCTTTTAGGTGTAACTCATTTATAATTTTCTAGCAGAATGGGTAGGTTTTTCTGAGAGAAACCGTGAGGGGAACAAGTTTCTTGTTGCTGAAAGGCCTGCAAAGCAGATGAAAAGGAATTACTGCACGGAAACTGTAGAATGTATAATAGAGGAGCGAAAAAATAAGCGAGAAAATGCTATCGACTTGTTTGATGAGAACTCAACTGATAATGCCTCATCAAGTATTCTAGACGACTTGTTCAGTAGTTGAATTTTGTCACTGGTGATCTTTTGTTATATCACCGATTGGATGTTTTGTTCTGTTGCTTTAATGTCTTAATTTAAGTTCAAGCTTTTGTTCAAAAGATGACAACTTGAAATCCAGAGACTAGGTAGTGATAACTAGCATATTTCTAGCATTTTTATTTCCAATTTTTGGCGAAGCCTCTGATCCGATTGTATATTATTGTTTATTTCGGTATTGCCAGACGGAAGTGTTTCTTCATTTCTTGTTGGTGCGTCAAGGTATATGCAACGAGGATGATTAGTCAAGGAATCTGACACCCACTGTTCATATATATAAAACATAGTTATAAACGTAGCTGTGAATGTTACTCTGTTTCTTTTCATGAGTGGGGGGGGGTCTACTTTTAATGTGCTTACTTCACATATGTCATACAAGATTGTTGACCATATGAACGATTGTCCTATTATCACAAAAAAACTTAACACGGGACAGGTCCATGATAAGATTACTTTGCTTTGGCATGTGGTAGGTAAGCCATGCTAGGTGTCTTAGTAGTGGGATAAATTGAAGGTGGTTGGAACTCTTAGCGGGAGTTGAACATGGAAAATTTCCAATTGAACCTGACCCTAACTTTTTAGGTTTATAACTTTATTCTGGTTGGGTCTGAGCATAGTCCCGGGGATTGAGCTTTCTATTCAGGCTGTGCGATCGAGGGGGGTCTGCCTTTGCCCATTCGCACGTGTTGTACTTTCTCTTTCCTTTCTAAAATCAACTGCAGATTGAAAAGCTGGCTTTCTTCTAGATCGTGCCTCCACAGGCCAATGAGGAGTCGGGGAGAGGAAGTCTCCTTGATGACTCATTTTCTTTGGGTTTTCTTCTACATCGTGCAATACAGAGCTATCCTTTGGGGTTTCAATCTGGCAACGTGTCAAGCCATTCCTTGGTTTACTCCTTGGCGGACACCACTGGTGCAAGGAGCTGTGCAGCAACCCTCACGGCTGTGCTCTATTCAGGCCCACGGCAGAAGCTGCTTCCAGGCCACATGCTGGTACTGGCTACGGTGAGTCGGACGCTGATTTCTACTATCTCCTATATAGAGATCTAATTGAGAGTGATTTGCAGCCGGGAGAGCTCTGTTGTTTTTTTTCATTATCCTGTCGTCCCTTTCTGAAGCTGCCGGGCACTTTGTGTTTTCTGTCTCTCCGCAGTTCAACTCTTGCAGACGGACTGCCCAATTGCTCACTGCTGCTTTCCATTTTTGTGAAATAACATCGTCTGAGACGATTTGGAGTGCATATGTTGATCTCATTGCTATTATAGCTTGAGCCGTTAACTGTCTGTTCATTGGGTGATGTGTGATTTTAAGATATTTCTTTCTAGTGGACGGATCTGTTTCTTCTGAAATGAACAGCAGATATCCGTTTCTTTTCAGTCGCCAAGCTTAAGTGTTCCATTGGCTTCATCATATGTTTTATCCTACCATTGAAATGATTCTGCCACACTAGAATTATATGGTTGTCTTTTCTTTTTCCCTTTGCGTCTTCTTTATTCGTTTGTTCTAGCACTGATAAATCTAATTCAAAGTAAATGAGGTATTGATAAAGATGATAAATCATACGTGTGGTTGAATTTGACTTAAGAGTATATATCGTCTTTGCATCATCCGTTTGTGTTCTTGACGACATCACGTCTGATGCAGATCGGGGTAGGTCTACTGGATTGGGTGCGGTCCTCAAGAGTTATTTTTTCCTTTAAAAATAAAAATGTTTTTTGGGGTCAGGTTAGATCCCTATTTTTCTCTTGAAGGGAGGTCAGATTCTTGTTGATTGATCTCGTATCATGCTTGGGGGTGGTAGATTAACTCTGGGGTCATAAAACCTGTTGCGTTACTTGCTTATGAAAGTAAGCGTGTTTTTCTTGAAAGCTAGAGGATCTAAGCTTATATTAACGAGCTACGGTCATAGTCCTTAGTTCATACAGTCGCACTGTTTCATGATGAAAATTTTACATACAAAACAGATTACGTAGCAGTGATTTTTTTGTTGTTGAGGACATTTGTAATGTGGTTGTTCATTTTAATTTCGAAAATGAGTGTGTGATGCTAACGTGCGTTTGATCGCGCGGCCTAGAGTTTGTGTTGTTTTTAGTGTAATAAGTGTAAGATGATGTTGAAAAACTAAGTTTTTTGGAATTTATGCTTTTGGTATGAAATGTTGAGCAGCCATGAGTGCACACAGGCTAAGTTTGTAAACGTTGTTATGTAACAAACCATAGGAGTTACAGCGTGGCTCGTGTGTTACGTACTAGGTTGCCAACATGTTGAAACCATGACGATGTGTTACACACTAAGGTTGTTATGTAACAAAGTGTATAAGTTACGACATAGCTAGTTTGATACTTTTAGAATACATGACTAAGCTGTGGCACAAAGAGTGTGAAAAACAGTAGAACATAACATGTAGCCGTATGTTCATTAGAGAGGTGGCAACGTTAAGGGGTAATGCAATGACGAGTATGTCAAAAGTTAATAATTTTGTGGTTTAACAATTGCAAGATTTTCTTACCGAATAACACATAAAATGTGTTTTGTTACTAGCTATACTAGCTACAACACGGGAAGTTTGTTACCGATTAGTACATCTTTAAGCGTAGTAACATAACATATGCTAGTAGGGCAACTAACATGGCAGGTATGTTTTAAGTGTACAACATGTTAGTTTAACCATCACAACCTTCTTATAAGATAAAAAGTGTGTTACATAAAAGAAGAATGTTAAATTTATAGCTAGACGCGGTAGTTAATATTCAATGCACATAATGTATTTATTGACCACTTGACATGTTTGCATGTTTTTTGTAAATTTGGACATCAAGGTCTAAGTAATATTTAGATGTTGTGTGTGGGATTTTGAATTACACTTAATGTAAGATGTCTGACAATGTTTTGGACGATGAGGTAGAGTGCAACACGTCATTGGAAAAAGGTTTTAGCTCTCGTTGCTCATTTCATAAATTTTTATTCGTATTAGAAATTGCTAACGAGCAGCATAAGGCAGCGTGGAAGGCAACTATTTTTGGGCATTTTACTTCACTAAAATGTCCCAAAGCCTTAGACCTTGTGCTGGTACGTTCCCTTGTTGAAACTTATGATAAAGAGAAGAACAGTTTCAGGCTTTGCAAGCATCTTGTGCCATTTGGCGTACCACAAGTTGGACAATTTCTAGGACTCCCCGTCAAAGGTTAGCACTGGTGAAGTTAATGCACAAGAAATTCTTGCTATCAACATGTAAACCGTATCTTAATATTGTAATTGGTTTATTTTGAAGGTGAAAAAGTATTGTTAGGGGAAGGGCAAGGTAGTACTGTTGAAGCATCCATCCATGAGGAGTACTTCAAAGGTGAGAAAAAGGTAGCAACGACACTTAAAGTTTTAAAAGAATTGACCAGTAAGACGGACCCAAAATCCACTGAGGATTTTGTGAAGATTTGGCTGGCTGTATTGATGGCTACATTCCCCCCCCACGACGGGGTTTGGTATTAAAAAATGTATCTGGGTGTACGTTGACAGGTTGTCTGAGATGTCTAAGTATAAATGATTTGATTGTGTATATACATTTCTACATATAGGTATGTCTGAGATGGGGAGGACTAACAGAGGATACTTGAAGGGTTGTTGTTTTGTTTTGATGGTTTGGTTCTGACATGTTACTCTGACTAGTCGTAGAGCAAGAGAGCATGATTTACCTTTTGCTAATTACTGAGACTACGAAAGACGACTTAGCACGTGGTTGGCAGGTAAAAGTTTGGCTGTTAGTATGCTACCCGAAAGATACATTCCAACAAAGTTTCTCAATAAAGACGTAAGTAAGGTAAAGCAGGTGCATGAGGGTTAGAGCAAAGTCGATATATGTGTTCTAGACGGGGAGGTAGTGTACATAGTCAATGGTTTTTGCATATTTTGTTAACTACATGAATCATATTTCTCATATTAAGTTATATTTGTGCATGTAAATTATTTCCCAGCTTAAGTTGGCAAAACAAAAAGCTCAACAGTCTTAAATTAAAGAAAAAACTTGAGGTAAGAAAGGCGATGCACGATAAGGTTTTTGCCGATCTTCAGGAGCATATTACTTTACTTGAAAAGAAGCTGAAGGCTGCCACTGTCGATCTTGAAGCATTAAATGCACAATATGACGTCAGGCTTTTTGAGATTGAGCTACTTAGGTTGGAGCTGCAGACCCGTGAAATTACTGATCCTACTGCTCCCCCAAACAACTCGGATGGTTTGTCAACTGGTACTTACATGTCACAGTGTGATGAAAAGGTATATCCAAAATTTGAGTTAGAAAGATAGATGGCATGTAATTTTTAATGATCTAATTATGGTATAAATTTGTTATGACTAATGTGTCTGTTATGAACAATAGAACAATGACAAGGGTAAACATGTGGTAATGGTAGGGAGCAAAAACGTGGAGGTAATAATACAGATGCATTTTTTTATATTTTCAATATGAATTTTCTTGTGTTTGTTTATGTGTCAATACATAAGGCGTGTGATGTGTAAAAATGTATTTGTTAACGACTTGTAACAACAAGGAGTTGATGGTGAAGGGCTTGAAACTAGAAATCAAGCAAAGGAACTGAAAGGAGTAAGCAACGCTCAATGCGTAAGACTGTAAATCTGATAGAATTTTTCATATATGTGTTAACTGAAGAACTTAAATAACTACATAAGGCTAGAATTTAGTTGCAAGGTGTTCATCTGTTGCCGGTAGCAATTGCAACAAAAGTGATGGGACACCAAAAAAGGTAAGTTGTGTACAAAATAACATTTTGGAGTAGTAATTTTACATAAACCATTAACTATGTATGTATGTATTATTTTGCAGGATATTAGGAGTCATAACACTGTGATTGTAATTAATATGTCAACACCAGTTACGATATTAATTGTAACTCTAAATAATTTTTTGTGTATGAATTCATATGAAATAAGCTTGTAATGATTTGATATTGAAGTATGAAAATTATGGTAATCAGAAACGTATAACGAGCTCGGGGTAGGGGCTTGTTTTTGATTCCGTTGCATCCCTGGCAAGTGGGAGGAGTAGCATTGTGAAACCAACTAAGCAGCCGCTAATGAAGGAACCAATCTTTGTGTTTGAAGAAATGGAAGTTAGTAGACATTTGAACTTGTTTAAATTAGTGAGTATTAATGTTAATGTTGTTGCAACACATTTTTTTGCAAAGGACTTTGGAGAAGAGGCAGACAAGAATATGGTGTCCGATGAATGCAAAAGTTCTGGCAGTGTCCCCTCAGATTTGGGGAAACATGATTCCACTAAGAGTAAGATTGTAAGTGTAGTAGGTTTTAAAAAAAAGTTCAGATACTGCAATATTAGCATAGAGTTATTATGCTATTTAAAAACCTCATGATTTGAAGTATTCACAAATATAGGATAGTGTCGGGATTTTGGAAGACCAATCAAATGTCGATGCGATCGTTATTGGATTAAAGAACAAGCAACATGGAAAACGTATGTGCCTACGCAACACCCCAACGACAGGAAATGCTGTATTATTTAGTCAACCCTTGACTAACGTAAATGGAAATGTATGTCATTGTGAAAAGTAATGATGAACATGAGCATTACATGTGTCACTTGATATTTACACTGGAACATTATTGCTTTGTAACAAGTATGTTATATATTTGGACACATTTGATTTAGTGTATTATTTGTGGACAAGTAAAACTAGGCCAGCCAAATCAATGCTTAAGCAGTAAATCAGAGGACAAAAGTGTGGAACAAGTAATTTTCTATTACTGAGGAATGTTTTGAATGCATTGGTATATGTGTTTTTGTTATAATAATTTGTTGATGTGTATGTGAGCAGGTTGTAATGGATATCCCATTGAGAAAAGATGTGAACTCTGATTTGCCTAAAGAAAAGTCAGTGCATGATTAAACAAATGTTTTTTTATTCATTGAAGTTTGATGATAAGTTGTTTATAGTTTCATGCTTGAAAAATTCAACCTTATATGTTTTGCAACCATGAGTAAGCTATATAAAGCACGTGAAGGGCAACAACGGCAAAACAATGTTTAGAAGTTTGAAAAACAAGAAAGATGCAGTGCAAACTTGCACTAGTTCAAATATGCAGGGAGAAAGAAAGGTTTGTAACCTTAGTAGAAGAAATTGAATTGTTCTGTTGTTATAGAGAATAATATTGTCAGTATAACTTTGTTTTTGTATAGTCATTGTTTGAAACACCGCTCCTGAAATCAACTTCTGCTGCCGTTAAAGCAAAAATGCTGATATTTTGATGTTCTCTGAACTTCAAACTACCTCTTGAAGTATAGTAATTTTAATTAGTGTCTGTAATGTGAATAGCTTCGTTTGGGAAGATTTTGTAAGGTCCCTGAACTTGCTTAATGAGTTGAATAAGCTTCATTACAATAATTGAATGCTTATAACCCTAATCTAACCTTTTGATATGTTTTGAAATTATAAGACAAACTTAAGTTTCAAATTTGGTCCAATTTGGACACCGTTTGAGCAAGTTATGCAGTTTTCTATACATTTTGGACTTTTATGCAATTTACACAATTGAGGGGTTTTCTTTGCAATTTGTCACATACATTACGTTCCTTAGATGTTATATTATCATTCTTGAGTGTTTTGAGCCATGGGGATCCTAGTTGAGCCATGGTTTGAAGGTGTTTTTCTCAAGGATATTTTAGGATTTACCCCTTCATGAATGAGCTACCTTTAGTAGCTATCAACTAATGAATTATGTGATTGGATGGGAAATTCGAAAAAGGAAAGCTAAGAAGGTCTATACAGATAGTGGGAGAGATGCTTGTGTGTGTGCTTGTATATTCTTAATAATTTAAGGCAATGGACACTTGGATAGATACTAGAACTTCAACTTTTTCTTTTTCTTTATCTTAAAGTGTCATATACTTCTCTCCAAGCACCAAAACGAGACATTTTATCTCCACCACTTCCCTCCTTCTCCGAACTTTGTTCTCCCACTGTGCTTTTGCGAATTTTGCTGCCCAAGGAAGAAGAAAGTGGGGATCTTCTTGGAAAAAATTCTAGGGTTGCGATTGATTTCCTTTTTGGGTCTAAAAAGCTTCCTCCTAGTGATCTTGAACTAAAAGTGTAAGTATTACCTTATTTCCTCCATTTATTTCTTTTCTCTTCTTCCTACAATATCTCTCTAGGTCAGAACCCTTCTATGCCATGGTGAAAGTGGCCCTAGAACTCAAAAACCTATCCTTCTTGTTTCTTTTTCTAGGGTTTTGCTTCTTTGTGGAGAGAAGTGCCTATTTGGCCAAGTTCAGATCTGAATCCAGGGATTGCTTGCCTTATTTGCTCAAGATTCTTACTATTTGATATCTGACCTACTCTATAGAGGCAAATTATAAAACATTCTTCACTGATATTGCTTACTAGAAGCTTGTTAGTTCATGTTTATGCTTTACTGTGATGATCTAAGCATAAAGAAACCATGCTTATTTAGAATTATGAATTTTTGTGGTGTTCCCTATTTTGTTCCAATTCTATATGAACTTTTAAACATGTATATGACCTTTATAAGGTGTAACATGATCTAGTATAGGTTGATAGCATCAACCTATGGTGCTAAGAACAAAATAATTGATGGTTCAAATTAGGGGTTTCAAGCTATTTCCTTCCCTATCACACAATCGATGGTCATATCATTCAACAACCAATGGTGTTACTATCTTGGCAACTGATTTCATGATCAAGGGTGTCAATTTTTTTGTGACAACCTATGGTCACCCATTTAGGTCATGTTTTGACTCAATTAGACGTTTAATTATCATTTACTAAGTATTCTAATGATGTTATCAATCGATGATGACATTAGCTTAATGTTTGATGGTGTTAACTGAATGTATTACTGATCTAATAACCAATGGTGACATAATGATCACAATTAATGGTGGATCAGGTCATCACCATATATGATGAGTTAAGAATGTAATTGTAGATTTGATTAAACCTTGAACCAATGGTTCTTTGGTTCAATTGATCTAATGGTTATACCTATACTTCAACTGATAACCTTGAACAATGAACCTGATCCAATGAATAATATTGGATGGTTTAACATCCAATGGATTAGAATAAATCACATGGTATTATATGTGGGTCCTTGTGATGATAATTCGATGGTTCAATACCATTAATTTGTAATCTTACCTTTGCCATTACATAGTTATATTTGATAAATCACTAAAATAAGTAGATGCGTAACTCCCATGTGATCTAGTTTGTTATACCTAACCTTAATGTGATTATATGATGTTGATTGGTTATAATCAGACCTCTTGAATGATTAATTTGATAATGAATTACACTCTTCTTGTGTTGAAACCACAACATAGTACTATTTGAATATCATAGTGCCTTGCCATGTTAATATCTATGAACATTTATGTGCTAATGATCTTTTGAGCCTTATTTAAGGCATGGAATGATGATGATAACCTTACTATGAATAATGTGATGGTATTAATGACTTTTAGGCATGTTTGAAGCAATGATTGAGGTGAAATCCTCTTCATGTTCCGATAAGGGTTAAAACCCTGGAACTTGTGATAAGATATTGGTATCCTGTAAAAGTATGATGATAAGTGTGGTCCATTAATTTGGAATGAATGATAGCATGTAGTAATATGATTAATATTTATATCTCAAATGTTTTATATATTTTGAAGTTGTTATACATATACTCTTGTTAGAAAAGAATTAGGATTTGAATATCCATTTGTATGATTTATCCTTAATTCACCCAATTGGCATAACTAATTAAGTGAAACTCTAATCATGTAGTGCCCTGTTCCATAGATTTATATGAGTGTTAGAAATTGCCAGATAGTGAAATGAGCATTCCTAAGGGATACTCAGAGCGCATACTGATGAGTATGAGGGGTGCTTATCATCATAAATTCAAGTGTTAGGGAGGATGATAGTGGTCATACCTAGCCCTCAGTTTGAGAACGTCTGCTGTCACACCCATATCCCACGATTACCACTAATCACGAGATTAGGACATGAGATTGAGGATTATACTTAATACAAAGTGCACTTCTTTTTTTCATTTCAAACTCTTTGTTTTCTCACATCCAATCACATAAACAAACTTTACAAGAGAATTAAACTTTTATTTCTCTAATATGATCTCAACATTAGTGATACACATCCATACATTCATTTTGTTTCTCACACTTCCTTATACATATGACATGATAATCAGATACATTCTCTCTTATTAAGAAAACAAATATACAAAACATCACTTACAACACTCTCACATCTATATTAGGACCTAGAGTGACAAGGATCGATTGAACTTAACTATACTCAGACTTAACTCTTGTGGAAGATCTAATATGATGCAATGATATCTTCAATCCCCACAATTTTCCCAAATTTTTTGAATAGAGGGGTGAGCCTACTCGCTCAGTGAATGAGTAAAAAAATAATGCAGTCTAAAGTATTGAATTAGACATTTATCATTCTTAGATAATTGAAATAAAACAAGATAATAATTTCAAATTAAAAGACTAAATATTCTAAAAAAAACTTACTAATAACATTGAAGCCTACATCATTAGAAATAAACAAGCATGGAAATATAATCCTCACTATATTCAATATTACATTTAAAGAACAAATGCGGTGAAACTGAAATCAAATCTTTCTTAACTCTTCTTACTTATAAGAAACTCTTTAAACTTATATTATCATATTTTAGCTTATGCCCTGATCATATGCAGTGTACTCTACATATGAAGAATCATAATGAAATATGATCTCACCGTACAAGACTTAGATGACACACCCGGGATTCTAATCCTGACTACATCACTAGTCAGCAACAGGAAAATGGGTCTCTGGCCTCGACACACCTATGGGCCGTAAAATTGGACTGCTCCTCTAACCTGAGCACACAGGTGGAGAGTCAAGCCACCTATTGGCTTTTCTATACTCTAGTGCCACTAGGATCTCTGATTGATGTTGGGCACTACATACTATATTTTTTAAGGAGACTTCCACTAGGGATTCGTTCCCCGTACCACCTGAATGCTTAACATATTGAATTGAAATCACTGATGATACTGAACTAAATGCTTAACATATTATTTACCCCTTTCTTAGTGTTTCTCCTTACTCATGCACATATAGCACTTCTCATGTATTCGAACATATATCATGTCTTCTAATATAAATATTCTCATTCAACATTTCTCACATTTATGCATGGCATCGATAACATACCTATCTAGGGCATGTCATATCTCCACTTGGAATAGCATAACAACACATGCATTTCATGACAAGTATTTGAGTTAGAAAATTTGAATCTTATAAACAAAGCATATATGCATATAAGATAATATTCAAATAAAATCCCACAATATAACATGAATCATTTCAATCAACCATTTACTACTAAATTAGATATGTATACTTGGATAAGCACACTAGATTGGGTTTCCATCCTTGATTACTTGCTATTCACAGGATATGTATTGTGAAAATCAGAAACTCTATTTGTTCATATATCAAATCAAAGAGATAAAACATGTAGAATTATATGCACTAGGAACATAAATAAGATCATATAAATATAAATCCTAATTTCAACTATAATGTTGTTCAAGCACCCGAATAACTTGAAAATTCAGATCTTCAGAAGATTCTCAATAAACTTCTTAATTTTGTAGTATTCAAGATACATTGATATCTATATCCATGTCATCATATAAACATTTCCAGATCATAGTTGGAACATAAATTGAAGTATTCTATAAACTGAATTCAAGAACATTTCTTTTCATTTATTGTCATCTAGTGAGAAATTGAGAATATAAATTAAAACCATCTAATTGAGTACAATTGACTAAAATATTCTTTTACCCACTCACCCTAAGCTGTAAAATAGATTAAAAATGTATCCCATATCTGAAAGTCTCGAATCCATATCAAAACCGTAGCAATCGCCACTTTCTGCTTCCTTTCAACTCGAAAACCCAAGAATTGAAGATTAGGAGAGAAAGATTGAGAAAAGGACTTGATTTGTTATGATTTCAAATCCAATCAGGATAGGGAGAGAATCTTGACATCTGAGAGAAGATTCACCATGAAACTATATCCAAAGAAGCTAAACGTACCTGATTTTATCATTCCTCGGATCGCAAAACCCTAGGTCAGCATCTCCATCACTTTCTCCTCTCAAACCCTAGCTCTCCCTCTCTCTCTAGGATTTCATTTCTCTAGATTGAATCACGAATTATGAGAGCTCATTGTGTGTTAGGTTGACCATATAGAGCAATTGAGCTGCTTGGGTCAATTGCACATTGACCCCTCACTATACTTTCTCTTATTTCAGTTGAATTTTTTGTCATAAAATTATTACTGTAATTCATCTACTGATAAGGTTTAAATGCATCCAAAAATTATGAAAATTTTACATGTTTTTTAAGATTGAGTTATAGATCTCCAATTCAAATTTTAGATCATTTGTTATTACCAATAAATAAATAAAAATAAAATAGTTCACTGCTATATCAATATGAAAATATGATCGGTCGAGTTTGAAACTTGACCGATAAATAGGTTAGAATATTCTTCAAAAATTCTTATATTTTTGAATAGTGTTCACATTTAAGATATACAAATCATATCCAAATTTGAATTCAATAAGAGTTACAAATAAAATACTAAAAATTATTTAGTGAGACACTATACTTATAAAATTATGTATTCATATGTCATCAAAACCCTAATTTGGGCCAATTAGGGTTTCCAAATTTTAAACCCTAATTATGTGAATCGAAGTATGATTAAATCTTCTCATTATATTTAAAACATCAAAACTTAACAACCATCACTAATCAAGATTTAAACAATGATCAACTTAGTTAAGCATACAATCATCCAAATAAACCCTAGTTTACCAATTAAGCTCAGATGAGTTCATAACAATTCTCTCCCCCCCCCCCAAAAAAAAAGGTTTCATCCCTGAAACATAAATATGCAAGCAAAGTACTTTCAATGTTTGTTTTAAACTTCTGAAATCTTACATGTCATTATATTCTTGTATTTCATACTTGAATGCACTTTTCAACATTAAGTCCTTTATTTCTTTTATAATCACAACATGTCTGAAACAGTTCCCAATGATATCCAATGAATTCTCTATGCCACAATCAATCATTGGATAGAGAGAGAAAAAACCATTCAATATTTTCATACTCTTAAGGTGTTACCTCAACATTGATAATCCGATCC
Organism: Alisma plantago-aquatica; assembly: GCA_963693085.1. NCBI lineage: Eukaryota > Viridiplantae > Streptophyta > Magnoliopsida > Alismatales > Alismataceae > Alisma > Alisma plantago-aquatica. Next base: position 1,111,893,333 of record OY856409.1, on the reverse strand, counting down.
AACTATCTCAATTCATACGGCTCAATATGTACTATTGTTATGTATTACCTATAAGTCACAACAGAGAGTTCACCATGTTGTTTTGGATTTTTACAATTGTGCTACTCAAATATCAAAACAACCTTGAGTTGGAAGACTAGATTCAACATCAATTGTACAATACTACTCACGACATCCCCATTGCATCATGGATGCATAAGGTGAAGCATTACCATCACATTCTATATTATTATCAAGTATGAACCCACATATAATTCAAGGTGTAACCATCGAGTTATAGCATACTAGGGTTTCAACAATAGTAACAAAGTACTCCATGATTGTATTAGTCATTCAAGGACTATTCATACCCAATTACCATCACTTAGTTATATTAAAGCTAAGTATAACAAGCTATACCTCATTAGGGTTACATATCAATGCAATATTATTATCATCCCTTATATTCATATGACTGAATAGGTAAGACTACCTTATTCAGTGTAACCCTCCATTTGTTTTATCATCATTTGACCCATATCACCATACCACAATTGTACAATACTAAGATGGATTACTGGTATGAATGACTACAACTATCAGACACCTGAAATTAACATATTGCTTGCACATATACACTGAAATCATACGTAGAACCAATTTACATCCCTTAATATACCTTCAACAAATTATAGTTCTAAAAACAAATTCACATATTACTAAAAGCCATTGTTTTCTCTTATCTCTCTCCTCATTCACTACTACTTACTTTTTGCTACTTAGTCTTCTCACTTTAATTATGTAGATTAAACATCCCTAAAATTGAAACATACAAGGTACAAGTAGATTATTCATCATTCTTGCTATCACTGCAAGAATTCATTTCATATCGCACTTCACTCATATTGTATTTCTCCTTTTGTTCAAAACACACTTGTTACATTTCAAATTTATTTCTTAGCCTTTGCTCTGAATCATTTTCATATTGTTCATCAAACTTTCAGATTATCTAGGATTACCATTAGTGCTAGTTCACTTCTCATAGTGCAAATTGCATGATCTTGTTTAATAGAGATGCTAGTATTCAAGGCCAAATCACTAGTGACATCCCTTGAACTACTACAACTCTAAACATTCTAGGGTTTGGTCCTTATCAGTAGCATGATGTTATTGTGATGTGACTTTGCTCCCTTAATTTGAAATTCAAACTTTCGATCTCACAAGTTTTACTAAAGTATTCCTTATCTTATCAATTGAATTTCCTTTCTCTTACGTGGCCATTCAGATATATTACATTCTCAATTTACCCTGCTAGGGTTTCATCATCATATTGTATGTCATTATTACATTCACTAGATGTCTCTACCATGGTGGTTATGCATCATATATGATTCATTTTCTTATCAATTCATTCCCACATTGCTCAAATTAAGGAAGATATGAAAGAGAAGATGATTCTAAGACTTAGAATTCTTATCTTCAAACATTCATTAATACATTTATCATATGTAGGTGTAATTAGTTATCAACAAGGATACTTGACTAATTAGCACTTGATTGAATCTCCTAACTTCTTTCTTTTATAATCTACATTACTCCATTATGTTTCAAACCCTTCCTTACTTTTCATAATCCCCTTACCATATACTACAATTCCACATGTCATCTTTAACTTCTAGTTTTCTCTTATGATCATGTTGCTTCTTTTATGTGTATGATCATGTATACCATGTTGCATATATTTCTTTTTATCCTTCTACTAATGTGAAGTTGGAATTCTAAATCAATAATCTCTCTACTAGTTTCACCACATGTTTAATACATTACATATCCTTCATTTTAAATCAAACGGCTCATGCATGGGTGAAACATTGTTTCTCTTTCAATCAAGTTTTTTCTTCCTGAATATAGTCTACCTTTGTATGGCCTATTCATTTGCTAAGCTACACTTTTGTTCTTCTTTTAGAAACTAGTTTGTTGTTATATACAGACTTAGAATCCAAAGGCAGTAAGGATGAATGTATTAAACTTATTAATAAAGGATATACATTCCATACTCTCAATTATATCATAACCCTCATTCCTTAATCAAGCTCATTATTTCCAACATTTCTCTTTGTTTCAACTAAGTTTCTTATCCTAGTTTTATGATTTACATGCTCATCTAGTTCTCTTCACTTTAACTCTTCTAGAGAGTCTTCACTTCTATGTACTTATCGTATACTTAACTCTTTTCTTCTATTTTCCCTTTGCTTTGGAGTACATAAAAACATTGTGCTCAGTTATATAATCCATTCCTCATGATTGATTCTTGCTATCTTGGCCCTTACATACTTTTCTCATATCTTTTCCATATTTCATATTTAGAGTTCATATAATACTAATAATTAAACCTAATCTGAACCTTATGTCGTGTTCCTTTATTCCCAATTAAGGGTTTCTCATATGAGGCCCCAAAGTTGGATTTCAGATATCAGTTCCAACTGATTCTTAGCTATTCTAATCTTTCCCATATGTTTCAACATCTTAGTGTATGTACATTCTCACTATGATGTGGGTCTAATTTATCCAGAGTCTACTCTTATTATATTTTCAATAGGAGTCATTAGATCCTAGTAATGCACCCTGCCAGCCAGACCAGGCCGAACCTGTAGTCCTGAAGCCAAGAGCTACTCTAGATTAATCAACTCCTATTAATCTCAAACATTTGGAAAGAATATCCACTTAGGGCAAACTCATTTAAACATAACTTCTGATCTACATGATACAAAGAATATACATTTTAACTGAATCACTTCATGATACACAACAATATAAAAGAACCATATATATTCTACAAACTAATATTATGAATTCATACATATAAAAGCATTTCTATTTATCTACAATCAAAGAAGCAATATAAAGAAAGAGTTGTATCACATTCTATGTTTAATCTCTTACTCCTTCATTAATTTTTGGTCTCCTAACTCTAAAATTTCTGGGGTTTATCTCTAGCCCATCCTTCCTCAACATACCTTGCTAGGGCATCCAGAGAAGAATAGACAGAGTAGCTTGATACTAGTCAATCTAAGTATTCAAATACCGGGCCAGGGTATCTAAATACTCATACCTCCCAAAGCTAGAGACACATCACTACCTATCTGCCACACTTATAACTCTGACTTTCTATCCTAATGGTCCCTGACGACTCAGCCTAAGCTCTGATACCAAGACACGTGCATCCCACAATTAACACTAATCATGAGATTAGGGAATGAGATTGAGGATTATACTTAATACAAAGTGCACTCCATTTTTTTCATTTCAAACTCTTTGTTTTCTTGCATCCAATCACATAAACAAACTTTACAAGAGAATTAAAATTTTATTTCTCTAATATGATCTCAACATTAATGATACACATCCATACATTCATTCTGTTTCTCACACTTCCATGTACATATGACATGATAATCAGATACATTCTCTCTTATTAAGAAAACAAAGATACAAAACATCACTTACAACACTCTCACATCTAGACTAGGACCTAGAGTGACAAGGACCGACTGAACTTAACTATACTCAGACTTAACTCTTGTGGCAGAATCTACTCTGATGCAATGATATCTTCAATCCCCACGATTTCCCTAAAACTTTTGATTAGAGGGGTGAGCCTACTCGCTCAGTGAATGAGTAAAACAATAATGCAGTCTAAAGTACTGAATCAGACATTTATCATTCTTGTATAATTGAAATAAAACAAGATAGTAATTTCAAATTAAAAGACTAGATATTAAAAAAAAACTTACTAATAACATTGAAGGCTACATCATTAGAAATAAACAAGTATGGAAATATAATCCTCACTATATTCAATATTACAATTAAAGAACAACTGTTGCGAAACTAAAATCAAATCTTTCTTAACTCTTCTTACTTATAAGAAACTCTTTAAACTTATATTATCATATTTTAGCTTATTCCCTGATCATATGCAGTGTATTCTACATATGAAGAATCATAACAAAATACGATCTCACCATACAAGACTTAGCTGACACACCCGGGATGCTAAGCCTGACTACATCACTAGTCTACAATAAGAAAATGGCTCTCTGGCCTCGACACACCTATGGGCCGTAAAATTGGACTCCTCTAACCTGAGCACACAGGAAGAGAGTCAAGCCACCTATTGGCTTTTCTGTACTCTAGTGCCACTAGGATCTCTGGTTGATGTTGGACACTACATACTGTATTTTTTAAGGAGACTTCCACTAGGGCTTTGTCCCCCATACCACCTGTTAGTACGATCCGACCCCCGTATACTGAACACTGCCAGGGTTAGGTCATTTCATCCCTATGACACATACCTCTCATAGGGAATCTATAGTGTTAAGGACTACTATTATTACTGTAACTTTGATTATAACTTTCTCTTAGACTGATCTCTTTTAACTATGTATATTAATGACTACTCAGACTATTGAATTGAAATCACTGATGATACTGAATTGAATGCTTAACATATTGTTTACCCCTTTCTTAGCGTTTCTCCTTACTCATGCACATATAACACTTCTCATGTATTCAAACATATATCATGTCTACTAATATAAATATTCTCATTCAACATTTCTCACATTTATGCATGTCATCGATAACATACCTGTCTAGGGAATGTCACATCTCCACTTGCAATAGCACAACAACATATGCATTTCATGACAAGTATTTGAGTTAGAAAATCTGAATCTTATAAACAAAGCATATATGCATATAAGATAATATTCTAATAAAATCCCACAATATCACATGAATCATTTCAATCAGCCATTTACTACTAAATTAGATATGTATACTTGTAAAAGCATACTAGATTGGGTTTCCATCCTTGATTACTTGCTATTCACATGATATGTATTGTGAAAATCAGAAACTCTATTTGTCCATATATCAAATCAAAGAGATCAAACATGTAGAATTATATGCACTAGGAACATAAATAAGAACATATAAACATAAATTTGAATTTCATCTATAATGTTGTTCAAGCACCTGAATAACTTGAAAATTCAGATCTTCAAAAGATTCTCAATAAACTTCTTAATTTATGTAGTATTAAATATACATGGATATCTATATCCATGTCATCATATAAACATTTTCAGATCATAGTTGGAACATGAATTGAAGTATTCTATAAAATGAATTCAAGAACAGTTCTTTTCATTTATTGTCATATAGGGAGAAATCAAGAATATAAATTAAAACCATATAATTGAGTACAATTGACTGAAATATTCTTTTACCCACTCACCCTAAGCTGTAATACAACTTAAAAACGTATCCCATATATGAAAATATCGAATCCATATCAAAACCCTAGCAATCGCCACTTTCTTCTTCCTTTCAACTCGAAAACCCTAGAATTGAAGATTAGGAGAGAAAGAGTGAGAAAAGGACTTGATTTGATATGATTTCAAATCCAATCAAAGGAGGGATAGAATCTTGACACATGAGATAAGATTCACTATGAAACTATATCCAAAAAAGCTAAACTTATATGATTTCATCATTCCTCGGACCGCAAAACCCTAGGTCATCATCTGCATCACTTTCTCCTCTCAAACTCTAACTCTCCCTCTCTCTCTAGGATTTAGTTTCTCTTGATTGAATCACAAATTATGAGAGCTCCTTGTGTGTTAGGTTGACCATATAGAGCAATTGAGCTACTTGGGTCAATTGCACATTGACCCCTCACTATACTTTCTATTATTTTAGATGAATTTTCTGTCATAAAAATATTACTATAATTCATCTACTGATAAGGTCTATATGCATCCAAAAATTATGAAAACGTTTCATGTTATTTATGATTGAGTTTCAGATCTGTAGTTAAAATTTCAGATCATTTGGAATTACCAATAAATAAATAAAAACCAAATGGTTCACTGCTATATCAATATGAAAATATGATCGGTCGAGTTTGAAACTAGACCGACAAACAGGTCAGAAAATTCTTCAAAAATTCTTATATTTTTCAATAGTGTTCACCTTTGAGATATCCAAATCATATCCAAATTTGAATTCAACCAGAGTTACACATAAAATAATAAAAATCATTTAGTGAGACACTATACTTATCAAATTATGTATTCATATGTCATCAAAACCCTAATTTGGGCCGATTAGGGTTTCCAAATCTTAAACCCTAATTATGTGAATCGAAGTATGATTAAATCTTATCATTATATTTAAAACATTAAAACTTAACAACCATCACTAATCAAGATTTAAATAATGATCAACTTAGTTAAGCATACAATCATCCAAGTAAGCCCTAGTTTACCAATTAAGCTCAGATGCGGTCATAACAATTCTCCTCCCCTTAAAAAGGTTTCATACTCGAAACATAAATATGCAATCAAAGTACTTTCAAAGTTTATTTTAAACTTCTGAAGTCTTACATGTCATTATATTCTTGTATTTCATACTTGAATGCACTTTTCAACATTAAGTCCTTTATTTCTTTTATAATCACAACATGTCTAAAATAGTTCCCAATGATATCCAACAAATTCTCTATCCCACAATCAATCGTAGGATAGAGAGAGAAACGACCATTCAATATTTTCATACTCTTGAGGTGTTACCTCAACATTGATAATCCGATCCAACTATCTCAATTCATACAGCTCAATATGCACTATAGTTATGTATTACCTCTAAGTCACAAAAGAGAGTTCACCATATTGTTTTGAATTTTTACTATTGTGCTACTCAAATAACAAAATAGCCTTGAGTTGGAAGACTAGATTCAACATCAATTGTACAATACTACTCACATCATCCCCATTGCATCATGGATGCATAAGGTGAAGCATTACCATCACATTCCATATTATTCTCAAGTATGAACCCACACATAATTCAAGGTGTAACCATTAGGCTATAGCATACTAGGGTTTCAAAAACAGTAACAAAGTACTCCATGATTGTTTTAGTCATTAAAGGACTATTCATACCCAATTAACATCACTTAGTTATATTAAAGCTAGGTATAACAAGCTATACCTCAATAGGGTTACATATCAATACAATATGGTTATCATCCCTTCTATTCATACGAGTGAATAGGTAAGACTACCTTATTCAGGGTAACCCTTCATTTGTTTTATCATCATTTGACCCATATCACCATACCACAATTGTACAATACTAAGATGGATTACTGGTATGAATGAATACAACTATCAGACACCTGAAATTAACATATCGCTTGCACATGTACACTGAAATCATACGTAGAACCAATTTACATCCCTTAATATACCTTCAACAAATTATACTTCTAAAAACAAATTCACATATTACTAAAAGCCATTTTTTTCTCTTATCTCTCTCCTCATTCACTACTACTTACTTTTTGCAACTTAGTCTTCTCATTTTAATTATGTAGATTAAACATCCCTAAAATTGAAACATACAAGGTACAAGTAGATTATTCATCATTCTTGCTATCACTGCAAGAATTCATTTCATATCGCACTTCACTCATATTGTATTTCTCCTTTTGTTCAAAACACACTTGTTACATTTCAAATTTATTTCTTACCTTTTTCTCTGAATCATTTTCATATTGTTCATCAACCTTTCATATTATCTAGGATTACTATTAGTGCTAGTTCACTTCTCATAGTGCAAATCACATGATCTTGTTTTATAGAGATGCTAGTATTCAAGGCCAAATCACTAGTGACATCCCTTGAACTACTACAACTCTAAACATTCTAGGGGTTGGTCCTTATCAGCAACATGATGTTATTGTGATGTGACTTTGCTCCCTTAATTTGAAATTCAAACTCTGGCGACACATCCCGCTATCACACAGACAATGAGGTGCCATGCGAAAACGTGCGGAAAACACCATAAACCACCTCTTACCAAAAACACGGGGTAATTAAAACCGATTTCGGGAAGTAGATAAACAAAGAAACTTATTACATTCAGATCCTCATCCTGTAAGAAGACATGTTATATAAACATCTACAAGTCTAGATACGTGTTCCCATCTTAACAGACCAGCTGTCTTGTCATCTAATGAGTTCATCACCTGTATATATATACATAACGGGCCACATCCGGCTACCAGCAGGATATATACAGCTTCATCAACTATACATCATAAAACAACGTCAAAATGCCTCCGAGGACCTAAGTGTACATGGATGAATCTAAGACTCTACTACAAAACAACCAGAACAACAACATATCCATCTCTTGCCTTCTACTGCTTGTCTTGCTGCTCGGCCGCAACCCCACGACCACCACCACATCTAGAGCGAACACCTAAAAAGGTTGTAAACCAACGGGGTGAGACACATAGTCCCAACGAGAAACATAATTCCCCGCCAAAACCATAAAACCTCAGAAAGGTTAAAGCAACAACAATAGATAACTGATAAAACGTACAATAAGAGCAGTCTATAGAGCAAGGTTGTTATTACCATCGAGCGTACCAAGTATTTCTTTATGGAACATGATTGACAAGATAAGATTTATAAGATCTTACCACATAACATAAAGAACATATAAGTAACTGCAATGTATAACAAGATCAACTATAAAAGAAAGGCCTCAACCAATGTTCCGTGTTTTGCCTTAAGCAATAAATACAATTCGACTGGATTACGTGTTATTATGCCCTGAGGAAGTGAGCCATACCGCTCAAATCCAACCTTCAGTTGCGAAACCCAAGCCGGCGCCATACAAGGTCAATGGAAGAGCCGGACTCCACAACCTCCCACCTCGTAGTCATTGCATGAGAACCAAAACAGGACCGTAGTCTCATGCTTAAGTGGCCTCATCCACAGGGTCAGCTCCCGCAGGCTACCCTTTCTCTAGCCCACCTTGGTATAAGTCTCGACTCTAGTATCTCTGAGCCACGGGCCAGTTCACCGTGCTCCCTGAGTCATGAACGCATTCATGCTCTATCACACTGAGCCATGGGCCTGTTCACCATGCTCTTATACACATCTTGAGTCTACAACTGAAGTTGCACTCTAACCTCCTCATTTCCAGCTAGGAGAAACCACACATATTCAATAATATGTGCTTCCAGGTTAACCCGCAGGAGAACATGTTTCACCATCACCAGCTACTGACGATGATGGATCTATGGCCAGGGAAAACTACATGAGACATTCATCTGTAATTAGTTAGTATATTTTAAGCAGATTGTTGGGGCAAACAAGTGGTATCACATATAACATTAAGCTACATTATTGTTACCACCATCACAATATCCCGGGATCTCAATCCCTCATCATAAGAAACCACTGCCTCATAAGGCATTCTCATCACTGGGGATAACAATCCCTAATTTCATCATCAGAGGATAACTCCTCAACTAGGCACTTTAGCCAAACTCAGGTCCTCAGGCCTAAACACATTATATAGGTGATGCATGTTATCTCATCAATAAGAGTGACCATCAATGCGATGTCATTCAAACATATATACCTCATAGCCCTTTATCTGGCTATGCATCCGCATGAAACACCTGCATGGTTAGTATACACAATCATAGAGATAACTGAAGCTATTAAGGAATTACTAGAATGAGCATGCTATTAAGCATGGGGCAATATTGATGATTATACGCTTTACGATTCATGCCTCAAACCTGTGACCATAGACGTGGGTCACATCATCATGTGAAGAAACTCATATACTTCCAAACTTATCATTTACTCATCATTATATATACATGATTCAAGATGATCATAAACACATGCAATGTCATGTCATTAGAGTTTCAGATATGTCATGCTTACATATGTGCATCCTACTATATCAACCACCTTACTATTACCAAACATGTCAAAGGTGCACAAACCATAAACCATAATTCTTATCAACAAGAATGCGATTGCATGATAAATAACTATCAAATGGGTTTCTGGGTGGAACATGACCCTCACTAGAAGTGCCCACTACGCTCACAAGAAGTGTGACGGGAAGGGTACTCCCACTAGAGGTAGTATCGGGCAGGGAAACTTCCCTCATATCGCCCAAGCACTCTAGCCACATAACGGCCAAGCCTAAAGCAAGGATGTCGGGCTACCACCTCAAGGTGTATCATGCAACCATATGTGTCGTGCATCCATGTGTGTCGTGCATCCATGTGTGTTACTGTATCGGGCATCACCACCAAACCATGAAGCCAAACACAAGGCTAGCCCACTGAGCTCCATAACGTTCAAGGTACATCGGGCACCAAGCCACTACCCAAGCTAGGTGTATCAGGCAGGGCACTCAACAAGACATAACGCCCAACACACAAAGGTATCGACCAACAACCATACTCATCTAGGCACAATGGCCAGGGGTACAACTCAAACGGACAGCAAAGGAAAGCCTATCACCCAACCAAGCTAGCCTCATCCTATCGGCCAACCCACAAGGCAAAGACCAAGGTGTATCGCCCAATACAACCTCAGCATATAGACCAGAACTCTATCCCAAGAGAGGGTATCGAGAAGCACCATCGCAAATCCATATCGTGCAAGATGCAACCCAACAAGATCGTCATCAACCTCAAGCACAAGGGCACCAAACCCTAATTGATCAAGAAGATCGGCTCACCTCTCAACAACCAAGAGAGAGGGGTTTTGCACAACCTCTATCACAAATCGGGAAGCCACAAGGATCAACCTTAACATAGGTCTACATCTACTAAAAAGCTCACCTCTCAAATCCATGGTGAGAGGAGGGTGTTGCTCAAGTAACTAGAACAAAAGCTCACCTCTCAACTTAAATGAGAGAGGGGTATTGCTCATATTACTAGAGCTCAAGCTCACTTCTCTAGACCAAGGAGGGAAAGGAGTGTTGCTCAACAAGGAATCCCTAAACAAGATTAAAGGTACAACTAAGCAAGAACCATATCTAGAAACATACATGGCTGATTATGATCACAAGAAAACATACAAGAATATAGAAGAAAGTAATATGATTAGGGTTAGGAGTTATGTAACCCACCTTAAGCAAGCTCCAAGCTCCTAGCACCAAGCACACCTCGGCCACCTCAAGAAGAAGAAGAAGAAGACTTCAAGATAAGGATCGACCACCAAGCTTTGCAAAGGAAGAGGTGTCGTGCAACCAAAAGGGAGGGGAAACTAAGGAACTAAAGGGATCCTTAGCAAGAGAAAGGGAACACATATATAGGAGAGAGTGGAAGAGAAACCAAGGTAAGACAAGGCAAGGTGTTTCCCACCAAGGGATACTTGTCCATGGGCAATGACACCACTCTAACTTGCCTTAAACACATGTCCAAGGCCATTGCCACATGCAATCATCAAGGACCAAGTATCCACTAGTGGTGACACAAACGAGGTCAAAGGGTCAAGGGGGGGGGGTCCACGGACGATACACCCCAACACCATGCCCGACACACCTCCCTAGGCGTCACACCTATAGCTGATACAAGGCATGGCCGACACACCCAAGGCTGACACAAGGTCCAACAAGGTCAAGCAAGGCACAACAAGGCCCAAAAAGGCTCATCCAATCCCAAGGCAACTCAAGAAATGAGCCCAACCCTTCCTCTCAACACTAGAGGAAGTAAAGAGAGAGAGAAACACTTCTCAAGATGACAAACTTGCTCAACAATCCTAGACTTGGGTTAATTGCAAGTAGCACCTCCAAAACACAACAAGCACAAACAAACCCTAATCACCACTAAGGGTGATTCACAAGCAACTAAGCACCAGGGTTAAGAAAAGAAAACATGATAAGCCCTAAATGGAGGTCAGGGTCCTTACAAGTTATAACCCTCTACAAAGGGATTTCGTCCTCAAAATCTGAAGAGAAAAGCGAGGGATACTTCCTCCTCATCTCTTCCTCAAGCTCCCAAGTGGCTTCCTCAATGCCACGATGATACCAAAGAACCTTTACCAGAACCAGGTCCTTCCTCTTCAACTTCTTTACTCTTCTGTCAAGGATCATCACAAGACCTTCCTCATACGTCACATCTTCATCAAGCTCAACCTCGACTGGCTGTATTACTGTCCCTATATCTGGGTGACTTTTCTTTAGCATGCTGACGTGGAACACTGGATGTAACATGTGCAACTCTGGCGGTAGCTCTAACTTGTAAGCTACCTTTCCAACATGTGCTATTACTGGATATGGCCCCATATACCTGGGTGCTAGCTTACCTTTCCGACCAAACCTTAGCACGCCTTTCGAAGATGAGACCTTGAGGTACACTTTGTCTCATATTTGGAACTCTAAAGGTCGTCGGCGATTATCTGCATAAGACTTCTATCTGTCCTGTGCCGCTTTCAGTTGTTGCTGTATCACTTTGATCTTTTCTGTTGTCTGCTGTACTAACTCTGGACCCAAAAGCTGATACTCACTAGATTCATACCAACATAGGGGAGATCTACACTTCCTGCCATATAAGGCCTCATAGGGATCCATGTCAATGCTCCACTGGTAACTATTGTTGTATGCGAACTCTATCAAACTGAGATGTACATCCCAACTGCCTAGGAACTGCAAAACACAAGCCCGAAGAAGATCCTCCAAATTTTGAATAGTCCTTTTAGACTGTCCATCTGTCTACAGGTGGAAAGCAGTGCTGAACCTCAATTGCGTTCCCAAAGCTTTGTGCAACTGTTCCCAGAAACGACTCATGAACTGAGGACCTCTATCGGAAACTATCGTTGCTGGTACACCGTGCAAGCGTACTATCTCATCTACATATACCTGAGCGAGCTTATCGACTGCATACGTTGTCTTCACAGGTATGAAATAGGCAGACTTCGTCAATCTGTCCACTATCACCCAAATGGAATCATGATTCCTAGCTGTCCTGGGCAGACCAACTACAAAATCCATGGTTATGTGATCCCATTTCTACTGTGGTATCGACATAGGTTGCAACATACATGCCGGCTTCTAATGCTTAGTTTTGACTTGCTGGCATACCACACACCTAGCCACAAACTCGGCTACATCTCTCTTCAAGCCAGACCACCAATACAAGTCCTTCAGATTATGATACATCTTGGTGACTCCTGGATGCATAGCATACATTGATGTATGTGCTTCCTCGAGTACTAGCTTCCTCAGATCATCAGCATCGGGGACCACCATCCTATTATGATAGCAAACTAGTCCATCTTTAGACTCATGGAACCCATCATGCTTTTCACTGCCGAGCTCTGACCCGATCAACTGCCACTACTACAGAAACAACATTCAGTGTCGCTTTTCTGGGCGTCGGTTCTTTAGGAAAACCGACGCCTAAAATATTAGACGTCGGTTATTTAGGCAAACCGACGTCTATATTCGAAGACCAGCCAGACACGAGTACCGCTTTGAATACAGCATCGGTTGTTAATAACAAACCGACGCCTAAAGTCGCCCGCGAAATCCAATTTTTGAGCAAAAAAATAGTGTCACTTTCAACGTCGGTTATATAGATAAAAACCGACGCCTATGCGCGATGAAAATTTGCGCGAAAAGTGTCACTTTCAGCGTCGGTTAACCTTTTATAACCGACGCTGAATGTGGTTCCCGCCAAACAATTTTGTGAAAAATATCATCCAATTGGACGCCGGTTGGTTCAAACAACCGACGCTAAAGAGGTTTAGGCGTCGGTTGTTTGAAACAACCGACGCTATTTTGGAACTTAATATCCCGCGATCGCCTGACTCTTCCCCTTTCTTCTGTTTCATTGCGAGCCGATTTCCCTTTTCTTCTCTGCTGTCGCCCGACCACGCCGCCGATTTCTCCTCCACGAAAGCTCCTTCTTCCTCCACGACAGCGCCGCCGCGCCGCCGGCGCACCCCCATCTCCGCCGCCACTGTTGCTGCCTTCTTCCCCTTCTCCGCACCCCCTTCTCCGCCGCGCCCCCTTCTCCGCAGCCACTGCTGCTCCTTGGTCTGCCTTCCCTGCCGCCTGGAGCTCGCCGCCGCGCCGCCTTCCTCCTTGCCGCCGCCCGCCGACGCCGCTGCTCCTTGCCGCCGACACCGCTGCTCCTTGGTCTGTCTGCCCTACTGCCTGGAGCTCGCCGGCCACCGCTGCACCTGCCTGCCCTGCCGCTTGGAGCTCACCGGTCACCGCCACCACTGCTGGGAGGTCAGTTGTTGTTGCTTGCCTAATATTGCATCTAAATCTACGTTTCATCACTTCTTTCACTGAGAACTGAGAAGAATGGCCTACCACGGCCGTGCTGCCCAGCACGACCGTGGTAGGCCAACACAGCCACAACCGTGTTTGATTTGATTTAAACCCTAATTTGATTTAAATCCATTCTAGCATCCTAATTTGATTTGATTAAACCCTAACATTGATGAAACCCTAACATCAATTGTGATGAAACCCTAACATGTACATATATATTATTGTGTTTGTTGGCCTAGAAACCCGTCCAAGATTGACTCATTAGGAGTAAATCTTGGATAGTCCCCAGTTTGGGACTGTTCTTGAACACCTAATCTCACTTAGGATGTAAGTGTATAATGTGTATTGGGTTTTTGAGAAAATTTCGGTAGCATTTCCCCGTTTGTTCTCTAAGTACATATGTACTTAGAGAACATCGGGGAAATGCTGCCGAAATTTTCTTGAAAACCCAATACACATTATACACTTACTAGTGAGATTAGGTGTTCAAGGATGGGATAGGTGGTACACATTTATTATATATAAGAATGACATCACATGTGTTTGTTGGCCTAGAAAGTGAACAATCATTGTTCTTTATATTACTTGTACATTGGTATAAATTAGAATGAACAATCACTAAATTATATACTGTTTGTATGAAGTCCGGCTTCATTGTACATATCTATTATTGTGTTTGTTGGCCTAGAAACCCGTCCAAGATTGACTCATTAGGAGTAAATCTTGGATAGTCCCTGGTTTGGGACTGTTCTTGAACACCTAATCTCACTTAGGATGTAAGTGTATAATGTGTATTGGGTTTTCGAGAAAATTTCAGCAGCATTTCCCCGTTTGTTCTCTAAGTACATATGTACTTAGAGAACAGCGGGGAAATGCTGCCGAAATTTTCTTGAAAACCCAATACACATTATACACTTACTAGTGAGATTAGGTGTTCAAGGATGGGATAGGTGGTACACATTTATTATATATAAGAATGACATCACATTATACACTTAGGATGTAAGTTTATACCCTAATCTTTTCCTAATATATACTTGTTTCCTAATATATACTTGTTTTCTCTGATCATAGAAGAGTACTATGATAAGTATGATGACTCCAGTCCATTCTCAGTTGGGTTGCCAACTCCACAAAATATTGAAGCTAATGATGACTTATATGTGCGCGGAGATCACAATGAAGGATTGTTAATTGATAAAAGATCACAATTTTAGAGACATGTATGTTTATACAAATGCTAAATGTTTGCCTTTTTCTAGTTAATACAAATGCTAAATGTTTGCCTTTTTCTAGTTAATACAAATGCTAAATGTTTGCCTTTTTAATGACATTTTCAGATGGTTGACCATGATGAGCATGATGTCCATGATGAGCATGAAGTCCATGATGAGCATGCTGTCCATGACGAGCATGGCAAGGATACCAATGTAAGTTCTAAAAACATATCCTGTATTTCTATAAAATTCATTATCTTCTAGTTATGTCATATATCTTATATTTCTATATTGGGCTAATTCAGTGTGTTTATTTTTGTCAAATTTTAGGTTGATGATGCACATGTACTCACTGAAGCACTGGAGCAACTTGATGCGTAGCACCAAACACTTAACAAGAAAAGGGGCATCACTCTGTTGAAGAAGTTAATAGCACTTAGTGGCAGTGGATCCAAATTGGTTGTGGAGTTTGATAATGGAGGAAATGCAATTGGAGTGAACCGCAATAATTTTGTAAACTATCTTGGGTGTACCACTCGGAGCCATTGTGGTGTTAAGTATGATAATTGGCATAAAGTTCCTCAGGGGAAAAAAGACTTGATATGGAAGGATTTATGCGTGAGTTATTATTATTTGCAATTCTATTTTGTAGATTACAAATTCTATTATTTGCAATTCTATTTTGGATACTAGTTAATAACATTTCTATTTTATAGAATCTGTTTGCATTGGATGAGAAGTTGAATCGTAAAAGTGTGATGCAACGCGCTGGAAAGATGCTTAGGAATTATAGGACAAATCTGAACAGAGAATACATAAAAGAGGGTGATAAGAAAAAGAAGTCAGCCCTTGAACAATGGAACTTCTTGGACAAAGAAGATTGGGACAATTTTGTTGCTTCAAGAAAATATGAAGAATTCAAGGTATTAGGTGTCACTCCCAATTTAATTAGTATACATTGTATTCACCTATTGAAGATTAACATTTAGTGATACTAACCAAATCATTAATGTGCATACTAACTAGGCCCTCAGTGACGCACAAAAAGCAAGGTGTGCACTGAATGTGCATGACCACACTATGGGTCCAAAAGGCTATGCAAGCATTTGCCAAAGACTACATGCGGAGTCTGCGGCTACTCAGGAGTCTGCTCCTACTCAGGAGTCTGCCACACCCATGCCTCGCCATGATATCTGGATAGCTGGGAGGCAAAACAAGAAGGGTGAAATAAAAAAGCCCTTAACTACTGAGGCGACTACGAAAATGGTAAAATACAACTCTTAGAGCAATCGTTTGAATATTGATTATTTGTGGTGTTAACTTACCAATTTCTGTTGATGGTGATTAGCGGGAGCTGCACGAGCAGAGGAAACAAGGCACATTCATCCCTCAGGGCACAAGGGATGAATTGACAGTTGCTCTGGGTAACCAAGAGCATCCTGGACGTGTTAAGGGTGCAGGCGCTGGTGTGGGCATCAAAGCATTCTTTGGGCCATCCCAGCGCAAACCCAGAGCGGGACTTTCTCAAGAAGAGGTAACCTATTCTTTTTTTAGAATGTTACTGCAAAAGGAAATTCAATAATAAGAAGCTAATGTTTCTTTTATCCATGTATAGGAGAATAAGAGAGTCGAGGATATAGTTGCTAAGAAGGTCAACAATGTAGTTGCTGAGAAGGTCAAGGAAGAATTGCTACGGTGGCAGGCATCTCAGGCTTCCAATCAGCCTATGGCGACCCACTCTTCTCCTGATGCACAGACTGCGAGTAATCTTGGAGACCCATCGCCTAACACGTCTGCTGTAAGTATTATTTATGACATTGTAGCTAGTCTTTTCAAGATGATATGTATATATGTATAACATTCTTTACGTAAATTTGTAGGCATTGAAGCCATGCCGCTTAAGAATACAAGACTATGTTGTTGCAGAGGCGCATGCTTACCCGTCCCTTCCTGGGGAAAGGTTTCACGGGACTCCAATGCCACATGGCTACGTTCGTGTGGGCCCATTACGTGTGTTATCCGATTGGAGGGAAGATACATTGCCATATCCCCACCCAGATATTGATACACTTGCTGAGGCAGAAGGCGGGGTCATATTGTGGCCCAAAGCAGATGTCGTCTACACTACTAAAATTGTAAGATAAATTTACATTGATTTAAACTGATAATGTGTATATATGATGTCAACTAATCTGAAATTATATATACAGGTTAAAAAGAAGACACCAAGAGCACCTAGGCCTCCACCTCCACATCCCGCATTACCAACTTGGGTTCCAACTGACCTAACATACCCGTTAGGTCCTGCTTGTAGGGGAATGGCATGTTGGCTACGAGCACATAATATACATTGCCCGATAATTGTTTCTTTAGATGCAGATTATGCAGGTCAATCATATGATAGCTCTTTATTTATACAAGATATTATTGAGCTGTTTATGTATGATTGGCTGAATACATCAATGATAGAGACATGGATAAGGTGAGATCTTGTTTATACATCCATATACCTTGTGTAAGATCCGGTGATCTGGTTTATTATATATTAATGCATACGTAATACATATTTTGCAGCTACTTAGTCGAAGATCATTGCAAACAATTTGCATTTGATCATGTGGGATTTTTGATTCCATCATTGATTAGTATGGTAGCTAAAGACCCTGATAATGTTCAACAATACTGTATAGATGCTTTTACAATTTTTGGTCAGTAAAAGAAGACGATAATAATAGCTCCATTCAATGTCAAGTAAGTTTACTTTATTTATAATTTGGACTTAAGAAAATTCCATTTTTATTGTGCATTTTGAGTTATTAATTCTTAACTTTTTACCTCTAGCGGTAAACATTGGGAGTTACTAGTTATTGTCCCCGGGACGTTCACTGTTTATTATCTAGATCCCGCGGGAAGTACATTAAACACTAAAATTGGACACATAATGAGAATGCCATTATTATGGTTAGAAATATTTCATTTTTGTATCTGTTAACATCTGTTATTACATTACTATTTACTTATGTAATTTACTGTGTTATATTAACATGTAGGGGTTTAGATGCATTCAAAAAGGCTGGAGGAACGGTCCCAAGGAAAAAGAACCAGCCAATAAATTGGCAGAACATACAAGTAAGTTCCTGACTCCAATGTATATATTATTAATGTGAATTGTGCTTAGTTGTATTATTTTGTATGTTTCAATTTATAGTGCGCTACACAAGACAATGGCTTGGCATGCGCATACTATGTGATGCGATTTATGCAGATGATTATCAAATATGCTGCATTGGACATCGATACCATACATGAGGTATTATATATAGTCTCATTAGTTAGTATGAAATATATCAATCTTATTTTTATATTATTACTTATATATATACATCATTCTCTTTGCAGGTGTTTAAAACTGACAACACTATAGGTAAACGCTTAAAAAATATACATGCTCTATATACGATGGAAGCATTAAATGAAATAAGAGAAGAATGGGCAAAAGCCATACAAGCAGTGGCAATTGTAAGATATAATTGGGATGTTGATAGCGATAATGAATGATACTTTGTAAATGAATATTTTTGAATGTTAATACATGTATTTGAATGTTTCTATATGTGTGAATGTGAGAATTGAATTGATGTCTGAATGTATCTACTTGTGTGGAATTTTCCTTGGGACTTTTGCAGGTTTGTGGCATGTTTGTAGGCTGATATCAATGGATGTCGTAAACCTGCAGTTCAGAAAACTGAACTGCAGGTTCTCATCCTGCTGACCAGCCACAGCATGCCTGCAAACTGATATGAAAAAAAAATAGATATAGGCATCGGTTATTTACAGAAAACCGTCAGCAAAGACCTACAACGTCGGTTATTGGATAAAAACCGACGCCTAATAGTACAAACAACCCGACCGTGCAGGATAGCACGGCCGTGGTGGAAAAGGCATCGGTTATTCATAGAAAACCGACGCCTATAGTACTAAACACAGCCGTGTCATCTTGAAGTATGGCGTTAGTTTTTTTATAGAAAACTGACGCCAAAAGGGTTCGCGCCACAGAAAACAGCATCATCTAGGACTCTTTCTGCGTCGGTTACCAAGTAAACACCGACGCTATAGTCCATATAGGCGTCGGTCTTTTAGTAGATAACTGACGCAGCATGTATCCTAGATGACGCCGTTTTCTGTGGCACGAAATCTTTGGCGTCGGTTATCTACTAAAAGACCGACGCCTATATGTTAAATAGGCGTCGGTTAAAAAATCGATGCCGAAGTGTTCGACCTTTAGCGGCGCCCACATAGGCGTCGCTCAGAAACCGACGCCAAAGGGAGTTAAACAACCGATGCCAAAGGATGTTTCTGTAGTAGTGTGCACTGTATCATCTATTTGTTGTGAGTCTTTGATTTGCTGTCTCAGCATAGGCTTGACTTGCATCTGTGCCAAAAGTCCTGCTAACAAGGAAACTTCCATCTTCACATTCATCTTCCGCAAAGAAACAAACATATCCCATTTATGGCATACCAAGGAACTCAACTGTGCCTTCTTTGTAGGAAGAGAAGAAGACTTTCGGCTAAGGGCATCAGCTAGAACGTTCACCTTACCAGGGTGATACTCGACGGTGCAGTCATAATCATTGATCAGCTCCATCCATCGATGCTGTCGCATGTTTAGCTCACTCTACGAGAAGATGTACTTCAAGTTCTTATGATCTGTAAACATCTGACACACTTCCCCATAAAGATACTATCTCCAAATCTTTAACGCATGAACCACTGTTGCCAACTCCAAATCATGAGTCGGATAGTTCTCCTCATGTTTCTTAAGCTGTCGCGAAGCAAAAGAAACCACATGGTCTTCCTACATCAGCACGCATCCTAAGCCCTTCTTGGAAGCATCGTAGAAAACAACATAGCCTTTCCCAGGCTCTGGCAGGACTAACACTGGAGCACTAGTCAGCTTCTCCTTCAAACATTGGAAAGCTTGCTAGCAACGATCATTCCAGACAAAAGGTACGTCTTTCCAAGTCAACTTCGTCATCGGCAACGCAATCACACTGAAGTCCTTTATAAACCTTCGGTAGTATCCCGCTAAACCCAGGAAACTGTGAACTTCAGTCGGCATCTTCGGTTGTTCCCATTCTGCAGCGAACTCCACCTTCTTCGGGTCCACTTTAACTCCTTCTGCAGATATCACATGACCCAAGAAAGTTACTTCTTCCAACCAGAACTCACACTTACTAAACTTGGCATACAACTGATGTTGGCGAAGGAGAGTCAACGCTTGTCGAAGATGCTGTTCATGCTTCTGACTGTCCTGACTGTAGATCAAGATGTCATCTATAAAAACTACAACAAACTGGTCTAGAAACGAACGGAACACCCTGTTCATTAAATCCATGAAAGCAGTAGGTGCATTGGTTAGCCCAAACGGCATAACCACAAACTCGAAGTGACCATACCTTGTCCTAAAAGCTGACTTTGGTATGTCATCTGCCTTAATCCTCAACTGATGATATCGAATCGTAGATCGATCTTTGAAAACACTGTAGCACCACGCAACTGATCGAATAGATCATCTATCCTTGGTAACAAGTACTTATTCTTGATCGTGACTTTGTTCAACTGCCGATAATCTATACACAACTGCATCGACCCATCCTTCTTCTTAACGAACAACACTGGAGCACCCCAAGACGACGTACTCGGTCAGATGAAACCTTTCTCCAACAAATCTTGTAACTGCTTCTTTAGCTCTGCCATCTCTACTAGAGCCATCCTATACGGTGTTTGTGCAACTGGTTGTATTCTTGGAACTAGATTGATCTCAAAATCAATCTCTCGAGGTGGAGGAACACCGGGGAACTCATTAGGAAACACATCTGCAAACTCTTAGACAACCGTCACCTCCCCAAGGCTAGGACCCTTTGCCTTGGTATCCACAACGTGAGCTAAGAACACCTTACATCCTTATTGTAGCAACTTTTTTGCCACCATTGTTGACACTAGACACGTCGGAAGAATCTTCCTATCTCCTTGGAAGATCCACTTCTCTCCACAAACATCAAACACTGCCTGCTTGGAACCATAGTCCAACACAACCTTCTACTTCTCTAAGGTATCCATCTCAAGGATCACATCGAATCCATGCATATTAAGTGGTATAAGATACACTTGTATACTGTGTCCTGAAAAAGATAAGACACAAGATGGGCACTCCTCTTGAAGCATCGAGGAACCATCAAGAGGGGTTTCTAACAACAAGCTATCTTTCTTATAGTTAACAGGTAACAGACAGTTATCAAGCATAGAACATGTGATAAAAGAGTGCATAGCACCCGGGTCAACTAGAAAAGATATAAAGCATGAAGAAGACAAATCAAAATGAAAGAACTCCATATGACCTGCCACCACTCGCGGGTTGACTATCACCTCTGGCTGACTCATAGCATAGAATCGAGCCGTTGCTTGCTGTCCACATCCTCTGCTTCCTTGAGTAGATGATCCTGCTTGCGACGCTGACCGCATCCTTGCCCTCTTCTACTACTGGGTTGCTATCTATCTGCCCCTTGTAGATTCTGCCATAGATGCTGCATCACTTCAACATCTTTACTTGGGTAATTTGACTTCCAATGCCCGATCTGACCACAAAGATGGCATGACTGGTCTTGCTGTTGTGGCCTAGATGACACTATCACTATTACAGAAGCTGTACTATGTGCCTTAGATGGTGAAGAACCATAACCTCTTCCCTTACTCGGAGACCACTGCGATGGTGCACTGGAACCTCTTAACCCAGAAGGTGCTGAAAACCTCGGCTTCTTGAAGCCATCGAACCTCTGTCTCTGGAACTGAGCATGCCTCTTGGAAAGTATCTGCTGATGAACTCGCACCGGAAAACCTCCCAAACAATCACCTACCCGGGTCACTTCTCCTCCTCGATGGCCCACCAGTGGCCAGCACTACCCTTCAGAAGGTAGACAGTGTGCTTGACTTTGTCTACTTCGGGGATGTCAAGGATCTGGAAGGCTTTCTCAAGACCTGTCAGCCACAGATCTGCATCCGTTGGATCAACCATCCCAACATAGTCTAAAGCTCTGATTCGACGAAGCCGCTCAAAGGTCTTCCCAATACCCGATGTTTCACCATGGGGAGCATGTGCTCTCGGTAGAGGCACATGCAATCTCTCTACCATGAGATTCATCGTAGCCATCATCTACCCCATAAGCTGTTGGTAGGCAGGGTTTTCGAGAATGGCTGGGTCAAGTTGGGGAACCTCAGGCACCCGATCTCCATGTGCCTGCCCTTCAACTCCATCAACTGATGCAGCCTCGCTGCTCTCGGCAACATGTTCTTCATGGTTTCCAGACATCTTGGCTTTTTCTTCCGCTGAGGGCAGAAGATGATTGTAAGAAATCTGGAAAACTCACAAGAACAGACACAACCTAGTCCTAGATCCCTGTAGACTCAGCGAACCTAAAGCTGTGATACCAAAATTGTGGCGACACATCCCGCTATCACATAGACAACAAGGTGCCACGCAAAAACGTGCGGAAAACACCATAAACCACCTCTTACCAAAAACACGAGGTAATTAAAACCGATTTTGGGAAGCAGATAAACTAAGACACTTATTACATTCAGATCCTCATCCTGCAAGAAGACAAGTTATATAAACATCTACAAGTCTAGATACATGTTCACAACTTAACAAATCATCTGTCTTGTCATCTCATGAGTTCAGCACCTGTATATATATATATACATAATGGGCCACATCCATCCAGCAACAAGATATATAAAGCTTCATCAGCTATACATCGTAAAACAATGTCAAAATGCCTCCGAGGACCTGAGAGTACATGGATGACTCTAAGACTCTACTACAAAACAACCAGAACAGTAGTATATCCATCTCTTGCCTTCTACTGCTCATCTTGCTGCTCGGCCGCAACCCCGCGACCACCACCATGTCTAGCACAAACACCTAAAAAGGTTGTAAACCAACGAGGTGAGACACACAATCCCAATGAGAAACATAACTCCCCGCCGAAACCATAAAACCTCAGAAAGGTTAAAGAAACAACAACAGATAACTGATAAAACGTACAATAAGAGCAGTCTATAGAGCAAGGTTGTTATTACCATCGAGCGTACCAAGTATTTCTTTATGGAACATGATTGACAAGATAAGATTTATAAAATCTTAACACATAACATAAGGAACGTATAAGTAACTGCGATGTATAACAAGATCAACTATACAAGCAGGGCCTCAACCAATGTTCCGTGTTTTGCCTTAAGCAATAAATACTATTCGGCTGGATTACGTGTTATTATGCCCTGAGGAAGTGAGCCGTACCGCTTAAATCCAACCTTCAGTTGCGAAACCCAAGCCGGTTCCATACAAGGTCAATGGAAGAGCCAGACTCCACAACCTCCCACCTCGTGGTCAGTGTACGAGAACCAAAGCAGGACCACAGTCTCATGCTTAAGTGGCCTCAGCCACAGGGTCAGCTCCCCGAGGCTACCCTTTCTCTATCCCACCTGGGTACAGGTCTCGGTGCTAGTATCTCTGAGCCACATGCCAGTTCACCGTGCTCCCTGAGCCATGAACACATTCATGAGAGATTCATCTGTAATTAGTTAGTTTATTTTAAGCAGATTGTTGGGGCAAACAAGTGGTATCACATATATAACATTAAGCTACATTATTGTTACCACCATCACAATATCCCAATATCTCAATCCCTCATCACAAGAAACCACTGCCTCATAAGGCATTCTCATCACTGGGGATAACAATCCCTAATTTCATCATCAGAGGATAACTCCTCAACTAGGCACTTTATCCAAACTCAGGTCCTTAGACCTAAACACATTATACAGTTGATGCATGTTATCTCATCAACAAGAGTGACCATCAGTGCAGTGTCATTCAAACATATATACCTCATAGCCCTTTATCTGGCTATGCATCCGCATGAAACACCTGCATGGTTAGTATACACAATCATAGAGATAACTGAAGCTATTAAGGAATTACTAGAACGAGCATGCTATCAAGCATGGGGCAACATTGATGATTATATGCTTTATCATTCATGCCTCAAACCTGTGACCATAGACGTGGGTCACATCATCATGTGAAGCAACTCATATACTTCCAAACTTATCATTTACTCATCATTATATATACATGATTCAAGATGATCATAAACACATGCAATGTCATGTCATTAGAGTTTCAGATATGTCATGCTTACATATGTGCGTCCTACTATATCAACCACCTTACTATTACAAAACATGTCAAAGGTGCACAAACCATAAACCATAATTCTTATCAACAAGAATGTGATTGCATGATAAATAACTATCAAATGGGTTTCTAGGTGGAACATGACCCTCACTAGAAGTGCCCACTACCCTCACAAGAAGTGTGACGGGAAGGGTACTCCCACTAGAGGTAGTATTGGGCATGGCAACTTCCCTCATATCACCCAAGCACTCTAGCCACATAACGACCAAGCCTAAAGAAAGGATGTTGGGCTACCACCTCAAGGTGTATCATGCAACCATATGTGTTGTACATCCATGTGTGTCATGCATCCATGTGTGTCGTGCATCCATGTGTGTTTCTATATCGGGCATCACCACCAAACCATGACGCCCTACACAAGGCTAGCCCACTGAGCTCCATAACGTTCAAGGTACATCGGGAACCAAGCCACTACCCAAGCTAGGTGTATCGGGCAGGGCACTCAACAAGACATAACACCCAACTCACAAAGGTATCGACCAACAACCATACTCATCTAGGCACAACGGCCAGGGGTACAACTCAAACGGGCAGCAAAGGAAAGCCTATCGTCCAACCATGCTAGCCTCATCCTAATGGCCAACCCACAAGGCAAAGACCAAGGTGTATCGCCCAATACAACCTCAGCATATCGACCAGAACTCTATCCCAAGAGAGGGTATCGGGCAGCACCATCCCAAAGCCATATCGTGCAAGATACAACCCAACAAGATCGTCATCAACCTCAAGCACAAGGGCACCAAACCCTAATTGATCAAGAAGATCGGCTCACCTCTCAACAACTAAGAGAGAGGGTTTTGCACAACCTCTATCATAAATCGAGAAACCACAAGGATCAACCTTAACATAGGTCTACATCTACCAAAAAGCTCACCTCTTGAATCCATGGTGAGAGGAGGGTGTTTCTCAAGCAACTAAAACACAAGCTCACCTCTCAACTTAGATGAGAGAGGGGTATTGCTCATATTACTAGAGCTCAAGCTTACTTCTCTAGACCAAGGAGGGAAAGGAGTGTTGCTCAACAAGGAAGCCCTAAACAAGATTAAAGGTGCAACTAAGCAAGAACCATATCTAGCAACATACATGGCCGATTATGATCACAAGAAAACATATAAGAATATAGAAGAAAGTAATATGATTAGGGTTAGGAGTTATGTAACCTGCCTTAAGCAAGCTCCAAGCTCCTATCATCAAGCACACGTCGGCCACCTTAAGAGGAAGAAGAAGAAGACTTCAAGATAAGGATCGACCACCAAGCTTTGCAAAGGAAGAGGTGTCGTGCAACCAAAGGGGAGGGGAAACTAAGGAACTAAAGGGATCCTTAGCAAGAGAAAGGGAACACATATATAAGAGAGGGTGGAGGAGAAACCAAGGTAATACAAGGCAAGGTGTCGCCCACCAAGGGACACGTGTCCATGGGAAATGCCACCACTCTAACTTGCCTTAAACACATGTCCAAGGCCATTGACACATGCAATCATTAAGCACCAAGTGTCCACTAGTGGTGACACAAACGAGATCAAAGGGTTAAAGGGGGGGGGGTCCATGGATGATACACCCCAACACCATGCCTGACACACCTCCCTGGGCTTCACACCTATGGCCAATACAAGGCATGGCAGGCACACCCAAGGCCGACACAAGGTCCAACAAGGTCAAGCAAGGCTCAACAAGGCTCATTAAAGCCCAAGGCAACTCAAGCAACGAGCCCAACCCTTCCTCTCAACACCAAAGGAAGCAAGGAGAGAGAGAGAGAAACACTTCTCAAGATGACAAACTTGCTCAACAACCCTAGACTTGGGTTAATTGCAAGTAGCACCTCCAACACACAACAAGCACAAACAAACCCTAATCACCACTAAGGGTGATTAGCAAGCAACTACGAACCAGGGTTAAGCAAAGCAAATAGGATAAACCCTAAACGGAGGTCAGGGTCCTTACACAAATTTTCAATCTCACAAGTTTTACTAAAGTCTTCCTTATCTTATCAATTGAATTTCCTTTCTCTTATTTGGCCATTCAGATATATTACATTCTCAATTTACCCTGCTAGGGTTTCATCATCATATTGTATGTCATTATTACATTCACTAGATGTCTCTACCATGGTGGTTATGCATCATATATGATTCATTTTCTTATCACTTCATTCCCACATTGCTCTAATTAAGGAAGATATGAAAGAGAAGATGATTTTGAGACTTAGAATTCTTTTCTTCAAACATTCATTAATACATTTCTCATATGTAGGTTTAATTAGTTATCAACAAGGATACTTGACTAATTAGCACTTGATTGAATCTACTAACCTCTTTCTTTTATAATCTATAATACTCCATTATGTTTCAAACCCTTCCTTACTTTCCATAATCCCCTTACCATATACTACTATTCCACGTCATCTTTAACTTCTAATTTTCTCTTATGATCATGTTGCTTCTTTTATGTGTATGATCATGTATACCATGTTGCATATATTTCTTTTTATCCTTCTACTAATGTGAAGTTGAAATTATAAATCAATAATCTCTCTACTAGTTTCACCTCATGTTTAATACATTACATATCCTTCATTTTAAATCAAACGGCTCATGCATGGGTGAAACATAGTTTCTCTTTCAATCAAGTTATTCCTTCCTGAATATAGTTTGCCTTTGTATGGCTTATTCATTTGCTAAGCAACACTTTTGTTCTTCTATTAGAAACTAGTTTGTTGTTCTATAGAGACTTAGAATCCAAAGGTAGTAAGGATGAATGTATTAAACTTATTAATAAAGGTATACATTCCATGCTCTCAATTATATCATAACCCTCATTCCTTAATCAAGCTCATTATTTCCAACATTTCTCTTTGTTTCAACTAAGTTTCTTATCCTAGTTTTATGATTTACATGCTCATCAAGTTCTCTTCACTTTAAATCTTCTGAAGACTATTCACTTCTATGTACTTATCGTATACTTAACTCTTTTGTTATATTTTCCCTTTGCTTTGGAGTACATAAAAACATTATACTCAGTTATATATTCCATTCCTCATGATTTATTCTTACTATCTTGACCCTTACATACTTTTCTCATATCTTTTCCATATTTCATATTTAGAGTTCATATAATACTAATAATTAAACTTAATCTGAACCTTATGTCGTGTTCCTTTATTCCCAATTAAGGATTTCTCATATGAGGCCCCAAAGTTGGATTTCATATATCAGTTCCAACTGATTCTTATATATTCTAATCTTTCTCATATGTTTCAACATCTTAGTGTATGTACATTCTCACTATGATGTGGGTCTAATTTATCCAGAGTCTACTCTTATTATATTTTCAATAGGAGTCATTATATCCTAGTAACACACCCTGCCAGCCGGACCAGGCTAAACCTACAGTCGTGAAGCCAAGAGCTACTCAAGATTAACCAACTCCTATTAATCTCAAACATTTGGAAAGAATATCCACTTAGGGAAAACTCATTTAAACATAACTTTTGGTCTACAAACTGATATTATGAATTCATACAGATAAGAGCATTTCTATTTATGTACAATCAAAGAAGAAATATAAAGCAAGAGTTGTATCACATTCTATGTTTAATCTCTTACTCCTTCATTACTTTTTGGTCTCCTAATCCTAAAATTTCTGGGGTTTCTCTCTAGCCTATACTTCCTCTGCATACCTGGATAGGGCATCCAGAGAAGAATAGACATAGTAGCTTCATACTGGTCAATCTAAGTATTTAGATACCGGGTCAGGGTATCTAAATACTCAGACCTCCCAGAGCTAAAGACACATCACTACCTATCTGCCACACTTATAACTCTGACTTTCTATCCTAATGGTCCCTGACGACTCTGCCTAAGCTCTGATACCAAAGCTTGTCACACGCGCATCCCATGATTAACACTAATCATGATATTAGGGCATGAGATTGATGATTATACTTAATAGAAAGTGCACTCCCTTTTTTTCATTTCAAACTCTTTTATTTCTCACATCCAATCACATAAACAAACTTTACAATAGAATTAAACTTTTATTTCTCTAATATGATCTCAACATTAATGATACACATCCATACATTCATTCTGTTTCTCACATTTCCATGTACATGCGACATGATAATCAGATACATTCTCTCTTATTAAGAAAATAAAGATACAAAACATCACTTACAACACTCTCACATCTATACTAGGACCTAGAGTGACAAGGACTGACTGAACTTAACTATTCTCAGACTTAACTCTTATGGAAGATCTACTTTAATGCAATGATATCTTCAATCCCCACGGTTTCCCTAAAAATTTTGAGTAGAGGGGTGAGCCTACTCGCTCAGTGAATGAGTAAAAAAATAATGCAGTCTAAAGTACTGAATCAGACATTTATCATTCTTGGATAATTGAAATAAAACAAGATAGTAATTTCAAATTAAAAGACTAGATATTCAAAAAAAAATTTACAAATAACATTGAAGCCTACATCATTAGAAATAAAAAAGTATGGAAATATAATCCTCACTATATTCAATATTACATTTAAAGAACAACTGCTGCAAAACTGAAATCAAATCTTTCTTAACTCTTCTTACTTATAAGAAACTCTTTAAACTTATATTATCATATTTTAGCTTATGCCCTGATCATATGCAGTGTACTCTACATATGAAGAATCATAACGAAATACGATCTCACCGTATAAGACTTAGCTGACACACCCAGGATTCTAAGCCTGACTACATCACTGGTCTGCAATAGGAAAATGGCTCTCTGGCCTCGGCACACTTATGGGCCATAAAACTGGACCCCTCCTCTAACCTGAGTACACATGTGGAGAGTCAAGCTACCTATTGGCTTTTCTGTACTCTATTGCCACCAGGATCTCTGGTTGATGTTGGACACTACATACTATATTTTTTAAGGAGACTTCCACTAGGGCTTCGTCTACCATACCACCTATTAGTATGATCCGACCCCCGTATACTGGACACTGCCAGGTTTACGTCGTTTCATCCCTACGGTGTAGACCTATCATAGGGAATCTATTGTGTTCAAGGCTACTATTATCATAGTAACTTTGATTATATCTTTCTCTTAGACTGATCTCTTTTAACTTTGTATATTAATGACTACTCAGACTATTGAATTGAAATAACTGATGATACTGAAATGAATGCTTAATATATTGTTTACCCCTTTCTTATGGTTTCTCCTTACTCATGCACATATAGCACATCACATGTATTCAAACATATATCATGTCTACTAATATAAATATTCTCATTCAACATTTCTCACATTTATGCATGGCATCGATAACATACTTATCTAGGGCTTGTCATATCTCCACTTGCAATAGCATAACAACATATGCATTTCATGACAAGTATTTGAGTTAGAAAATCTAAATCTTATAAACAAAGCATATATGCATATAAGATAATATTCAAATAAAATCCCACAATATCACATGAATAATTTCAATCAACCATTTACTACTAAATTAGATATGTATACTTGTAAAAGCATAACTAGATTGGGTTTCCATCCTTGATTACTTGCTATTCATAGGATATGTATTGTGAAAATAAGAAACTCTATTTTTCCATATATCAAATCAAAGAGATCAAACATGTAGAATTATATGCACTAGGAAAATAAATAAGATCATATAAACATAAATCCGAATTTCAGCTATAATGTCGTTCAAGCACCCAAATAACTTGAAAATTTAGATCTTCAGAAGATTTTCAATAAACTTCTTAATTCTATAGTATTCAAGATACATGGATATCTATATCCATGTCATCATATAAATGTTTTCAGATCATAGTTGGAACATGAATTGAAGTATTCTATAAACTGAATTCAAGAACAGTTCTTTTCATTTATTGTCATCTAGGGAGAAATTGAGAATATAAATTAAAACCATCTAATTGAGTAAAATTGATCGAAATATTCTTTTACGCACTCACCCTAAGCTGTAAAATAGCTTAAAAACGTATCCCATATCTGAAAATCTCGAATCCATATAAAAACCCTAGCAATCACCACTTTCTTCTTCCTTTCAACTCAGAAACCCTAGAATTGAAGATTAGGTTAGAAAGAGTGAGAAAAGGACATGATTTGATATGATTTCAAATCCAATCAGGGGAGGGACGAAATCTTGACATTTGAGAGAATATTCACCATAAAACTATATCCAAAGAAGCTAAACTTACATGATTTCATCATTCCTCGAACTACAAAACCCTAGGTCAGCATCTCCATCACTTTCTCCTCTCAAACCCTAATTCTCCCTCTCTCTCTAGGATTTTGTTTCTCTGGATTGAATCACGAATTATGAGAGCTCCTTGTGTGTTAGGTTGACCATATAGAGAAATTGAGCTACTTGGGTCAATTGCACATTGACTCTTCACTATACTTTCTCTTATTTTAGCTGAATTTTCTATCATTAAAATATTACTGTAATTCATCTACTGATAAGGTATAAACGCATCCAAAAATTATTAAAATTTTATATATATTGTTTATGATTGAGTTTCATATCTCTAGTTAAAATTTCAGATCATTTAGAATTACCAATAAATAATGAAAAATCATATAGTTCACTGTTATATCAATCTAAAAATATGATTGGTCGAGTTTGAAACTCGACCGACAAACAGGTCAGAAAATTCTTCAAAACTTCTTATATTTTTGAATAGTGTTCACATTTGAGATATCCAAATCATATCCAAATTTGAATTCAATTAGAATTACAAATAAAATACTAAAAATCATTTAGTAAGACACTATACTTATTAAATTCTGTATTCATATGTCATCAAAACCCTAATTTGGGCCGATTAGGGTTTCCAAATCTTAAATCCTAATTATGTGAATCAAAGTATGATTAAATGTTCTCATTATATTTAAAACATCAAAACTTAACAACCATCACTAATCAAGATTTAAACAATGATCAACTTAGTTAAGCATACAATCATCCAAGTAAACCCTAGTTTACCAATTAAGCTTAGATGCGGTCATAACATCTGCGGTCGTGTCTCGATGATTATATATATATGATGATGAGATTGGAGGACAACTGTGGTTGTACCTCGGATGGTAGGATATGTGTACCTACCTTCTTTCACTAGTGTCGTGACCTGTACCGAGGACGAACTAGGATGCTAGCATCTTGACCTTATGTG
Organism: Alisma plantago-aquatica; assembly: GCA_963693085.1. NCBI lineage: Eukaryota > Viridiplantae > Streptophyta > Magnoliopsida > Alismatales > Alismataceae > Alisma > Alisma plantago-aquatica. Next base: position 1,111,861,451 of record OY856409.1, on the reverse strand, counting down.
TTTCTGTGGTAGACCCGTACTGATTGGGGGCAGAGAAGATCTTAGGAGTCTAGATCTTCCTAGATCTTGTATGGCATTGGTTTCGATTTAGTAGTAGTTAGTTGGGACTTGAGTGGTATTTCTTAAATCCCTCAGGGAAATGTAATAAAAGAAGTGATATAAGCCGTGTAGTATACTAACTATGGTTAAATACATCTCACATTGTTTGATTAGTCTTTAACTTATCTTTATACTATTTAGTGTTTACAAGATGATATCATATGACCTTTGAGTAATTATACTTCTTGTCAAGTTAATTTTCTTAATGGCTTAGTATGCTTAACCTATTCAATCTGCTTAAATTGTTTATTCATTACTGTATCTACTTAGTTCATTTAGTGTCATTCAATATGTTATAAACAATATATGTTGGAGAGAGTTATATCTAACGCTGGGACTGGGTCTCACCCATGGGTCACAACATTTTTTTATGTGGTCGCGGGAAATGAGGTTGAGGTCACACTGTGGAAGAGAACCAACCTGGTGATCAATATATTCAGAAGGTTGGTTAGTTGTAGATGTTAGTAGTAGAGTCCTAGTGTCATCCCTATACTGTCAGGTTTGGGTATGGGATGTGTTTTCTAGATGGCATACTCATATCAAAATGAGATTTTGGTAGTATGCCAATTTTTGTAAATATATGACATGTACATGTAAAATATCTTCTGTATGTAGGATGTGACTGAGGTCTTTGGACCCATATGTAAATATATGTTACAATATATGAGAATGGAATGTTGGACCTCTTGTAAATGTTCTAGAGTTTATTTACATTGTTGTAATTGGTTTTAATTATTCTGCATTTTTTGACTTTGTGATTAATTAGTAGTTGATCGTGTTTTGTGTTTTGAGTAATCTCGTTTAGCGTGATGAGGTGTCACAGTTAAGTTGGTATCAGAGCTCTAGGTTTACTGAGTCTACAGGGACATAGGACTTAGGTTTGAGTCTATTCTTATGTATCCAATATATCTGATCATAGTTTATGCTTATGCAAATATGTCTGGAGGACATGAAGAACTTGTTGAGAGTAGCTATGTAGCACCAGGAGGAGGTGCTGGGAGGCAGGCATGCGATGAGAGAGTGCCAAAAGCAGGGCTAGAGCAGCCCACCATGCCTCATCTAGACCCGACAATGATGGCCAACCCTGAGTTTCAACATATGTTTAGACAGATGATGGCCATAATTACACATACTGCTGACAGAGCACCAACACCTCAAGCTAGGGCAGTCGCCTCTAATGTGGAGTCCCAAGGTATCGGGAAGAAATTTGAATGTCTTAGACGTGTTAGGGTGATTGAATATGCAAGTATTTCTGATCCAGAAGATGCTGACATGTGGTTGAATGAGCTGGAAAAGGCGTTCAAAATCCTAAACATTTCTAAAGAAGACAAAGTTAAGAATGCAATATACTTGTTGAAGAGTAGTGCTGGCCACTAGTGGGCCATAGAAGAGGAGAAAAGGCCAGGAGTTGTGATAGGATGAGAGGAGTTTCAGAGGGAATTTGTTAGCTGATATTTTCCAGAGACCTACCTAGATGAGAAAATTTCACAATTTGAGAAGATTTGTCAGGGAGATATGACTATCAATGAGTATGTATCAAAGTTTATGGAACTTCTAAGGTTCTGCCCGCACATGGAAGCAATAGATAAGGAAAGGATCTGAGGATTTGAGAAGGGCCTGAGTACGAAGTTGACTACTACAACATCATCCTTGGAGAATAGGGAAAGGTTTTCCACCTTTGTGGAATCTAGCAGGAGGATTGAGAGGTCTGCCATAGAGAAGCGTGAAGCTAATGCTAAGAAGCGACCTATGCAGTTTCAAGGGCAATCATCTGGAGGCTTTAATAAGCCAAAGTTTTTCCCACCGCCTTCGCAACCAAGGTCAACCTTCACTGAACCAAGATCACATGCACCATCATAGTGGACCCCGAGTAGGGGTAGAGGTCACAATTTTCCACCAATAAGAGCTCGCAGTTCATCATCAGTCCCAGTTACAAGGCCGTTTAGACCACACACTGATAACTGAGTGTGTCATCAATGTGGACAAACATTGTGAGAACCCATTACACTAAATGAGATCACTCAAAACATAAAACACAATCAATCACTAATTAATCACATACCCAAAAATATGGGTAAATTAAAACCGATTTCAATGTCAGCACCTGCTCAGAAACATTTGCATAAGACCCCAACATCTTTCTTTTATCCATACTAGGCCAAGAATTTGATACAAATGTTCTATTGCCTTAGCCACAACATATATACACAGGAGAACAATATTCATATATGCCACACAAACAAGCATTAACATGCTAACAAAAGTTCAATTTATTTGAAACACCATATACACACATTTCCTTTCCAAACCTGAGAGTAAAGGACGACTCTAGGACACACTAGAAATCTAATCAACTTTATCAAAGATTCATTACTATATCTCCTCTTTGCTGCCACATGTTTGTTTTCGTCACTTTCGATTACTAAAAAAATGTGGCGAACCACAAGGGTGAGACCCATGTCCCAGCAAGAGATATAACCTCCAACAACGCTTATTGATTACAACATTTTAGGTAATGAGATAGTTTAAGCATATATAACAAATAGGCTCAACAACACTGATGATTAATAAAATACATAAAGGAGTTGATATCAATTATCATCATCAATCTTATGCATATCCACAACATAAGTATAATTACTATCTCTTAATTGCACTAAGCATCATCTTTATGTAAAGAAAACAAACAAGGGTTATCATCCAATGTGAAGCATTGTGTATAACCCTAAATAAATACACTATACGACTGTATTACATCTTTTATTATGTCCTGAGGAAAATGAGGATACCAATAAAAATACAAATGACCACTGCTAAGTCGAAATCAGTGCCATACAAGATCTAGGAAGAGCCAGACTCCTAAGATCTTCTCCGCCCCTGGTCAGTATGGGTCTGCCATAGTGAAACATAAGGTCAAGTTGCTAACAGCCTAGTCCGTCCTTGGTATAGGTCACGACACTAGTGAAAGGAGGTGGGTACGCATACCCTACCATCTGAGGTACAACTGAAGTTGTCCTCCGATATCATCACATATATAATCATAGAGACACGACTGTAGCTATTCTCAAACTGAGGGCTAGGTATGACCGCAGTCATCCTCCCTAAACACTTGAATTCAGGATGACAAGCACCCCGCATACTCATCGATATGCGCTCCGAGTTTCCCTTAGGAATACTCGTTTCACCATCTGGCAAGTTTTGACACTCAGATGGATCAATGGCACATGGCACTACATGATTAGAGTTTCACTTGATTAGTTATGCTAATTGGGTGAATTAAGGCTACATCAAACAAGTGGACATACAAACCCTAATTCACTTCTAACAAGCATATAAATATCACAACTTTAAAAGATATAAAATGTGTGAAACATAATTTCTCATCTCATATCATCACATGGTACTATTCACTTTCCATTCATGAGACCACACTAGTCATCATACTATCATAAGATATAAATCCTTTCCACTATATCACAGGGTATCAACACTTATCAACACAAGAGGATTAAACCTCATTCAGGGCTCAACCATGCCCAAAGGTCATTAAAACTATCATACTATTCCCTGCAAGATCATCATTATCTTTCCATGCCTTATAACAAGGCTCAACAACATCACTTACATATAATACACCAGATCAGCACAATATTGCATTAATGAGCTAGGAGATATTCATAAACAATCATAACAAGGCTATATTAACATTAAGAACATTCCTTTATCACATCAACATGCAAGGAATCTAGATATGATTAACACTCATCATATTCATAATGCACATGTTTAGCATAAGAAAGTATCAACCATGTGGCTATGATAACTACCAATGAACACATTAAGATTATGAACATGTTAAGGAGGTTATTCTACCATCATTCCATCATATAAGAATGTTAAACGTGAATACTCATATTTATCTATTTGCATTAGAGTTAGGTTCAACATGATAAATCATATCAATGTTACTAATCAACACTCATACCCAAACCCTAACTCACGACATCCCCATTGGATCATGGATGCATAAGGTGAAGCATCACCATCACATTCCAAACTATTCTCAAGTATGAAACCACACATAAATCAAGGTATAACCATTGGGTTATAGCATACTAGGGTTTCAACAATAGTAACAGAGTACTCCATGATTATACTCGTCATTCAAGGACTATTCATACCCAATTACCATCATTTAGTTATATTAAAGCTAGGTATAACAACTATACCTCATTAGGGTTACATATCCATACAATATGGTTATCATCCCTTCTATTCATATGAGTGAATAGGTAAGACTGCCTTGTTAAGGGTAACCCTCCATTTGTTCCATCATCATTCAACCCATATCACCATACCACAATGTCACCCAAAACCATTGGATGTTTAAAAGGTAAGACCATTGGTTGTTTATATAAGTAAACACCTTGGATAAACCACCTATGAAGTCCTTGATTTGTGCTCTGTAAAGAGTCACCATCTAACCCTAGACATCCCTTGATTTACAACACAAAAAGTTCCATTGAGAGTAGGGTAAAACCCACAATCAACTGTTTAGTAAAAACAAGCCATCCATTGTCAACAATTAAGCTCCTTAAGTTGATCATATAAAGGAAACCATCTAAATCACATAATTAGGACCAACATATTACATTATCCTCATTCCACTTTATTTGAGGAATAAATAGTAGATTTTGACCATTGGGTCAAGTTCATATATTAAAACCATCAATTACAGTATAGGTCCGACCATTGAATCAAATGACCCAAGAAACCATTGGTCTAAGGCTTAATTGATGATACAACTGTTGGTGTATATGCCCTGAGAGCCAATCATGGGATGATTGGTGGGGTACATTAAGATTGATTTGATAAGCATCAAAGGCAAGATTCCAATTCTTTCTGGTTCAGTCATATGAGATAATGAGAGAATAGATTGAATGTCTAGAGAATGACACTACTCAATTTCGTATGCTTTGAGGTTGAGGACCTGAACGATGAGATCATACGAATGCTAAGAGTTTGTACATTCTTATTATGTCCCTAGTCGGATGTCATTGTGGAAGGTATGTAGACAACAATGACACATAAGACTAGATTGTGGTGTTGGTTGATGACATAATCTTGTTAGTCATGATATGGAGATATCAAACCAAACACATAGGTACTTGTTAGAGAACAAGTGTACCGGACACACCCACTGTGAGTTTGACACATGGAACCATGACATGGTAGTCACAATCAGTTCTCATAGTGATGGTGGTGAGTGTGATTCTTTGACCTAAAATCACTACACTCAACACATGTCATTGGGTACACTTTGACATCATCAAACGCAGTCGTGAAACATGGGTTGTTATAAAGGTGATGATTGGGTGGCTTTGACACATAGTTTTTTTTGAGGGGTGAGTGATAGATATGGGATTTGTCCCTCGTGAGGGAGTTTGATATCCATGGCCACTTGATGAGTAGGATTGATATAGGCATACACACGCATGTGTAAATCAGTATGTGATATTGATGTCATACATATCTCCTCCATTCTACTCTGAGATCAAGAAAGTGAATGAATGTTGACAGGATGACTGTTCCATGCCTTGAGTTCATTCCGGATAACAGAGACAAAGGAATTATACATTCACTATAACACCATTCACAGATTGTAGGATTGAAAGTTGTTCTCCAACTTTCCTTTTCACTTGGGTAGCACTGATGTGCTACTAGGCACCGGTCTTTGCTTATGAAGACATAAGTGTTATGGATTTTCACTGCCAATGTGAAATGGGCCTGCAGGGTCACACACATAGGATTTAACATGGAAGAGGAGTTTATCCACAAATGATGTTTAGATTGATTGCTAAAGGAGTTTAGTAGTTCAATTAAACACTCAATCAATTGATAGCTCAATATCATAGTGTTCAAGGTGTTGGACCGATTGATTAGAGTATCAGATTGATTGAAACTACAATTAACTAATTTTGCGTAGTCTGCACTCCCAACCGACCGACTCATATGATGAACCGATAGGCTCAGGTTGGTGAACCGATCGGCTCATGTGATGAACCGATTGGCTCATGACAGATTGAGATGACCGGTTCAAGGGTTGAACCGATCGGCTCAACTAGTCCAAACGAGCAAGTTGGGAAAGTCAGATTGGTGAGAAATTTTTCTTCGTTTCACTTGTCAAATTTGATTTGGACAAGGACTAACATTTGATTAAGTTGGAAACGAACATGGAAAGTCAATTTGAGTTGGACCAGGACCACGAACCGATCAGCTTAGGGTCCCAAACGATCGGTTCAGGTCTGAACCGATCGGTTCAACTGGCACAATTTGTCAGATTTTGTGGAAAACCTTGAACCCTTCTACTCCTGCTTCAATCACACATTGCCTAGGGTAGAGAACCCTGTCCCATGACCCTCCTATATATAGGGGTATTGGGGTCTTCTCAAGTACAAATCAGAACACCAGTTGCTATGCAAAGTTGTCATTCTCTCTGGTTGTGGTAACTGAGAGAGCTCGAGCAAGTGCTACCCGATTAGGGAGGTACAGCGAGGGAAAGACAACTTCAGAAAGGCAACTGGTTGTAGGAGAGTGCGTCGGTGCCTAGTACGTTGACAGGAGGGTACGACTCCTTCCGGTGCCTTGTGCGACAAGGTGATCGGAGTTCCAGGTGGTCCGTGTGGACTACTACAGAGGTGGGAGACTTTTGCCGCTCGGAGGACTGCTGTCAATCCTGACAATCCCGGTGAGACCAGGAGCTGCACAGACACCGTCTAAGACCAGAGGTGAAGACCGCACAAGTTGCGAGGTAACGTCGCTGAGCAAGCCCTGGGATAAGGTATATCTCTACAAACCATCCTTCCTATTGTATAGACGTTGACACAATTCCTTTATTCTGGGTTTGGGGAGAAGAAATTTTTTGTTTCCGCTGCCTTCTCTGTCTCCCCTAAAACCCAACAGTGGTATCAGAGCCACGTCAACTTCTCTATAGTTTAGGATTTTCGATGTGATCGATTTTGGTTTGTCACCTTTATTTATTGCATACGATGAAAATAAAATTGGCTTTATGCATGTCCAATCCTAAATCCACAAATCCTAATATACATATATGATATGTAATATGAATGCACTCGATACGCGTCGCCCTTAAACGAGTTTTGTGGTGGATGTATAGTGTGGTTATGGCCAATAAACCCTATGACTGTGTATGGTTGAATGTGGTTGCTTGCATCTTGGTCTACGCACCGATTCCCTACCTCCTTTTCTTAATGTAACTCGAGATAACTCAAGATTTCTTTCCTACCTTTTCTCCCCCCGAATGTAACTCGGGGTTTCTCAATTCAAATGTAAATTGGATAAAACTTTTATTTCCTGTTATGTCAAAGAATGGCAGACAACCTGACGACAACTGAGACAATCAGTTCAAGGCATGAACCGATCAGTTGGCATTCCAAACGAATGGTTCGAGGAACGAGACAAGCAGGTGGTGGCCCTGAGAAGATGCACAATGACCAGTGAATCGATCAATTTGAGGCGCCAGTCGATTGGATGGTGGCACCTAATCGACCGACTTGATGGCGAGCCGATCAATCACGAAGATGAGTTGATCAAACCCAGAATGGAAAAGAACAGAGTTCATCTTGTATAGGTTGCATGTGATATAGACCTAGATGATCGTGATTCCTCTTGGCACAAGGAATCACATTAGGATGGCCATAATCATTGCTTTTATCATTTCACATGTTTTCTGTGGGATATAGCATGTATATAATATGTACTATGTATTGTGGTGATTGGATATGTATATGTACCTATAAAACCAAATCCCTCATCTAAATATTAAGTCTTATACCCCTTCCATTAGCAGCACACATGAAAAACTTGATCGACCAAGTGTAGGTTACTCCAAAGTGTGGTGCACCGTCCATCTTATGGAAGTGTGAAGGGTAGACATGTAGGATCTGCCAAAGCAGGATACATGTTTACCATGTCGGCTTTTGGGTTAGACTTAACTGGTGATTCTTAGAGCGTCTAAGCCCAGAGGCACGTGATGAATGGCAAGGAGTTGCGCATGTCATCTATCTAAGAGTTGCATATGATGAAATTGGCATGATGGCCTACCTAAATAGTCAAGTTGTGGGCGATCAGCCAAATCTAACTCATGACTTGATGAAATACGAATCTTGACCCACTAGAAGATTGTCTGCTGCAATCTTACGAATTGATGGTGAGGGCTATCAATTTGAACAAAAATAGTGGGAGAGATAATTAATTAAAGTCCTAATTATATCTTCAACTTTTCAAATCAATTAGATAAGTCAAAATTGAGTTTTGGACTAAATTGCATATATTTCCTTTTGTAGTACAAATGACAACAAACAACAATCACTTTTCATTGCGATCGGTCCTTGAAAAGGACAAACTGAATGGGACTAACTTGCATGACTGGTTTAGGACATTGAGAATTGTTCTCACTCAAGAGAGAAAGCTCTATGTTCTAGATACTCCAGCTCTAGAGGAACCTTCTCTTACCACACCAAAGGCAGAAAGGAATGCTTATAAAAAGCATTCTAAAGATGCCATTGATGCAAAGTGCTTGGTGTTGTGCTCCATGAACCACGAGTTGCAGATACAACATGAGAACATGGGTGTCATTGAGATGCTTCAACATCTCAAGAACATGTATGAAGATCAATCACGGCAAGAGAGATATGATGTCTCCAGGGAACTGTTCAAGTGTGTCATGACATAAGGAGATCCAGTTGGTCCTCACATGCTCAAAATGATTGGATATGTGGAGAAACTGACAAGACTGGGATTTCCTCTGAGCCAAGAGTTGGCTACTGACATGATACTGCAATCATTGCTAGAATCCTACAGTCAGTTTGTGATGAACTACAACATGAACAACTTTAACAAGCCATTGACAGAGTTGTTGGGCATGATGAGGATAGCTGAGGCACAAATGAAGAAGGACAAGCCTAAATCTGTGATGATGATCGACAATAAGAAAGGCAAGTCCAAGCGCAAGGGTAAGGGCAAGGGCAAGGCTAAGAAAGGTTCTGATGCTAGCCAGCAGCCCAAGTCATCTTCAACTCTCAAAGCCAAGGGAGGCATGGCCAAGAGAGGCAATTGTCACCATTGTCAAAAGCCAGGACATTGGAAAAGGAATTGTCCTCTCTATCCGGAAGAACTAAAGAAGAAGGAGGCGACAAATGTCTCCACCTGAAGGTGTCATGAAATAAACTTGTAACATTTTTGAGGTATATGATGCCAAGATATAAAGTGTAAAGCACCCAATAAATGGGGCAAGTGTTGCCGCCATAGATAGGAGTACTTTAGTTTATTTTCAGCCTTGAAGGCATGTAATAGAGTTATGAACTGCTATTTCATATTTGCCAATGGATAGAAACACCTTAATTTTTTGCATATTGTATGACAATGATGACAATTAATAAAGTTGATGTTTCAATCTTTGTGGCAATGCCTTGTTTATCTTGTGGTACTTGGTATGCATAAGATAAAATGATACCTAAAAGTTACTAATAACTCAAACAATCAAATTAGCATAAATCATGAGAAATTCATTTATAGTTTCCAAATGATGGATAGGTCTAGAATCTTTTTGGTTAGAGAACCAAGTAAGAGACATGAATCTCATGGACATGATAAATCTTTACTAGTCATAGTGGGAGATTGATTATCCTATTAGGTATAATACATGTGATGTATTTACATACCTATTGGACTTAATGCTAGTACTTCAAATGGTGTTTAGAGAAATACCAATATGAATATCTTGAAGTGTTCAAGAATATCATAGATGAAGTGTGAATTTGGTAAAGTGCTAATTCCTGATGAGATCAATGAATTAAATACTTGAACCAAATGTTTGAGATCCTAATGAGTGATTATGTATCATAGTGAGCTCGTGATTAAGGCATGGTGATGTCTAAATCAAAAGGAGTCATACTCTAAGGAATTAGAGGATGATTATGAAATAACTAATTTCTTCTTAAATAAAGAATACCCCACACTAATAAAGGACATTAAGAATCACAAGGAGTTGTGAGTTCTTATATCCTTGACAGATACACCTCGTTTATCTATGTGATGAGTTGGTCATGTGATGAATCAACTATCTAGATGAATATGAGGAAGTGGATTTTGAGTTATGGTTTATGACCATTACATCCTAAATGACTTCCATGTGAACCATAAGGTATGACCTTGATGGTAGCACCCATTGGGATGAAATCCATAAGTGCGAATGAGTCTTAAGCGTTAAGACATATGGATAACATTTTGAGAAGGATGATGCTTGTTGATTGCAACTTAATGAATAAGAAATCTGGCATATGGATACTAAAACCACATTCCTATGAGGAATAAAAACAAGGATGTGTACGTGACAAAACCTATAAGGTTTATAAATCCATTAATGCAAATGAAGTCTATAAGTTACAATGGACTAATCAATGTGATTGATTGAGTACAAGCAACTCAGAATTGTGATCTTTACTTTGATAATATAGTCAAAGGGTTTTGATTGATATGTCAAAGATAAATAAGGGATCTATGATTTAGTGGGAGCATATTCACATTCCACATGTTGATGTGAAATGGAAATGTTTTAGAATGGAAATCCAAAGTGGAAATTATCTTTAAGAAAGATAGAGACACTCCTATGTGATAGGAATAGAGATCTATAGAGATAGTTCTCGAAAACCTCTTGACCTGAAAAGAGAGAGCATACATTGGCAATCTATACTGAAGGGTTCAGTGTGCACAGATTTCGTGGGAGAAAACTTGTCCATGTTACATGGAGTTAGTATCCCAAGTCCAAGTGTCCAATTCTTATGAAGAATGGGAACACTAAGAATAGATATGGATCTATCATGTATGTAAGCATCCCATTATCTTGCATGTATAAGACATAGCAAGAATAAAATGCATTCATCATCTTGTATGTAGGACATGACAATATGATGTGCTCATCCTGATAACTCGTATGTGGGACATGACAAGTGGATGTCTGTCTAGTTCCAGTAAGGGTTACTGGAATACCATAAGAACTTGATAAGTACTTGAGAATTACTAGTTCTATGGAAATAAGGAAGGGTTCACTGTAAAGAGTTACACTGATGCGAACTTTCGAAAAGGACACAAGATTAATCACAAAATATTTATGAGATATATAAAAGTGAATGTTTGTTGATGGAAACGTTCCAAGAAATCCATTTAAAAGGAAAAAGCCGAGTATCTGTGTGTTAGACAACATTAGTGGGTACTATATGGATCTGGAAGTTCATGAGATGAACTTATAGATATTCCGGTCATTGATGACAAATAAGGAGTGCTTGGTCAAGCAATGTGGCTAAAGGTTAGCAAAGGAATACTAGATCGCACATTACATCAACTCCATCTCATACGTATGACGTAAAATGAAGAGATGAGAGACATGCAGTTAATACCAACTTTGGGAAGGTGTTGCCATAACTCACTGCGTAAGCACTAGAGCATAGTAACATGTGGGACATGTTTGAAGATAACTATGAATATGATTCAAGGATGATTGGCTCACAGTGCAAGTGGGAGTCTGTTGGTGTGTATGCCCTGAGAGAAAATCATGGGATGATTGGTGGGATACATTAAGATTGATTTGATAAGCATCAAAGGCAAGCTTCCAATTCTTTTTGGTTCAGTCATATGAGATAATGATAGAACAGATTGAATGTCTAGAGAATGACAGTACTCAATGACGTATGCTTTCAGGTTGAGGACCTAAACAATGAGATCATACGGATGCTAAGAGTTTGTACATTCTTATTATGTCCCTAGTCAGATGTCATTATGGAAGGTAGATAGACAACAATGACACACAAGGCTAGATTGTGGTGTTGGTTGATGACAGAATCTCGTTAGTCATGATATGGAGATATCAAACCAAACACATAGGTACTTGTTAGAGAACAAGTGTACCTGACACACCCACTATGAGTTTGACACATGGAACCATGACATGGTAGTCACAATCAGTTCTCATAGTGATGGTGGTGAGTGTGATTCTTTGACCTGAAATCACTACACTCAACACATGTCATTGGGTACACTTTGACATCATCAAACACAATCCTGAAACATGGGTTGTTATAAAGGTGATGATTGGGTGGCTTTGACACATGGGGTTTTTTGAGGGGTGAGCGATAGATATGGGATTTGTCCCTCCTGAGAGAGTTTGATATCCATGGACACTTGATGAGTAGGATTGAGATAGGAATGCAAACGCATGTGTAAATCAATATGTGATATTGATGTCATACATATCTCCTCCAATCTACTCTGAGATCAAGAAAGTGAATGAACGTTGAAAGGATGACTGTTCCATGCCTTGAGTTCATTCGGGATATTAGAGACAAAGGAATTATACATTCACTGTAACACCATTCACGGATTGTAGGATTGAAAGTTGTTCTCCAACTTTCCTTTTCACTTGGGTAGCACTGATGTGCGACTAGGACCCGCTCTTTGCTTGTGAAGACGTAAGTGTTATGGATTTTCACTACCAACGTGAAATGGGCTTACAGGGTCACACACATGGGATTTAACCTGGAAGAGGAGTTTATCCACAAACGATGTTTAAATTGATTGCTAAAGGAGTTTAGTAGTTCAATTAAACACTCAATCAATTGATAGCTCAGTATCATAGTTTTTAAGGTGTTGGACCAATTGATTAGAGTATCAGATTGATTGAAACTACAGTTGACTGATTTTGCACAGTCTGCACTCCCAACCGATCGGCTCATATGATGAACCGATCAGCTCAGGTTGGTGAACCGATCGGCTCATGTGATGAACCGATCGACTTAGGACAGATTGAGATGATCGGTTCAAGGGTTGAACCAATCGGCTCAACTGGTCCAAATGAGCGAGTTGGCAAAGTCAGGTTGGTGAGAAATTTCTCTTCGTTTCACTTGTCAAATTTGATTTGGACAAGGACTAATATTTGATTAAGTTGGAAACGAACATGGAAAGTCAATTTGAGTTGGACTAGGACCACGAACCGATCGGATCAGGGTCCCAAATGACCAGTTTAGGTCTGAACCGATCGGCTCGGGGTCCCAAATGACCGGTTTTATTCTGAACCGATTGGTTCAACTGGCACAATTTGTCAGATTTTGTGGAAAACCTTGAACCCTTCTACTCCTACTTTAATCCCACATTGCCCGGGGTAGAGAACCCTGTCCCATGACCCTCCTATATATAGGGGTATTGGAGGCTTCTCAAGTACAACTCAGAACACCAGTTGCTCTGCAAAGTTGTCGTTCTCTCTGGTTGTGGTAACCGAGAGAGCCCGAACAAGTGCTGCCTGATTAGGGAGGCACAAAGAGGGAAAGACAACTACAGAAAGGCAACTGGTTACAGGAGAGTGTGTCAGTGACTAGTACACCGATAGGAGGGTACGACTCCTTCCGGTGCCTTGTGCAACAAGGTGATCGGAGTTCTAGGTGGTCTGTGTGGACTACTACAGATGCGGGAGACTTCTGCCGCTCGGAGGACAACTGTCAATCCCGACAGTCCCGGTGAAACAAGGAGCTGCACAGACACCGTCCAAGACCAGAGGTGAAGACCACGCAAGCCGTGAGGTAACATCGCCGAGAAATCCTCGGGACAAGGTATATCTCTACAAACCATCCTTCCTATTGTATAGACGTTGACACGATTCCTTTATTCTAGGTTTGGGGAGAAGAAATTTTTTGTTTTCGCTGCCTTCTCTTTCTCCCCTAAAACCCAACAACAACTACAATGCTTGACTCAAAATAGGTTTTAGAGACCTGATCCACCATAATTAGTGACCATTAATTCACCATAGGTTGTTATATCAACACTATATTCATTAATCAACATCAAATATTAAGCTAACGTCGTCATTGATTGATAACATCAGTAGGGTACTTAATGGTTGATCATTAAACTTCTAATTGGTCAAAAACATGACCTAAGGGGGTGACCATATGTTTTCACTATCATTTGACACCCTTGAACAAGACCATCAGTTGTTATGAAGGTAACACCATAGGGTTGTTGCAATGGTACCATCATCGGGTCATGGTTTATAGAAGAAATCAACATTAAACCCTAAAATTGACCATTGGTTGATAGGTGCTTAACATTATAGGTTGTCAAACCAACCTGATCCAAGTCATATTATACCTTAGGAATAATGTACACATGATCACAGGTTCATCTAGAACTGAAATCATAACATGGAACATTATAAAAATCAAAATCCAAGTCAAGCATAATTTTTTAGTGCATGAATCATCATTTTCAAGCAAGAACATGATCTAGAAAGCTTATGGTAAGCAATAAACGTGGATCAAGTTATAAAACTTATCTATAATGATAATATGAAACTCCACACAGAATAAATCTCGAGAAGGTAGGGTAAAAAATCCAAGAATAAGCTATGAATTCATCCATCTAGCACCTTTATTCATCAAATGAGCAAACCCTAAGCATAAGAAGCAAGAAAGGTAGGGTTTTAGAGCTTTAGAGCAAATTATACCATGGAACAGAAAGGTTCCGACCTGGAGTAAGGTCTAAGGAAGTATAATAATAAGAAAAACGAAGAAGGAAGGAAGAAAACTACTTGCCTTGGTCGAATTCCCTAGAAGATGACCTAGGAAACCCTAGGAGACCTTCTTCTCCAAAAAGGGGTCGTCTTCTACCTTAGAGCAGTTGGTTCCACAGAAAAATAGAGCGTATTTGTTTATCTAGGTAAGAGGAAAGATAAGCAAGCAAATTTTCGTATTTGGGCAAGGAAGAGATAAATATAGTCCATGGATAAGGATAGAAGCAAGCATGAGGTGTAAAAGTAGCTTCCTCATGTGTTTATGGCCCTAAACTATTAAGAATATATAAGCACTCACACAAGCAGCTCCCCCACCATACCTATTAACCTGTTTAGCTTTGCTTTGTAGAATTTCCCAGACAATCACATAATTCATTTGTTAATAGCTACTAAAAGTAGCTCATCCGTGAAGGGGTAAACCCTAAAATACCCTTGATGAAAACACCTTCAAACCATGGCTCAACTAGGAGTCCAATGGCTCAAAAATCTCAATAATGATAATATAACATCTAAAAAACATAATGTATGTGACAAATTGCAAACAAAACCCCTCAATTGGGTAAATTGCAAAAAAGTCCTAAATGTACAGAAAATTGCATAACTTGCTCAAACAATGTCCAAATTGGACCAAATTTGAAACTTAAGATTGTCTTATGATTTCAGAACATACAAAAAGGTTATATTAGGTTTATAAGCATTCAATTATGGTAATTAATCTCATTTAACTCATTAAGCAAGTTTAGGGGCCTTACAGCTATAAACCCCTAACATGGATTTCACCTTCGAAATCCAAGATAAACAAAGATGAGTACTTCCTTTGCACCTCATCCTATTAACTTCATGTGGTTACTTATATATCATGGTGATGTCACACCATTCATACATATCTCATCTTGGGTCAACACAAAAACCCCCACCTAAGAAGACATTCTCAATATGGAATGTAGAAACTTTTTGTGTCATCTAGACAACTCTAGTAGTAATAATTCAACTTTAAATTCTAGATATCATCCTAAAAGTATATATATTGTATCAAAACATTAATCAAAAGTCATACTTACTATCTTTTTACCAATCATGGCATGTGTTCCATACCATTCCCTGAGGCATAAAAAAAGGCAATGTATCCATCCTTTTTTTTACACTGGAACACTTGTCAGTTCTTTTTCAACATCAAAAGAAATGCTGATGCTGGTACCTATCATTCCATACAAGGAAACATCATTCTTATTCAACCTTGTTAGGGGTGATACAACAACACTATCTTCACCTTACTAGGATTTACACAGCCTACTTAGAAGACATATCATGATCCCATAAAGAAATTTAATCAACTCCTTCTCACTCTTGTTCAACTTATCTCATAGCTATTGCTACTTTGGAAACCCTAAGGTTTTTGAAGAAATATTTATCATGTTTGAAATACTTTGACATGTCATCATTCAAATCTTGATATAACTTGTATGACATGACTGGAACACTTTGTTCCTCCAATTCATGAATTCTATTTGCACATTGGTTAGTCTAAAGGACATAACTCTAAACTCATCATGATCATGTGAATTATGTCATCCAATCTAACTCTTATGCATTAAAATTTGATCATTGGTTTATCTTAAAGGAACACATCACACATATCTATTGACCAACAAACCATCTATCCTTGATAGTGGTCTTGCCCAGCTATCACTGAACCATACACAACATTAGAGAATCACTTTTGTTTTTCATTCCAAACAACATTTAGAGGGTCATCATCAACTCTCTTTCTCTCTCTAAGGGAGAGGAACACTTGGAATGTTCATTTAATAAACATCTCCAACCTTCACATATTTCTCATACTATTGATACATCTTGGATACTAGGATTCATTACATTGGTATCCGCCTCATGTGCTATAAGCAACTCACATCCTTATATCATCTACTTTTACCAACATAACAAATATCAAAACATATAAGAGGAGTCTTTCTAATTATTGTAAGGTTCAAAAGCAAAATCATCACAAACTTTATGATCTTAGAACCATAGTCCAAACAACCTTATGCTATAATAAGCTATCCACCCTCATGTTTATAATGAATCCACACATACCAAGTGGCAATGATCCACTTGAAAATTGTTCCCCAGAAAGGAAAGACACAAAGGGAAACACACTTTTCACATCATAGCAACATTGTTCAACGGTCACTAGCAAAAAGGTAACCAATTCTATTTTCATTATGCATGTTACAACTTTTTATGTATCATTTTACCTTTTTCATTTTGGGTTCCTTGTCATTAGCACAGGAATCATCATGATTAACATATCTCATTACTCCTTCCTTTATGACTATTTATCCCACTTGGGTATGTTCTCTTATTTTATTATATTTTTCAACCACCTATCAATAGATAAATACTCATATTCCACACTTGCTTCATTAAATCAGGATCATCTCCCTTAATTTCTTTCACATGCCATGCTGATTTTTCGTTAACACTTTCGTACACACATAAGTGTGTCTGAGATTAACTCATGTTCCACCTTATTCCTTTTTCATTGTTCTCATTTATCTTCTCATTATATACTTATCATTGGAGTTCTCTCCATCTTATGTGGATCTCATACCTTGAATCACTTTATAAGCATAGACTTATCTGTCTTTTACTTTATTTTCTTCTTGAATCACTTCAAGAACTCCTCTTTTCCTTATTCAGATTTAGATTTCATGGTGTTGTATCTTTCTCTTATAGTTACCAAACATTCAAGTTTTGATAGATTATGATGCAATTCCCATCTTCTTTAAGATAGGATTGAGATATTCACACCATGATTTGTTATTTGTTATGCTCTTTAGATTGTCTCAAAATAACTACTTGATTAGAGTAATAAAAAAGATAACAATCTAAGAGTTCCATACTTACCTTTCTTCAATAATTGAATACCTGGCCAGGGCACCCAAGTATTGAGATTAGGCAATATGCACCATACTTTTATGTCATATTCCTAACTTAGACATCATCCTAGTCCTAAGTCCTAGTGTCCCTGTAGACTCACTGAACCTAAAGCTCTGATACCAACTTGTGAGAACCCATTACACTAAATGAGATTACTCAAAACATAAAACACAATCAATCACTAATTAATCACATACCAAAAAATATGGGTAAATTAAAACTGATTTCAACATCATCACCTACACAGAAACATTTGCATAAGACCCCAACATCTTTCTTTTATCCATACTAGGCCAAGATTTTGATACAAATGTTCTATTGCCTTATCCACAACATATATACACAGGAAAACAATATTCATATATGCTACACAAACAAGCATTAACATGCTAACAAAAGTTTAATTTGTTTGAAACACCATATACAAACTTTTCCTGCCCGGACCTGAGAGTACAGGACGACTCTAGGACACACTAGACATCTAATCAAATTTATTAAAGATTCATTACTATAGCTCCTCTTTGCTTCCACATGTTTGTTTTCGTCACTTCTGATTACTAAAAAAATGTGACGAACCACAAGGGTGAGACCCATGTCCCAGCAAGAGATATAACCTCCAACAACACTTATTGATTACAAAATTTTAGGTAATGAGACAGTTGAAGCATATATAACAAATAGGCTCAGCAATACTGATGATTAATAAAATACATAAAGGAGTTGATATCAATTATCATCATCAAGCTGACTATCATCATTTTCCTTATTAACCATATAAGAGATTCAATAGCATATGCATAACTAGCATAAGCAAGTCTAGTAGCATATTATCTCTATTAACATGAATACATCTAGCATCATAAGCATATCTAACAACATTAGCATGTCTAACAGTTTGAACATATCAATATCATAAAAAGATCTATCAACATAAGCACAAGTATTTGCAGAAGCATGATTAGCAGTATATGTATTTCTAATTATAGAGGCATGGCTAGCATGCTAAACATAACTAACAACATGATATAGCTAGAATCCTAATTTAAATAAGTAGTAGCAGTATATATATCAACATCAGCATGACTATTGTATGTACACATTTACACTCTTATGCATATCCACAACACAAGTATAATTACTATCACTTAATTGCACTAAGCATCATCTTTATGTAAAGAGAACAAATAAGGTTTATCATCCAATGTGAAGCGTTGTGTATAACCCTAAACAAATACGTTATACGGTTGTATTACATCTTTTATTATGTCCTGAGAAAAATGAGGATACCACTCAAAATCCAACTGACCACTACTAAGTCGAAATCAGTGCCGTACAAGATCTAGGAAGAGCCGGACTCCTACGATCTTCTACGCCCCCAGTCAGTACGGGTCCGCCATAGTGAAACATAAGGTCAAGTTGCTAATAGCCTAGTCTGTCCTTAGTACATGTCACAACACTAGAAAAAGGAGGTGGGTACGCATACCCTACCATATGAGGTACAACCACACTTTTCCTCCAATATCATCACATATATAATCATCGAGACACGACTATAGCCATTCTCAAACTGAGGGCTAGGTATGACCGCAGTCATCCTCCCTAAACACTTGAATTCAGGATGACAAGCACCCCACATACTTATCAGTATGCGCTCTGTGTTTCCCTTAGGAATAATCGTCTCACCATCTGGCAAGTTCTGACACTCATATGGATCTATGGCACATGGCACTACATGATTAGAGTTTCACTTGATTAGTTATGCCAATTGGGTGAATTAAGGCTGCATCAAACAAGTGGACATACAAACCCTAATTCACTTCTAACAAGCATATAAATATCACAACTTCAAAAGATATAAAATGTGTGAAACATAATTTCTCATCTCATGATCACATGGTACTATTCACTTGCCATTCATGAGACCACACTAGTCATCACACTATCACAAGATATAAATCCTTTCCACTATATCATAGGGTATAAACCCTTATCAACACAAGAGGATTACACCTCATTCAGGGCTCAACCATGCCCAAAGGTCATTAAGACTATCATACTATACCCTACAAGATCATCATTATCTTTCCATGCCTTATAACAAGGCTCAACAACATCACTTACATATAATATACCAGATCATCACAATATTACATTAATGAGCTAGGAGATATTCATAAACAATCATAACATGGCTATATTAACATTAAGAACATTCCTTTATTACATCAACATGTAAGGAATCTAGATATGATTAACACTCATCATATTCATAATGCAAATGTTTAGCATAAGAAAGTATCAACCATGTGTCTATGATAACTACCAATGAACACATTAAGGTTATAATCATGTTAAGGAGGTTATTCTACCATAATTACATCATATAAGAATGTTAAACATGAATACTCATATTTATCTATTTGCATTAGAGTTAGGTTCAACATGATACATTATATCAATGTTACCAATCAACACTCATACCAAAACCCTAACTCACGACATCCCCATTGGATCATGGATGCATAAGGTGAAGCATCACCATCACATTTCATACTATTCTCAAGTATGAACCCACACATAAATCAAGGTATAACCATTGGGTTATAGCATACTAGGGTTTCAACACCAGTAGCAGAGTACTCCATGATTATATTAGTCATTCAAGGACTATTCATACCCAATTATCATCATTTAGTTATATTAAAGCTAGGTATAATAGCTATACCTCATTAGGGTTACATATCCACACAATATGGTTATCATACCTTCTATTCATATGAGTGAATAGGTAAGACTACCTTTTTAAGGGTAACCCTCCATTTGGTCCATCATCATTCAACCCATATCACCATACCACAATGTAACCCAAAACCATTGGATGTTTAAAAGGTAAGACCATTGGTTGTTTATATAAGTAAACATATTAGATAAACCACCTATGAAGTCCTTGATTTGTGCTCTAGAAAGAGTCACCATCTAACCCTAGACATCCCTTGATTTACAACACAAAAAGTTCCATTGAGAGTAGGGTAAAACCCACAATCGACTGTTCAGTTAAAACAAGCCATCCATTGTCAACAATTAAGCTCCTTAAGTTGATCATATAAAGGAAAACATATAAATCACATTATTAGGACAAAAATATTACATTATCCATAATTCCACTTTATTGGAGGAATAAACTGTAGTTCTTGACCATTGGGTCAAGTTCATATATTAAAACAATCAATTAAAGTATAGGTCCGACCATTGCATCAAATGACCCAAGAAACCATTAGTCTAAGGCTTAATTGATGATAAAACTACAATGATTGACTCAAAATAGGTTTTAGAGACCTGATCCACCATAATTAGTGAGTATTAAGTCACCATATGTTGTTAGATCAACACTATATTCATTAATCAACATCAAATATTAAGCTAATGTCGTCATTAATTGATAACATCAGTAGGGTATTTAATGGTTGATCATTAAACTTCTAATTGGTCCAAAACCTGACCTAAGGGGGTGACCAAAGGTTGTCACCATCATTTGACACCCTCAATCATGAACATCAATTGTTATGAAGGCAACACCATAGGGTTGTTGCCATGATACCATCATCAGGTCATGGTTTATAGAAGAAATCAGCATTAAACCCTAAAACTGACCATTGGTTGATTGGTGCTTAGCACCATAGGTTGTCAAACCAACCTGATCCAAGTCATATTATACCTTAGGAATAAAGTACACAAGATCACATGTTCATATAGAACTGAAATCAGAACAAGGAATATTATAAAATTGAAATCCAAGTCAAGCATAGCTTTTTAGTGCATGAATCATCATTTTCAAGCAAGAACATGATCTAGAAAGCTTATGGTAAGCAATAAACGTGGATAAAGGTATAAAACCTGCCTCGTATGATAATATAAAACCCCATACATAAGAAATCTCAAGCAGGTAGGGTAAAAAATCTAATAATAAGCTATGAATTTGTCCATCTAGCACCTTTCTTCATCAAATGAGCAAACCCTAAGCATAAGGAGCAAAAAAGGTAGGGTTTTAGAGCTTTAGAGCAAATTCTACCATGGAACAACAAGGTTCAGACCTGGAGGAAGGTATAATGAAGGGGAATAGCAATAAAAACAAAGAAGGAAGGAAGAAAACTACTTGGCTTGGTCGAATTCCCTAGAAGATGACCTTGGAAACCCTAGGTAGGGCTAGATGGAGCCCTAGGAGACCTTCTTCTCCGAAAAGGGGTTGTCTTATACATTAGAGCAGTGGTTCTACAGAAAAACAGAGTGGATTTGTTTCTCTAGGTTAGAGGAAAGATAAAGCAACCATAGTTTCATATTTGGGCAAGGAAGAGGTAAATATAGCCCATGGATAAGGATAGAAGCAAGCATGAGGTGTAAAAGTAGCTTCCCCATGTGTTTATGGCCTTAAAATATTAAGAATATATAAGAACACACACAAGAAGCTCCCCCACCATCCCTATTAACCTTCTTAGCTTTCGTTTGTCGAAATTCCCAGCCAATCACATAATTCATTTGTTAATAGCTACTAAAAGTAGCTCATCCGTGAAGGGGTAAACCCTAAATACCCTTGATGAAAACCCCTTCAAAACATAGCTCAAATAGGATCTCAATGGCTCAAAAATCTCAAGAATGATAATATGACATCTAAGGAACAAAATTTATGTGAAAAATTTCAAAGAAAAACCCTCAATTGGGTGAATTGCAGAAAATTCCAAAATGTACAGAAAATTGCATAACTTGCTCAAATAGTGTCCAAATTGGAACAAATTTGAAACTTAAGCTTGTCTTATGATTTAAAAACATATAAAAAAGTTATATTAGGGTTCTAAGCATTCCATTATGGTAAATAAACTCATTCAACTCATTAAACAAGTTTAGGGGCCTTAAAAACATGGCATATTAGATGGAATTGCCCTATGAAGGTTGAGGAGGTGAGTCAGCAGGCAAGGCTGAATCAACAGGGATCACAACAATGACAGTTTGATACTAGTAGTGGCAGAGGATGTGATTAGACATCCCATTTATCATCCTCAGGATAGGTGAGCAGAGGACGTGGACGGCAGCAGGCGACAACTAGATTCTATGCCATGACCCAACCAGAAGCAATGGTCAATCCACGAGTCGTGACATGTCAAATGGAATTATTTCATTCTGATTTGTCTGCTTCTTGTTTCATATCCATGTTAGTAGATCTGGGTGTGACACACTCTTTTATCACTAGAGAGGTGATAGATAGTTGTTATCTACCTGTTAGTCTTAGATCTGATAGCTTGCGGCTAGAGACTCCTTTGGTTGATTCCACTGAGTAGCAGGAAGTGTGCCCTTCTTGTGTTCTTTCTTTCTCTGGACACAACATTCAAGTGGATCTTTTGCCACTTGACATGAATGGTTTTGATGTAATCCTAGGAATGGATACCATGGAAAAATACAAGGTAGTCTTGGACTATAGTACTAAGGTGGCGACGTTCCATGATGGAGATGTACAGTGGATTTTTTAGGGTGATAGGAAGATTCTTCCTACATGTTTGATGTCAGCTATGATAGCTGAGTGGTTGATGAGACAAGGATGTGAGGCTTTCTTAGCTCATGTTGTGGATATCATGGCGGTAGATTTTAGTATCCAGGAGGTACCAGTGGTGTAAGAATTTGAGGATGTATTTCCTGAGGAATTTCCTATCATTCCCCCTCCTAGAGAGATTAAGTTTGAGATTAGTCTTGTTCCTGGAACACAACGCATAGCACACTCAACATATAGAATGACACCAGTAGAGATGCAAGGAGTTAAAGAAACAATTACAAGAACTGTTAGAGAATGGTTTTATGAGGCCGATCACTTCCCCTTGGGGTTCTCCCGTGTTGTTTATTAAAAAGAAGGATGGTTCAATGAAGTTGTGTATAGACTACACACAGTTGAACAAGGTGACAATAAAGAATAAGTATCCTTTTCTGAAGATTGATGATCTTTTTGATCAGTTGAGAGGTTCCATTGTGTTTTCAAAGATAGACTTGAGGTCAGGTTACCATCAGTTGAGATTTAAGGCTGATGACATACCCAAGTCAACTTTTAGGACTAGGTATGGTCATTATGAGTTTGTGGTTATGCCGTTTGGGCTAACCAATGCACCTGTAGCTTTTATGGATCTAATCAATAGGGTGTTTAGACCTTATCTTGATCACTATATGGTTGTATTCATAGATGATATCCTGATATACTCCAAGGGTAGTCAACATCATGAGCAACACCTTCGCCAGTCATTGACTTTGTTGAGGTAGCATCAACTATATGCTAAGTTCAGCAAGTGTGGATTTTGGTTATTTGAAGTGTCTTTTTTGGGCCATGTTATATCTGTAAAAGTCATTTTTGTTGATCCCAAGAAAGTAGAATCTGTACTAGAATCGAAACACAGCTGGGATTCAGTACATCTTTTCAGCAGCAGACCGATAGCCAGTCTGAAAGGACTATTCAGACTTTAGAGGATCTCTTGAGGGCATGTGTGCTGCAATTTCTTGGTAGTTGGGATGTACATCCATCTCTGATAGAGTTTGCATACAACAATAGATGTCAAAGAAGCATAGATATGGCTCATTATGAGGCTCTGTATGGGAGACGATGTCGGTCTCCTCTTTGCTGGCATGAGATAGGTGAATATCAGCTTTTGGGTCCTGAGCTAGTACAACAGACTACAGAAAAGATCGAAGTGATACAACAACAATTGAAAGCAGCCCAAGACAGGAAGAAATCTTATGCAGATAATCGACACAGACCAATTGAGTTCCAAGTGGGAGATAGAGTATATCTTAAGGTTTCTCCTTGGAAAGGTGTGCTGAGGTTTGAAAAGAAGGGTAAGTTGGCTCTCAGATTTATGAGACCATACCCTGTCCTAGCTCGTATCGGAAAGGTAGCATATAAGTTAGAGCTACTACCAGAGCTACATAGATTTCATAATGTCTTTCACATCTCTATGTTGAGGAAATTCCATCTAGATACTGACAAGACAATCCAACCAGTAGAGGTTTAGTTAGATGAGGATATCTCCTATGTTGAGGGTCCTGTGTTGATCCTAGATAGAAGGGTGAAAAAGATAAAGAGAAAAGATATAATACTAGTGAAAGTTTTGTGGAATCACCATGGCATAGAGGAAGCCACATGGGAACTAGAGAATTACATGTGTAGAATATACCCATCTCTTTTTACGTAGGATTTTGGGGTAAAATCCTTGTTAGGGGTTTATAGTTGTAAGGCCCCTAAACTTGCTTAATGAGTTGAATAAGCTTAATTACCATAATTGAATGCCTATAACCCTAATATAACCTTTTGATATGTTTTTAAAACATAATACAAGCTTAAGTTTCAAATTTGGTCCAATTTGGACAATGTTTGAGTAAGTTATGCAATTTTCTATACATTTTAGACTTTTCTACAATTTACCTAGTTGAGGGGTTCATTTGCAATTTTTCACATACATTACGTTCCATAGATGTTGTATTATCATTCTTGAGTATTTTGAGCGATGGGGCTCCTAGTTGAGCCATGGTTTGAAGGTGTTTTCCTTAAGGGTATTTTAGGATTTCCCCCTTCATGGATGAGCTACCTTTAGTAGCTATCAACTAATGAATTATGTGATTGGCTGGGAAATTCGACAATGGAAAGATAAGAAGGTCTATACAGATAGTGGGAGAGCTTATTGTGTGTGTGCTTGTATATTCTTAATAATTTAAGGCCATGGACACTTGGATAGATACTGGAACTTCAACTTTTTCTTTTTCTTTATCTTAAAGTGTCATATACTTATCCCCAAGCACCAAAATGATCCATTTTCTCTCCACCACTTCCCACCTTCTCTGACCTTCATTCTCCCTTCTGTTCTTCTGTGAGTTTTTCTACCCAAAGAAGAATATAGCGGGGATCTTCTTGGAAAAAAATTCTAGGGTTGCAATTGATTTCCTTTTTGGGTCTAAAAAGCTTCCTCCTAGTGATCTTGACCTAAAAGTGTAAGTATTACCTTATTTACTCCATTTATTTATTTTATCTTCTTCTTCCTATATATCTCCAGGTCGGAACCCTACCGTTCCATGGTGAAAGTGGCCCTAGAACTCAAAAATCTATCCTCCTTGTTTCTTTTTCTAGGGTTTTGCTTCTTTGTGGAGAGAAGTGCCTATTTGGCCAAGTTCAGATCTGAATCTAGGGATTTCTTGCCTTATTTTCTCGAGATTCTTTCTGTTTGATATCTGAGCTACTCTATAGAGGTGAGTTATATAACATTCTTCACTTATATTGCTTACTAGAAGTTTGTTAGTTCATGTTTATGCTTTAATGTGATGATCTAAGCATAAAGAAACCATGCTTGTTTAGAATTACGAACTTTTGTGGTGTTCCCTATTTTGTTCCAGTTCTATATGAACTTTTAA
Organism: Alisma plantago-aquatica; assembly: GCA_963693085.1. NCBI lineage: Eukaryota > Viridiplantae > Streptophyta > Magnoliopsida > Alismatales > Alismataceae > Alisma > Alisma plantago-aquatica. The sequence goes on along the minus strand of OY856409.1, from coordinate 1,111,835,344 downwards.
ACATGTGTATGACCTTTCTAAGGTGTAACATGATCTGGGACAGGTTGATAGCATCAACCTATGGCGCTAAGCAAAAAATAATCGATGGTTCAAATTAGGGTTTTCAAGCTATTTCCTTCCCTATCACACAACCGATGGTCATATCATTCAACAACCAATGGTGTTTCTATCTTGGCAACTGATGTTCCTGATAAAGGGTGTCAAATTTATACTGACAACCTATGGTTACCCCCTTAGGTCAGGTTTTGACTCAATTAGACTTTTAATTATCATTTACTAAGTATTCTAATGATGTTATCAATCAATGATGACATTAGCTTAATATTTAATGGTATTAACTGAATGTATTACTGATCTAGCAATCAATGGTGAACTAATGATCACAATTAATGGTGGATAATGTCATCACCATATATGATGAGTTAAGAATATAATTGTAGATTTGATTAAACATTGAACCAACGATTCTTTGGTTCAATTGATCTAATGGTTAGACATATACTTCAATTGATAACCTTGAACAATGAACCTGATCCAATGATAAATATTGGATGGTTTAACATCCAATGGATTAGAATAAATCACATGGCATTATATGTGGGTCCTAGTGATGATAATTCGATTGTTCAATACCATTAATTTGTAGTCTTACCTTTGCCATTACATAGTTATATTTGATAAATCACTATAATAAGTGGATGCGTAACTCCCATGTGATCTAGTTTGTTATACCTAACCTTAATGTGATAATAAGATATTGATTGGTTATAATCAGAACTCTTGAATGATTAATGTGATAATGAAGTACACTCTTCTTGTGTTGAAACCATAATGTAGTACTATTTGAATATCATAGTGCCTTGCCATGTTAATATATATGGATATTTATGTGCTAATGATCTTTTGAGCCTTGTTTTCAGGCATGGAATTATGATGATAACCTTACTATGAATAATGTGATGGTCTTAACGACCTTTTTTCATGTTTGAAGCCATGATTGATGTGAAATTGTCTTCATGTTCCAATAAGGGTTAAAACCCTGGAACTTGTGATAAGATATTGGTATCTTGTAAAAGTATGATGATAATTGTGGTCCATTAATTTGCAATGAATGATAGTATGTGGTAATGTGATTAAGATTTATATATCAAATGTTTTATATCTTTTGAAGTTGTTATACATATACTCTTGTTAGAAAAGAATTAGGATTTGAATGTACATTTGTATGATTTAGCCTTAATTCACCCAATTAGCATAACTAATTAAGTGAAACTCTAATCATGTAGTGCCCTGTGCCATACATCTATCTGAGTGTCAAAAATTGCTAGATAGTGAAATGAGTATTCCTAAGGGATACTCAGAGCGCAAACTGATGAGTATGCGGGGTGCTTGTCATCCTGAATTCAAGTGTTAGGGAGGATGACAATGGTCATACCTAGCACTTAGTTTGAGAATGACTGTGGTCGTGTCTCAGTGATTATATATATATATATGATGAGATTGGAGGACAAATGTGGTTGTACCTCAGATGGTAGGGTATGCGTACCTGCCTCCTTTCACTAGTGCCGTGACCTATACTAAGGATAGACTAGGCTGTTAGTAGCTTGACCTTATGTGTCACTGTGGTGGACCCGTACTGACCAGGGGCGGAGAAGATCTTAGGAGTCCGACTCTTCCTAGATCTTGTATGACACTGATTTCGATTTAATAGTGATAAGTTGGGACTTGAGTGATATTTCTCAAATCCCTCAGGGCAATGTAATAAAGAAGTGATATAAGCCGTCTGGTAAATTGACTATGGTTAAATACATCTCACATTGTTTAATTAGTCTTTAACTTGTCTTTATACTATTCAGTGTTTACAAGATGATATCATATGACCTTTGAGTAATTATACTTCTTGTCAAGTTAATTTGCTTAATGGCTTAGTATGAACCTATTCAATCTGCTTAAATTTCTTATTCATTACTATATCTGCTCAGTTTATTTACTGTCAATCAATATGCTATAATCAATATATGTTGGAGAGAGTTATATCTCTCGGTGGGACTGGGTCTCACCCGTGGGTCATGATAACCTCCAATTTTGTGATGTTATCTTAGTAATATTCTTCAATTTTCCACACTCTTTCTCAGATAAAGTAGACAAAATCTCTAACTATTCTCTTTTATTGCAAACATACTGTTAGATTAACTTTTCTCCCTTTTACTTACAGAAAAAGACACAAAAAAATCACAAAAGACTCAAACGGTCTCAAGAACGTATGAAGCCAAACGGTCTCTAGATCGCATGGAGACATAAGATCTCAAGACCGCGCAGAGTCATACGATCTCAAGACCGCACGAGTCATACGATCTCAAGACCGCATGGAGTCATACGATCTCAAGACTGCATGGAGTCAACCGGTCTCAAGACCACATGAAGTCAACTGGTCCCAAGACCGCATAAAGCCAACCAGTCTCAAGATCGCATGAAGCCAAACGGTCTCAAGACCGCATGAAGCCAAATGGTCTCTAGACCACATGGAGACATACGATCTCAAGACCGCACAGAGTCATACGATCTCAAGACCGCATGGAGTCCAAACGGTCTCGGGGTCCAAACGGTCTTGGGGTCCAAACGGTCTTGGGGTCCAAACGGTCTCGGGGTCCAAACGATCTCAGGGTCCAAACGGTCTCGGGTTCCAAATGGTTTCAGGGTCCAAACGGTTTCGGGATCCAAACGATCTTCAAGACCGTTTGGACCCAAAACTGTCCAAACCGTTTGGACTTCACTTAAGGCCTATAAATAAGACCCAAGGGGTCCTCCCAATAGGAGGAAGTTTCAGACGCCCAGAGGCTGCCTCTCCTACTCCAGAGATATTTCATCCTCCATCCTCCTCCCGAACGCTGCCAGTCTGAGATCCACACTCCATTCCCAAGCTACTTTCTCTCTCATCGCCAAAGAAGGTGGGAAGGGGAGTCCTCATCATCGAGCAACCTGTGAAGTGTGAAGATCGTCCTTCTCTCTCATTCCAAGGGGTTGACTTTCCTCTCTCCTTCGTGGGGATGACGTTCTCTCTCTCTCTTCTCGCCTCCTTCTTTGTCCTTGCTATGAGTGAGTAGTCTCATTTCACTAGGGTGCGGGGAGTAGCCCCGCTACCCATGTTTCATATCATGCAATGTAATCCATAGTTTGCAATAGAGATATACTTTCTTCTCAGTTCGACATCAATCGTTTAATGAATGCTTGTTTCTTGATCACCAACTTGTGTTATCTTTTATCTTTTAGTATGAATTGTCTATGTTTGTACTATTAGATTTGAAACTCGATTGTATGTTGGTTTTTGGTGCATGTATCCGCCATGCACCTATTTTGGTATCTAGGAGTGCTTTCCAAAAAGTGAAGTAAACTCACTTACATCGTTTCACTTTCATACTATGAAATGGAATCGGTTGACGTGTGAAAGTACAACCTTGATAAGTCGAGGAACACACTTTACGGAGGGAATGTTGTAAAGTAAGTGACCATTCCTACAAGGATGGTTGGCGTTACAACATTCCCACGCTCCTCTTAGTTAGTTCTTCGAAAGGAAGCTAAGTCTACAAAGATACTAGCTGATCTAACTCTTATTGCAGGTTATGTTTTTATGTTGCATGTCTTGATCCATGCGTAGTGGTGGTGAAAACCAATCACATCCTAGTGATTCCTTATCATTGTTAACAACCTAAGTTTAATTTCTTGCTTTTACTTTACTTGCACTTAGTTTAAAACAACCAAATCAAATCCTTGGACTAAATATCAACTATTAAGGAGTTAAGTGAAATTCTTATATTTTCCATCTTGTTGCTGCCAACAAGACCGTTGTCCTGTGGATTCGACCCTTAACTATACTATGATAAGACTTCCACGTATCTCGGCATACGTGGGTGGAGTTTTGACCAAGTATAAGCTAGGCTAAACCCAAGGACTTACTATCTTTGGGATTTTTAGTGGTGCATGCAATTCCATGTGAGTGGAAGCTCCATCAAAAATTGGCGTTGTTGCCGGGGACAACAGAACGTTTTAATTTCATTTACCATCTTATTAGTTGGTTAGGTTTTTTCACTTTTCTTTAAACATTACTCCATATCTTCTTGATTTCATCACACCTTCCGCATTATCTAACAAGTGTGTTTCTTCCTCTACTCAAGTAGAAGATGTGTATGCAACCATCACATAACCTCGGATTCTTCCCTGATCCAGAGTATGACTCTAAGGTAGAGAGAAGCTTCCACTTCCGCATTAGACTCAACCACCAAAGAGCCAGGCAAATTTCTGAAGACCAATGACAGGATGCTTTAGTTATGGAAAGGGTTAATGCGGCAATAGCCACACAGAGAGCACAACTCATCGCCGACACTCGTGCTCAGATTCAAGCAGAGATTCGAGCTGAAGAACAAGATCACATCCGAGCTGAGAACGAGGTTGCCCAGTTAGAGTTGAGGAACAAGCAACTGCGAGACTATGTCGTCCCAAAGAACTACGAGGATAACCACCCAGTCCGGCCACCCATCATCAACATACCTCATTTTGAGATCCGGACGCAATGGATTCAAACCATGCAGGGTATTTCATTCTCCATTAGTTCTGGAGACGACTGCATGGACCACTTGAAAAGATTCAAAGCACTTTGCCGACTGGTCCCGCAAGCCGGAGTTGCCTTCGACGCAATAATGCTACATATTTTTCACTTCACCTTATCTGTAAGGGCTTTGAGTTGGTACAACTCTCTAGATAGGGAGCCAATCATCACCACCTGTGCTCCCTTGGAAGAGAAGTTCCTAGAAAAGTTCTTCCCTCCATCGTTGACCTACGAAATTAGGGGACAAATTAACCACTTCGCCCAACTTCCCGGAGAAACGCTCGCAGAAGCATGGGAAAGATTTAAGGAGCTTTTAAGAAAGTGCCCCCATCATGGTATCTCCCAGAATCAATTGATAGAAACATTCTATAGGGGAGTGAGTGATGACATCAAACAATTTCTAGATTCCTCATCTGGAGGAAATTTTATGAGGAAAAATTACAAAGATGCTTGGAAGATTGTCACTCTTGGAGCTGAAAACCAATCCAATTGGGGACGATCATCTGGTAAAGGAGTCCTCAAGGTTTATAAAGCTGAAGAATCAATGGAAATGAAAGCTATTAATGAAGCTTTAAAGACTGTCACTCACAAGCAGTAGGCACTCGAAGCTTCATTTGGGGAATATGATAAGAAGAAAACCCCCCAAATTCAGCAAGTTAAAGCTACTACGGGGACCTGTGAAGCTTGCCACGCATCTGATCACCCCACACTATCATGTGGATTGCTTTACAATGTAATGATGGATATGCAACTGCCACAACAGCAGTATGAACCAACTATCGAACAACCTGAAGAACAGATACCCGAGAAAGTAAACTCCATTTATTCCATACCGAGACAAGCTTACTATAACTCAAGCCAACTAAGAAACCACCCGGGGTTCCAATATGGAAATCCTGCGGGGACTACCAATCCACAACACCAAACGCAAGGGGGATCTTCTAATAGACTGCCACCAGGATTTCAAAGCAACTTTAACCAACATCAAGGGAACCTTAGAAATAACCTACCAAGATCCAACTACCAAAGGAATTCCTCCGCTTACTACCAATACACCCATCCTCCTCTGCACCCACAACTACCCCCTCAGCTGCAGCAATCACAGTAGCCTCAGTTAGCACCATCACCACAACATCCACTTCAAGGACAACAACAATTTCAACAGAAAAATATCCTTTCTCAGGCCACTGATGAGATAACTATGATCAGGAAAATGCTACAATCACAACAAACCATGCTCGCTAATCAGCAAGCCCAACAGAAGGCTGTAGAGGCTCAATTAGCAAAAATTGCTGCCCAGTTGAAACCTCCAGCTGACACTTTTGCTGGCCAACCAGAGTCGAACCCAAGACATGACCAGAATAGACCGGAGCAACTGAATGATGTCACTACCAGGTCAGGTCGTGTCTTTCGTGAAGCTACAAGGATCACTCCTAATAATGAAGATACATCTGTCTTTGTTCCAAATGCAAGCCCAAGTCTAGCAATTAAGAATTCTTTAGAGACTGAAAAAGGTAAGGAAAAGGAACAAGCATCCAAGGAGACAGAGGTCCCACAATATAAAACTAGGATACCATATCCAGGTAGATTGAAAGAGACTAAGATGGACACCAGATTCCAAAAATTTAAGGAGGCAATGAAGAAACTCTATATCGACATCCCTCTCCTCGATGCCCTATCCGAAGTACCAGCTTGGGCTAAATACCTAAAAAATTTGCTGTCAAGGAAGCACATTACAGAAGAGCAAGAGACCGTTAAATTAGCTCAGACTACTTCTAATATCATCCTTAACAAGATGCCAAAGAAAAAGAAGGACCCTGGTTCCTTCGGTATCCAGTGCTGTATTGGAAATGCTTCAAGCAAGAAGGGATTAGCTGACTTAGGAGCTAGCATATCGATCATGCCTTATTCTATGTGCAAAAGATTGGGTTTTACAGACTTATTACCCACAACAATGACTATTCATCTAGCTGACTCTACTATCACTGCACCCTTAGGAATTATTGAAGACATCCCGGTCAGGATAGGCAAAGATGCTTATGTCCCATGTGATTTTGTCATCATGGATATCAAAGAGGATTTAAGATACCCCATAATATTTGGCAGACCCTTCCTTGCCACCGCTAGGGCACTCATAGACGTTGAAGCGGGTACGATCATTTTGGGACTGGGAAAAGAAGAAATTCAATTCCGAGTCCTCAATAGCATGAAAGGACCCAACATTCAAGAGGAGGTTTTTCTTCTAGATGCAATTCACCTAATGTCCCAACTAGAAATATCCGAGCCACCTGATGAGTTGGAAAATGTTCTAACTAATCCAGAAGTCGAATTCTCAGCTAATGAATTGGTTCAACAATGCCTGCAACACCTAGAAAAAGCTGAAGAAGCACCTACAGCCACCTTTGAAGAGCTCAAATCCGTCACTGTTTTAGAAACAAAAGACACGTCCAAGGCCCCCGAGATGAAGACTCTACCTTTGGGACTTAAACACATCTTCTTGGACAAGGAAAAATTATGTCCAATTATCATCAGTTCTACTCTGACAGAAGACCAAGAGGAAAGGCTGCTCGATGAATTAAAGAAGCACAAGAAGGCCATTGGGTATAAAATAAATGACTTGACAAGTATAAATCCTGCCCTATGCATGCATAGGCTACCCATGGTCGAGGAATTCAAGCCTTCAAGGGAACACCAAAGAAAGCTAAACCCCAACCTTAAGGAGGTGGTCTGCCTTGAAGTCCTCAAACTTCTGAAAGCTGGCATAATTTACCCAATTTCAGATTCCCAGTGGGTCAGCCCTGTCCAAGTGGTCCCCAAAAAGGGGGGGACCACTGTCGTGCTAAATGACAAAAATGAGCTAGTGCCTACAAGGACTGTGACAGGGTGGAGGATGTGTATCGAATATAGGAAATTAAACAAATCAACGCGAAAAGATCACTACCCTCTGCCCTTTCTCGACGAAGTCCTTGAACATTTAGCTCATCAAAAGTTCTTCTGTTATCTAGATGGTTATTCTAGATTTTACCAAATCCCTATACATCCGGAAGACCAGGAGAAAACTACTTTTACTTGCCCCTTTGGGACTTATGCCTTTAGAAGAATGCCATTCGGGCTGTGTAACACGCCTGCTACTTTCCAAAGGTGCATGTCTTCTATCTTTGCAGAATTAACAGAATCTATAATGGAGGTATTCATGGATGATTTCTTAGTTTACGGAGACTCCTTCGATAACTGTCTACTCAACCTTGGATGAGTCTTACAATGATGCGAGGAAACAAACCTCATTCTGAACTGGGAAAAATTCCATTTTATGGTAACTGAAGGTGTCATCCTCGGACATAGAGTAAGTGACAGAGGGATTGAGGTGGACAAGGCAAAAATTGATGTTATCTCGAAATTGTCTCCACTAAAAGACATAAAAGGAGTTCGATCATTTTTAGGTCATGCTGGGTTTTACAGAAGATTTATTAAAGATTTCTCAAAAATAGCAAAACCCATGACCCAATTTCTAACCAAAGATGCCGAGTTTAATTTTAACCAAGAATGCACACAAAGTTTCACTACTTTGAAAAATGCCTTAATCTCCGCACCCATATTAAGAGCCCCGGATTGGTCACAACCCTTTGAAATCATGTGTGACGCCAGCGATTATGCCATAGGGGTTGTGTTAGGGCAAAGAATCGACAAGAAACCTTATGTTATATACTACGCATCCAAAATGCTCGATGAAGCGCAGAAGAACTATACCACCACAGAAAAGGAGTTCTTGGCGGTCATCTATGTGTTAGAAAAATTCTGCTCCTACCTGATTGGAGCCAAGGTCATCGTCTACACTGACCACTCCGCTATACAATATCTGATTCAGAAGCAGGACGCAAAACCCAGACTTATCCGCTGGGTGCTGATGCTTCAGGAATTTGATTTGGAGATCAAAGAAAAAAGTGGGGTGGAGAACGTTGTCGTTGATCACCTCAGCCGTATCGAAGTTGAGGATGAGGATAAAGTGCCCATCCGAGACTCCCTCCCAGATGACCAACTAATGAAAGTTACAACAGGATTCCCCTGGTATGCTGACATTGTGAACTACTTGGCCACGGGAATCATTCACCCTTCTGCCTCTTACCATGACAAAAAGAAATTCCTCCACGATGTCAAGCAATACTATTGGGACAAACCTTACCTCTTTCGACTATGCACAGACAGACTCTTCTGCCGCTGCCTACCTGAGGAAGAAATCACTCCTGTCCTAGAACATTGTCACTCCGACCCCACTGGAGGACATATGAGTTTGAAAAAGACAACCATGAAAATACTAAAATCGGGTTTCTTTTGGCCAACAATGGCAAAAGATTCCCATGATTTTGTCAAATCATGCAACAAGTGTCAGCTCTCCGGTGGTATAACAAAAAGAAACGAAATGCCTCTCACCATGTGGTAGGAGATTGAGATTTTTGATGTCTGGGGGATAGACTATATGGGTCCTTTCCCCTCTTCATATGGATACTCTTACATACTGGTCGCTGTGGACTATGTCTCGAAATGGGTAGAAGCTATACCCGCAATTTCCAGCGATTCCAAACCAGTCATAAAGATGTTCAAAGATATCATTTTTCCCAGATTTGGAGTTCCCCAAACTATCATATCTGATGGTGGAACCCATTTTCTGGAGCAAAGCTTTGAAGCTCTCTTAAAGAAATACAGAGTCAATCATAAAGTTTCCACGCCTTACCATCCACAAACGAGTGGACAAGTTGAAGTTTCAAATAGATAATCAAAAGCAATTTTAGCGAAAACCGTAAATAGACACCACACTGACTGGTCCACCAAGCTTCCCGATGCCCTTTGGGCTTACCGAACAGCTTATAAAACTCCAATCGGGACAACCCCGTTTCGTTTGGTATACGGGAAGTCATGCCATCTTCTAGTGGAACTGGAGCATAAGGCTTGGTGGGCCATTAAACAACTGAATTTCAATTTCAACAGTGCCGGAGAAAGCAGACAACTCCAAATACAAGAGCCAGAGGAGCTCCAAATGACCGCGTATCAAAGTTCCAAGATTTATAAAGAACAAACCAAGATGTGGCACGACGGTCATCTAAAAAGAAAATACATCGACATCGGAGATAAAGTCCTTCTTTTCAACTCCAAGCTCAAATTGTTCCCCGGAAAACTCCGCACAAAGTGGTCCGGGCCTTTCACCATCAAACATATATACCCAACTGGAGCTGTCATTATTGTTGATGACAATGGGGGAGAAAGGACAGTCAACGACCATCAATTGAAAAAGTACTACACTACAGCAGATAAAATGCCGAGACAAACTACTGAGATCAAAGATGCCACAACATCATCATAATAACATTGAAACCTCATCGAGCCAACGACGTAAAACCCAGGCGCTACTTGGGAGGCAACCCAAGATCTGAATACCACCATTTTTCTTTTGTCTTTTTCTTCTGTTCTTTTAAGTTACCTTAGGTTTATCTTATGAAAATATAAAAATTCACATAATCAAAACAAACATAAAAATATAAAAATCAAAATACCCTTAACCCTCCCAAACGGTCCTGGAACCGTTTGGAGCCGAACGGTCCTAGAACCGTTTGGAGCCAAACGGTCCTAGAACCGTTTGGAGCCAAACGGTCCTAAAACCATTTGGAGTCCAAACGATCACTAAACCATTTGACCTAAAGGTTTTGCAAGGTCAACCCCCGTTTCCTATAAATATAACCTCCCCCTCCTTATTCTTTCTTTCGACTCTCGAGCCTTCCTTAAACCCTCTCGCGAATGGCTCTTCCCGCTCCTTCTCTGCTCCCGTTTCCACACACCTTGCAACGCGGGTTCTATTCGCCGACCACCCCTGTCAGGTTCCGTGCATCCTCACGGTGGTTGCGCCCCCGTCACCGACACTATCGCCTTCATTTTCCCCATCCACAGCAACAAGTTTGGCACACCACCATCACCGACACCGGCTGCGCCGCTGCGAATCCATGTTCTATCAAACCGTCACCATTATCTTTACCCTTGTCGCCATTTACAGCTCCGCCGCGATCCTCTTTTCTATCACCACCATCATCTGTATCACTACCTTCTTTTCTTTCATCACCACCACCTCCACTATCACTGGACGTCCCCTGATGTTTTACCTTCCAAACGGTCTTCAAACCGTTTGGGACCAAACGGTCTTGAAACTGTTTGGGACCAAACAGTCTAGAAACCGTTTGGGACCAAACGGTATCGAAACCGTTTGGGATCAAATGGTCATCAAAACCGCTTGGAACCAAATGGTACTGAAATCATTTGGGACCAAACGGTCGTGAAACCGTTTGGGACCAAACAGTCCTGAAGACCGTTTGGGACCAAACGGTCCTGAAACCGTTTGGGACCAAATGATCTTCAAACCATTTAGTCATTTTAAGCACCGCTTGCTTTTCATGAAAATATATAAAAACTCATACATAATCAATTTTTATGCTAACACATGACTTTCTATTTTCAGAAATGGCTTCTCCAGCAAAACAACCAACCAGAACTACTGACAACCCTCACTGGACACAAGAGGAACTGATAGAGGACCGAGCCAAGCTCCAACAAGTTATCGACAACTACAACAAGACTAGGAAGGCCCCACCAAATGTCAAAATCATGGCGGTTCGGTGTGAAATTGACCGCATCAACAAATGCCTAGCCGAGGCACCTGAAGAAGAAGTGGAAGAAATTTCTTCCGATGATGATGAAGGCTCAGAATATGAGCCGACTCCTGAGGTGGAATCCCCCACCACAAAGTCTAAGGGGAAGTGAAAGGCCCAGGAAGCCGCTACAACTCAGAAACCAAAAAAGCGGGCAAGGAAGCAGGTTCATCCTGTCACTGCAAGGGAGCAAACCCTGGCAGGAAACATTCCACCAACCACCACCTCCACTGCCGTTCCAGCCATCATCACTGTTCTTTCTTTCCCCCCCATCACCACTACATCACCACCACCAGAAAACCTCTACATTCACACCCTTCCCTCCATTGATAAAACCCTAAAACCTACAAAGTACGTCTGCTCCAGCGTACTGCTCAAGATGGGGATCTACGATAGAATCCTCACCATCCTAGACAACGCTAACCTCTCCAGACTCTTTTTCATCCCCGAAATATCATACATCGAACCCACCACATAATTCTTTACCTATCTCACCAAAGAAACGGTGGATATTGCCCATAGAGCAAGGGACGGAGGTGACCGCAGGCTAGTCACCAAACTTTTTGGCAAATACATCTCTATAATAGAAAATCTTCTGAATGAAATCTTCATCGACAACCCAGAACATCTCAAGATGGAAAAAGCTACAGGAACGGAAATTTCACAATTCAATAGACACACCTTCTGGAAAACATTAACAGGGTTCCCAACTTATGAGGCAAAAACATGCAAAGCCTCCAATATCCATTCTGGGTTTGTGCATACACTCCACAAGATCCTCACTGGTGCGCTCTTCCCAAGAACGGAAAGTGGAAATGTAATAATCGCTGACCTATTTCTCCTATGGTCAATTCTGAATGGAAACCCGTTCAATATTGGCCGACACTTGATACAAAAATTCTCCGCCTACGCCATAGGGAAAGAAATTTGCATGGGTGGGCACATAACTTCGATAATTAAATATCTTTGGATGGACAAATTACTTCCGCACTGCATGAAGATCAAGGGCGACATCCTTACCAACAAATAGACCTTGAAGAATTCCTACATTATCAAGGAGAAGGATGCCAAATTACATTACATCTTCTGCCCAACTGTCAAATCTTCCAGGACCCTTTTACCGCTTCCGGAGCTCGCAGACTACGATAAAGACAAACTTCTCTTTACCGATGAAGAGATTACCAAACTCCTAGCTCCGGTCAAAGCACAAGCTAAGACAACCCAAGCGGGGCAGACCGAGCTCAGTATCACAGCCCCGACAGATCGTATAACAAAAATTCCAGTGAAACGACCGTCCAAAAGGCTTTCGCAGCAACAACAGTTGTCGGGGACACCAACATCAAAACCACACCCAGAACTAGAACCCACCCTCACCGACGAACAAATCACCACCTCATCTCTAGACTCCTTCATTATGAGTCTAACCGCTGAGCTTACCACCACCACTTCACCACCCTCCACCTTTCCACAATCTGCCACTCTACCATCTTTCTCCACACAACTACACAAACACCTACATCCTCCACTTCACCCATTTTCTCCTCGGGCATCCCCTTCTCCACCATTACGCCAGAATTTACTACCTTCGCATCCATATCTGCAGTCTTTTCCCCACCACTATCAATCCCGCCTTTTTCACCAACAACATCACCACCTTTCCCATCCACCACCACCCCACCACCGCTGGTAACACCATCTATAGTCACCACACAGTTCGCCGAACCATCAACAGTGTTTCTTCCGCAGGACACTCCACCCTTTCCAACCAGACCCCAACCATCCCACCCTTCCATAATTGGGGTCCCTTTCACTAATGTCGGTGAGGAATTCGGACGTCAATTTGACACCATCCGAAACCTCCTCACCGACCCTTCTAACATTATGAACTCCATTTTTTCTTATGTGCAGGGACTATCTCAGCAGGTAGCCAAGATCAACGAACAGAACCGCGCCTTGCCAAGCATCCTCCAAGGTTTTCAACAATGACAAGATGTAATGTCCAGGCAAGTTGATCACATCAACAACCAATTCAACAACTTGCCCGAGCTGATCCTTGGGGTAAAATGCCAGCAAGAAGCGATGGCCAAGCAAGTCGATGAGATCTCCACGCAGACTCAACCTCTACCTGAGACTCTCCGTGAGCTCAAGCAGCACCAAATAGCTCTTAGCACGCTCTTGGATAACATCAGCAACACCCTCACACAACTCATCAATCACCAAGAGGAGTCGACAAACAATGAAATCCAACAATTATGAGCTAATGTAATAGATCTTACAACACGACTCCTCTCTGCCGAGGGCCGATACAAAGATCTCAAAGAAACACACGACAAATTGCTCGAAACGCATGAGCATGTGCAAATGGCGTTTGACGAGTTACAGGCCATTCATCGACAGTGTAAAAAGAAAGCACACAAGAAGCCAACAGATAAAGCAACAACTGACAAAGAAGGCGATGATGAAGACGAAGATGACTCTGACTCCTCAGCTGATTCTAACGACGATACCACCTCCTCAGATGACAAATCTGATGACCCAAACAATGTTGGGGAGGGCCCAAGCCAAGGAGCAGAACCATCTCAGAAAGGATCTGACAGAGCCCACCAAGAAGGTGGGCATCACACCAAGTCCCCCACCCACAATGAAAATGTAAATATATCATATGGAGACCAATTCCTTGATTACTTTGCTTTGGGATCCATAGGGGAGTCTGCAAAAGATGCGGATTTTGCTGAGTTCCACCAATGTATCTTAGGAACCAGCACAAACACACCAGCAGCCACCCCTCAACCTTTCTCCGTAGTTGACCAATCAGTGCCCTTTCCTCCAGAACATGAAGATTCAAAACGCGTACGTTTAGATACTGACGAAGAACTTGATTATGCTTCCGACTCAGATGAAGACATGCAAGTTTTTTTAGAAGATCTGGAGCAAACCTCTTCACCCCCTCCGCAGGAGCTTCCCCCGCCACGACCTCTGCTGCAAAAGATGCACGGTCTAGATATGGCAGGCATCTCAATACTAGATGCTCAGGACATCTTCATCCGGAACACTATTGTCGACGATGCCAAAGAGGGAGGTGACATAATCTACCACAACACAAAGACTAAGCACAAGTTAACACGTGAAGACTTCTGCAACATCTTGCAACCACGATCAACGATGTCAATGGCACTCTTCTGTGTCGTACTTGCCAACTGCATAGAAGTCTACAGAAGCTCAAAGAGGCAGCAACTAGTGTTTAATGCCTCACCGGCTCTATCCATAGGCTTGTTATACAAAGAAATACGAGCCAAGTCAATAGAGCGACTGCGTGCCGACCTAGCATGGAGGGCATGATATCTTACAGTGCCGTTCCAAGTGTCTGATCACTGGCTGTTTATGATTGTGGACACTGAGGCTCGTGATGCCAAGGTGTACAATTTTTGTGCCACTGCGCTGCCTACTGGAACAATAAATTTTGTCGGAGAAGGAGCAGGAGAAGCACGATGTATACCCTTCCGTCTCCTTAAGCTAATCTGGGCTGCACGCCCGTCCCTCCATCAGGACTGGAGCCAACCATGGTTCAAAATAATAAACTCACAAGTCCAAACTGCTGAAGTCTCTAGGGATTGCGTTTTTTGTACTATCCGTCACATTCAAGTGCTAAACCAAGAAATCCCTTTCAATGAGCTAGCCACTGAGGATTTTCACTCCTTGCGAGGGCATTATGCCATGGAGTTTATTTGTGATAGACGGTTCTTCAAGGACCCAACAATGGCACCAGATGACGTCCCGCGTTACCTCTTTTCAGCAATTCAACGTCCACAAAGGCGACCTTTCAGACAAACCTTAAAGGAATTAGAAAAAAAACAAAAAGCCAGCCATAGTCCCCACGCAAAGCAAATGGGACCCTTCCCAATTTGATCTGGCACAGGATAAAGGGGACATAGATCTCTTGTTAGGGGCAACCATCAGGAGATCCTCATCACAAATGGTGCCCCTATCTGGCATAGAACCAACTTTCCCAGACTTTGACCTCAGTGCCTGTAAAAGTCTTTCGGACAATGAACTTCGTCTCATCATGTCAAGGCTTTACGCCGAGAAGGATGACCTCATTTTCATGTCCGATGACATTTTTATCATGGCAGACGCATTACGAGAAACTGTACAATTCAAGGGGTCTCTATCCGTGAGCTTGATGGCTGCCTATCAGTTTCTCCTCGGGCGGAATCACCCCACAACTTATATGGCATCTGATTATATGAAGGATGATCTCCTAAAGCTAAAGAACTTCGGAACAACTAAAACGCTTATCTCCTTTCTACAATATACAACACCGAAGTTTATAATGCTCCCCTTCCTTCACCATGAGCACTGGCTGCTTCTGGCAACAAACCTACACGAAGGAACAACTATCATCTACAACAGTTCTGACAGCCAGTTCAACCCAAAGCAGAAGAAATATGTAGTGACACCAAAGACGCCCACAAAGGAAGTGGCGAAGGAGTGTGCAGATAGATTAATCGATGTTCTAAGTCAACACACAAGGGCATACGACAAAGAACACTTTCATCACTCATCCTTTAACTATAAATGCCCCCAACAAATTCGGGAATCAAATGACTGCGGCTTCTACGTCCTCTATTAGATGTACACATCATGACCCTTCAAAAACCAGTAGAGGATATGACAGACGTAGATTACCATGCCTTACGTGGAAAGTTTGCTGCTAATCTCCTTCGCACACATGGCGCAAATAAAGGACTAACGGATGCCTGATGCCCTTGTCCTTGAACTTCTCAACCTATCTCTTTGACACTCTGAGGACAGAGTGAGTGATAAGTTAGGGGGGGGGAGTACATTGGACAAGGGCGAGGTATCAATTCTAAATCCTTCCCTTTCTATCTTGTTTTTTCAATTCCATATATTAGTTTTCCTTGCACATACTTAGCTTTTGCTTTAATCTCTTTCCTGATAATAAAACCTACTTAGAACAAAGTCATCCCTAGCTAACTTTAGAATCCAGTAACCCTCAAGAGCAATAACAAGAATAGCACATAGACATGCAATGGCGAGCTAATAAATCATCTTCACTCAACTTTCATGCTTCTGTTTCAATTCTATATCTAACTCTCCACAAGACAACATCAGGGCTGCAATAAGCCAAAACAATCTCAAGGACGAGAGGGACATCAGGTGACATCCAAATCATGAAGCCTTGCAAGTGGACCACTAGTAGAAACCAAATAAGTGCATGTCGAATAACTCTAAGAACAATTTTCTTCTCTCCAAATAAAAGAGGCTTGGCCACCCAAATCAAAATCCCTAAATATCCAAATCCCAAGATTGTGAGTTTACAAATAAAAGCCAGAGTGTTGAATAAAACCATGAGAGTTATGCCATAAATAAGGATCTATATGAAGAACCAACAAAGGTCTCGCCTGGACGGTACATCCAGCTGCCCTCACAAAGGTAGATGTGTCGTGCCCGGTAGTGAAACCCTAAGGTATCTAAATATATGAAAGGCTGATAAAGGACTCGCTCGGCCGGTACATTCAGCTTCCCTCAAGAAGGCAGATGTATCGTGCCCGGTAGTGAGATCCTAAAAGCATAGACAACCCCTCCCCCACTTGAAGGGGGAGTTACATACTAAGCCTTTAGCCAACCCTCATACCCACTCTAGTTTCCGATAGGATTTTCAGAGGAGTATAAAACTGATTAGAGTCAACGACATGCACCGAATAAAGAAAAAAAAGTGGTCTCAATGCGGGCTAAGATATGGAAGAAACCTGAGATCCAAGCAACTCTCAATACCTGAAAGAGTTAAGGCAAAAGGCTCCGATACAACCTTAAGAGATCTCAGGTTTAGAATTGAAGCAAGAGTATGGAAATCTTAACTGAATAAAATTGCCTTGCCATTACATGCCCCAACTCTATCTAACTTGAGGACAAGCTAGACTCTAAGTTAGGGGGGTGATAACCTCCAATTTTGTGATGTTATTTTAGTAATATTCTTCAGTTTTCCACACTCTTTCTCAGATGAAGTAGACAAAATCTCTAACTATTCTCTTTTATTGCAAACATTCTATTAGATTAATTTTTCTCCCTTTTACTTATAGAAAAAGTCACAAAAAAATCACAAAAGACTCAAACAGTCTCAAGAACGCATGAAGCCAAACGGTCTCTAGACCGCATGGAGACATACGATCTCAAGACCGCACGAAGTCATACGATCTCAAGACCGCACAGAGTCATACGATCTCAAGACCGCATGGAGTCAACCGGTCTCAAGACCGCATGAAGTCAACTGGTCCCAAGACCGTATAAAGCCAACCGGTCTCAAGACCGCATGATGCCAAACGGTCTCAAGACCGCATGAAGCCAAACGGTCTCTAGACCGCATGGAGACATACGATCTCAAGACCGCACGGAGTCATACGATCTCAAGACCGCATGGAGTCCAAACGATCTCGGAGTCCAAACGGTCTCGGAGTCCAAATGGTCTCGGGGTCCAAACGGTCTTGGGATCCAAACGGTCTTGGGGTCCAAACGGTCTTGGGGTACAAACGGTCTCGGGGTCCAAACGATGTCGGGGTCCAAACAGTCTCGGGGTCCAAACGGTTTCGGTGTCCAAACGATCTTCAAGACCGTTTGGACCCAAAACTGTCCAAACCGTTTGGACTTCACTTAAGGCCTATAAATAAGACCCAAGGGGTCCTCCCAACAGGAGGAAGTTTCAGACGCCCAGAGGCTGCCTCTCCTACTCCAAAGCTATTTCATCCTCCATCCTCCTCCCGAAGGCTGCCGGTCTGAGATCCACACTCCATTCCCAAGCTGCTTTCTCTCTCATCGCCAAAGAAGGTGGGAAGGGGAGTCCTCATCATCGAGCAACCTGTGAAGTGTGAAGATCATCCTTCTCTCTCATTCCAAGGGGTTGAATTTCCTCTCTCCTTCGTGGGGATGACGTTCTCTCTCTCTATTCTCACCTCCTTCTTTATCCTTGCTATGAGCGAGTAGTCTCATTTCACTAGGGTGCGGGGAGTAGCCCCGCTACCCATGTTTCATATCATGCAATGTAATCCATAGTTTGCAATAAAGATATACTTTATTCTCAGTTCGACATCAATCATTTAATGAATGCTTGTTGCTTGATCACCAACTTGTGTTATCTTTTTTCTTTTAGTATGAATTGTCTATGTTTGTACTATTAGATTCGAAACTCGATTGTATATTGGTTTTTGGTGCATGTATCCACCATGCACCTATTTCGGTATCTAGGAGTGCTTTCCAAAAAGTGAAGTAAACTCACTTACATCGTTGCACTTTCATACTATGAAATGGAATCAGTTGACGTGTGAAAGTACAACCTTGATAAGTCGAGGAACACACTTTGCGGAGGGAAAGTTGTAAAGTAAGTGACCATTCCTACAAGGATGGCTGGCGTTACAACATTCCCATGCTCCTCGTAGTTAGTTCTCCAAAAGGAAGCTAAGTCTACAAAGATACTAGCTGATCTAACTCTTATTGCAGGTTATGTTTTTATGTTGCATGTCTTGATCCATGCGTAGTGGTGGTGAAAACTGATCACATCCTAGTGATTCCTTATCATTGTTAACAACCTAAGTTTACTTTCTTGCTTTTACTTTACTTGCACTTAGTTTAAAACAACAAAATCAAATCCTTGGACTAAATATCAACTATTAAGGAGTTAAGTATTATTCTTACATTTTCCATCTTGTTGCTGCCAACAAGACCGTTGTCCTGTGGATTCGACCCTTAACTATATTGCGATAAGACTTCCACGTATCTCATCATACGTGGGTGGAGTTTTGACCAAGTATAAGCAAGGCTAAACCCAAGGACTTACTATCTTTGGGATTTTTAGTTGGTGCACGCAATTCCACGTGAGTGGAAGCTCCATCAGGTCACCACATTTTTTTAGGTGGTCGTGGGCAATGAGGTCGAGGTCGCACTGTGGAAGAGAACCAACCTGGTGATCAATAGATTCAAAAGGTTGGTTAGTTGTAGATGTTTGTAGTAGAGCCCTAGTGTCAACCCTGTACTCTCAGGTCCGAGTATCAGATGTGTTTTCTGGATGGTATATTCATATCGACACGAGATTTTGGTAGTATGCCAATGTTTACAAATATATGGCATGTACATGTGAAATATCTTTTGTATGTAGGATGTGACTGAGGTCTTTGGATCCATATGTAAATATTTGTTACATTATATGAGAATGGAATGATGGACCTTTTGTAAATGTTCTATAGTTTATTTACATTGTTGTAATTAGTTTTAATTATTCTGTATTTTTTGACTATGTGATTTATTAGTAGTTGATCATGTTTTGAGTAATCTCATTTAGCATGACGAGGTGTCACAGATTTGTTCAATCAAGTTGTATGTGGTAAACAATACAAATGTGCCTTACCCTACAACGTGAACAATATTTTATGTTGATTGTTCTGTCAGTATGCATAAAAAATGATGCTTTTAATATTTTTTTGGAAATTACAACTGCAATGCGGGTCTTTGAATAACTTTAAAGTATTGAATCGATTAAAGACTAATGTTTAACCGTAAAAGCACAAGGAAATGTTATATTTTGTATGATTTATTAAACAATAGAAATTTTATTATAAGGTAGCTACTGTATATCTTCTTATTTGTTAAAATTTTAATATGTATATTAATCATAGGGTAAAGTCACTAAAGTTGACAGTGATCGCGCAGTTACAAGGGCATTTGCTAGGAAGGTACATCCCAAATTTACACAATAAATGTTGTGAATGCCCTGACGTTGATGATTGGTTAACGTAAACTAAATGTTTCCTCCTTTGTATAAGACAAAGTAATCCTTTTCTGAAACTAAAATTGGTTAGTGGGCGAGACATTGCTCAATGAATTTATTTTGTGTAGACACTAAAATTTATATTTGTAAGACACTAAAATGTAGTGCCTTACTATTTGATGTTATTGTCCCTTCATGCATATGTTTACAACACTGTGTGCCTTTTATTTGAAACAAAGATTTGAAATGTACACCACCATGCAATAAAATAAAAAATTATTTGATGTAAAATGTGTTGCATCTAAGTAATAGGCAAAGTTTATTTGTATTCAAAATAATTCGACAAAGAAGTTTGTTGCTTAGAGAATTTGCATGTATGTTATGACATGGTAAAATTATGCTAATGAGAAACTATTATGCATATGTTTACAAGATTTTGTATATTATTTGAAACATGTATGATTGCAAAAATTGTGTAACATGTACATTAAACATAGGGGCAAGTCAGTGAATTCGGAAGTGATCGTGCTATTACAAGGCCATCTGCCAAGAAGTTACATCATAGAATTGGACATCAGACGCTGTGAATGTGTGGATGTTGAATTTTGGATTAATTTTAAAAAATGTTAGGTTATGTCTAGAAAATAATATGAACATACTGGATTGATTACACCATTGGTGACATACTCGGTGAAAGAAGGTGAAATGACATTTTCGGGGAAAACGAAATGGTCTGTCGCAAAGACGATAAACATTTATACAATGAGTGTTAATGTTAGCTACTGGAAATTGATTTCAATAAAATAATTGTCCCGAATATGTTTGTTTGCAAGATTTATTGCAACACACCTCCGTCTGGTAAGACTGGGTTGTTGGACATATTTACAGAGGGAACTTGTATTGGTGGTACATTGGATGCAATTGTTGGTAGTCGACCGTGTACCAGGTCTGCCAACAAAGAGGTAATGCATGTACTTATGCATCTAATATCATGATTATTTAGATAAAGATAAAATGGTAAGGGAAAGATGTCTTTCCTAACATGTTCCAAAACATAATAGACTGGACAAGAACCACTCGTGCCAACTGTTGGGACTGCTCACATGGATGACAGATGCATGGAATACAGAAAGGTGATGTAACTAAGACCATATGTATATGCACGAGCTGACGTGCTTATAAGTTTCTGTTCTAGCAGAAATTCTATTGCGATTTATTTTTGTTGTTGTTGAAGCTATATTACAACCCACTGCCGTTCGGTGATATTGGTGACCCATTGTTGGATTCAAGACTCTTGCCAGAAGAACGAAGACTCTTTGATGGTCTTAAAACAGTAGATATGTAGCAACCTATACTTTTTTAAGACATAAATAAGATGATAACATTTAAGTTGTATTATAATTACAATATTAATGTCATTTGCAATATTTGTTTGAAAAAAAGAACTACATCGTAAAGGAGACATAAAATAAGTTTAAAAGAGAAAGTTGGCCTTATGAGCATTAAAGAATTAGATGTTAACATAAATACTTTGATTTGAAAGAAAGGAAACAAATGTCCTTGTGAGAAAATTTAATAATGTGAATAACATATATAGAAGTAGAAAATAATTAGATAGGATAAAATGAAAACAATGACACATCATATGTTATTTCTAAATGAAATTATGGAAATAAGTTATATGAAATAAATTAATTAAAGAAAATATGAATATAAAATAACCAATGTGAAAATAAGTAAATGATTAAGAATATGTTTGAACACTCGAGTATGTAAATAAAAAGGCAATAATACTTTGATTAACAAGTTATACATGTGATGATGTATGAGCCGATAAAATTAAGGTCAACGGTAAATTAGTAAGATGGTTAATTTTAATATTATTAGAACATTAATTATTAGCTAATGAGAAAAATAAGCTAGTATCCAAAAAGTTGTTTGAAGGAGAAAAAAAATTAGATGAGATGTAAATAATAACGTTTCCAATGCATAGTTATTGTGTAACGTTGTTTAAAGGAACAAGTATTTATTTTCCTTCTAAAATAGAATACAAGGACCTATACATGATATCCAACGTTAGACAAAAATTAGCTATAATTGTTTCTAGTCAAAAGATATGGACGACCCTTCAAAACTCAAGAATCTGTTATTAATTGTCCACTTCCCATGTTTTACTTAGTCTCGTTATCTTACTCTCTCTCCTCTTTATCTAATGCATAGTGCCTCCATATCACATTTATCTCTCCTAGCTATTGACCAGTCTCCCAACCACTAACACCTATTCTCCACCACATGTTAGAAAGTATAACAAATAAAATATATTATTTTATTGTTATATATGTTGTAACATGCCATAGAGATTGCTTGATATTTGATTATGAGTTTCAAAATGGTGTCTACTTAGCATTAGTATATTCTGAATTGCAACAATACCTTCTCACTCTCCTACCTTATTTCTTGTACCAGGACGCCTCGCATGGACTGGATTATCGGCTGCAACACCTGCTAGCATGTAGCATCGTGCCATATTGAACACCTGACCCCACTCCTCTTTCCCTCTCTCATTCCTCCTTCCTCTTCCCTCTTCTCTCTCCACGATCCAACTTCTTCACCAGCTTGGCTGCTACAGCGGAAAGTCTGTCGGGACCATCCTACAGCCCATACCAACATTGCTCACGGTGTCTCCCCATCGTCTGAGAAAGTCAAAGAAGCACCATAGTTTCACCTATACCATCGACCACTGCTCCCAGTAACCAGTGTGGCCATGCCATAAATGCACTGTCAAATCTCCGATGACAACCCATGAAGTGATGACGAGCTTTAGTACTACGATTACACATCCGAGCACCGCCACAATCATCTTATAAGCTTCCACCACATGTAGCACCGCCTCGTTTGACCTGTAGAGTATTAGCACATAATCTTCTTCCTATGCTCACAACAATGGCGGTGTTGTGCATCGTGAACGGAAAGCTCACTTTGGTGATAGAAATCCGGTACCACAGACCATCATTTTGAATAAAATTTGGTGGATGTATCTGCCCCATGAAGGGCTACAGGGACGACCACTTTCCTTAGCCAATGGCGAGCTAGACCAAAACTTATCCCTGCCCAAAAATGTCCCGTCATCATGGTTGTGTACTACGAGGCAGACTCTACACCTGAAGCCTTCTCCGAATCCCCTCCCCCCACCTCTATAAATACCAACCAAGGCAATGGACAAGTCATCTTCACCTGTAACCCTCTACAGCTCCACTGCTTTCTTCTTCACGTCTAAGCCTACACATGTGACGACCAAGGTCTCTTCCAACCTCCTATAAACATATACCACATAACTCACAATCAATCCTTCCCCACATGTCCTTGTTATTTCATTTCAACTGAGAAAATCATTCACCATCTTCTTTTCTTTTCTCAAGAAACTTGAAATATTGAAGACAACTATTGATAAAGAAAATCTACAAGAGAACCATGCTTAACTAGAGCTGAGGATGAGGAAGAACATGGACTTGCCACATAATGAATCATGCCAAGTGGTAGAGTGAAATGCCAAGAAATACTCATGTCTTTTGAGCAATATATAATAAAGAGTATAGAATTAGAAGGTATGGAGTATCCTCTTTTGAGTCATTTTGATACATACATCAGTTATCTTTTGATGAGTCATAATCATCATGCATACATTGTTGTACCAAATCATATCATTCTAATAAGTCATCAACTTCACTCCACATTTATGAGCCCTCCTCAAGATGATTACCATGTACAATCTATTAATGTCACACATGTAAGATGAAAATATAATCAAATTGTTGACTAGTTCATATGTTAGATCATTTATATTTACATTCACTCTTTTCCCTTATATTGGACCTTTCTTTTACAAAAATGATATATGATTAAGTATCTTGTACCTATAATGTAACATTAAGGTCTTTCATGTTCATATTAAAATTAATTACATGTCTGTAAAGGTAAATGTTCAATTGAAATTCACTTTCTAGCTAAATCAAGAAGAATTTATCTATTATAACAAGTGGTTTTGGGATTTTCAATTCATATGATCATATGAGAATCAATAGTACATACAATATCTATTGTTTCAATGGAAATGATGATTTGTGGAAAATGAGACTGATGATATATTTAGCTCATGTCCTTTATCTTCATCTTTTGTCTTTCAATAAGTCTTGATCTATTTATACAATGTTTCCATGACTTAATTGACGATATTTGAGAAAATGACAAAAAGGTTAAAATGATGAGATTGTAATCATGAATAATGATGCTCAATGAAATTCATCATGTAGTATATATCTCAAAATTTCATGTTAAATAGATAATTCAAGTTATTCAATTCATTTCCTAATTATGAGGATAGTAAATTATGTTTCCTTCTTTCAAAAATATTTAGGTGAATTATTCATGGTTTAAATTCACTAATCAACTCTTGTTAATGTTATATATTAGGATAAAAAAATAATAATTATAGGATTGAGATTATCAATGAGATCTAATAGTGATAACTATATTAGTAGTACATGATATAAATGATGGAAATATTGATTATGAATGTGAAATATATATGACTTGTGAATCATATGAACATCAAACTACCACATACCCATGTGGGCATTGAATAGTACTCTTTGTAGATCAAGAGAAATCTAGTATATGTTTTGAATTTGAACTTTATTAATAACATATTATGATTTTTTGAGGTGGTATTGAATTTGAAATGGTTAAATTGTACATTTTGAATGTATTCATCTTGGATTTAGTCATATAAAATGACAATGGGAAGAAATCAGATTCATCTATGTTAATAAATGAGTTAATTCTAGAACTTTGAATGAAGTGAGATATGAAAATGTAAATGTGCTATATGATTATTCAAATGAAAATGAGACCATGATGAAAATAGTAAGTGGAACTTGTGACAAAAAATACAAAAGACATGTGAAACATCAATTTTTTTCAACATTTCTAACTTAATATACTTATCAAAAAATTATGTGACTTCAAAAAATTCACAATTCAGAACATTCCTATTCAATATGTACCATGAAATGAGTTTGACCCCTGGTTAGACCATTTCTTTGGGTAACTTATAGGCTTTAGAACCTTAAATCTCCAACCTAATATTAGGTCATAGGTTTAGCATAAGACTTGTATGGTGAATTCTAGTTGGTGACAAACCTCATCCCAGAAATTGTATGAAAAATCATATCAATAGATAATCATTAAAGTTAATCATGGAATGGTTTTTTTATGAATGAAAATTACTGAATGGTCATTATTATGATATCAATGAACTATGTTTTGTTGCTTTCAACATATACCAATACTTTTTTATTCCAATTGAGATAACTTATTTACTTTTTATTTATAGATTTAAGACTTTTTATTTCTCTCATCTGGATATTTTGCAAGTTCATAATGTAAATATGAAAAACTTTGTAATTCTAGTAAAGAATATTGTCCATCCTAAGAAGAGATCTACACTAACATAAGACAATATATCATATACCTCATAAGAAACTTCTTAGATTGGCCCATGATTGGTATAACTAATTTCCTAATAGTTCCACCACAAAGGTTAGTTAGAGTAGGTTTTTTTTATTAATTTTGGGGTCCTAATCTACTCTAGGTCCCTATTCAAAAAAGAGATTTGTAATTGTGGAATTGATGCACCTATTTTCTTTTGTTGGAGTATGTGTATTTGATAATTCCTTAGCACCTACAAATGTCACAGTCATGTTGTAAATGAATAAGTGGATTGAATATGTATGTACTTAAATGATAAGAAAACTTTTGACAATTTTTTTTGAATAATGTAGTCTGTTGAGAAATATTTTTAGGGCATATTATTAGATTCTCTATATTCCAATATGAAAACCCTAGATCTAAGCATTTCTATGTAATTAGGTCCTGACAATTTGGTAGTATTGTTCACTCTGAGTTTATAGGAACCAATGAGTTAGAAAGTTCAAGTTTAAGTGTAGTAGTTGGGGGAGTTGAGGTGTTAGCTCTGGAAAATTTGATAATGTAAGTACCGTATCTAGGTACTTAAATTCGTCATGGATAAATATCGAGATAATTAGTCCCTTCCAACTTCAATATGCATCCGGTATTTAGTAGAACTGTGATTTAGAAAGAAATCCTTATATGTGCTAGTTGTATAAGACTAATGCATGATAATAAGAAGAAAAGTTTATCAGAATGATAAATGAAATGTCAACACACTTTGTCTTACTTGATGTCAACTCAAAGAAAAATTCTTTGCATTATCTGTTGATAATTTCAAATAATAAGTTTGTAGCATTCTATGTGCAACTTTTCTTAAATATGTCTCAGTTGGAATCATTGATCATCAATGCTTACATTTTTATATGAAAGGAAAATGGAAATATTGACCTTAATGTTGGTTTTGGGTATTTGGTTCATTCTAGATTTTCTTAAGGCTGAGTTAGATCCTTATTTTTGGTTCTTCCCTTGAGCACTACATGTATGTCATGGCTATCCGTTGTGGGGCCAACTTTAGTGCAATCAAAACTTGATTGATTTCATGATAGATATGCATGAGAATTTCACAAACTCTTGAAGAGCGAGTATAAAAACTATTTGATCATAGACAGACAAATATTTTTCCTTATGATTTGTTAATTTGATAAGGAGAACTTATGGAATGATGAAAATAGAGAAAAAACATAATGTGTAATAATATAAGGTAAAGAATAAAATAGTTGAGAAACTTAAAAAGAATTTCTCATGTTGAGAGAAATATTTTTAGTATTAGAAGTGAGTTTAAGAACACAACATATATTTTATGAATGAAATACCTATACACATGATGGTTACATGAAAAAGATAATTTTGAATACTAAAGAATACTATGAAAGAAATGTGTACATCATATTTTAAAGTATGGAAGCACATCATTGGTATTTGGGGGAGGGGGGCTCGATTATGGAGCCTGAGCTTCCTCTGAGGCAATTCCACACAATGTTTCATATGGTGAGAAGAGAGGAACGACCATATTTATTTGAAGAATGCAAATCTTTGCAGGACACTGTTATGATTGTTGTCCTGACAAACATGGGTCACACTGAGAGAAAGAAAGACAAACATTCTAGAAGTTTCACTTGTGACCAAATCAAAGAAAGAGAATGATTGCGGCTCTCTCATTTCATTCCCACTGCTTTACCATTTTGAGATGAAGTTTTTCCTTTTTGATATAAGCATGCATCATTACATAAGGTAATGCCACTTTCTTTCTTGTCTTTGTTAGGATACTCGACTCTCTCGGTCGTATAAAGAGAAAACTAGATTTGGAAGAGTGGGGATGCTGAAGCTTGTCTTGGTCATATCCATATGTGCATTTTGAACTTCTTATTCATAGGCTACAAACAAGCTTATTCGGTTGGTTCCTATGATGCAATTCACCTATAGGAAAGAAAAATGATTTTTTCCAAGGACAAGACCAACTCATTCACAACAATGAATAAATAACAAAGTTTCCTATCTACACTATCAAACATCTTCCCTCTTAAACTTGGGTCACTAGCCATTCTCATCTATAATCAACAATATCCTAAGAAGATTTCTCAATACAAAGCCCAAGCAACTTGGAATCTCGTTGGGGAGTTTTGAGGCATGTTGTCATATGACTATAAGAGTGACCTTCTATTCAATGACGAACTTGACATTGCTAAAGAACATATCAAAAAATGGACCTCAGTGATCCATAAGGCAATGAGAAGGCACAAAGAATAGCTCAAAAGTTAGGAGGAGAATCTAAAAAATTCTCTTAATAACCAATACGATGAGTTAGGTGGACAGAGATTGCAATGGGACTCAAATCAAGATAAATAATCTATTCTCAAAGAAGAATGCAAAATGGAAGCAGATGTTCCATATCAATTGGCTTCAAATGGTGGTAATAACAAAAAAAATCTATCACATGTTTTATGACTAGATAAGTGCATGAATCTTTTTACTAAGATAAAAATAAAGAGTGGATAGTAGATCTATGACATTGTTTAACTTCATCGTCATGTTAATGTTGGGTTTTAGGGGAGGCAGAGAAGGCAGCGGAAAAAATTTTTTCCTCCCCCAAACCCAGAACAAGGAAACACGTCAACATCTATACAATAGGAAAGGATGGTTTGTGGAATCATACCTTGTCCCAAGGCTTGCTCGGTGACAATACCTCGTGGCTTGCGCGGTCTTCACCTCTGGTCTTGGACGGTGTCTGTGCAACTCCTGGTCACACCGGGACTGACGACTCCTGGTCTCACCGGGACTGTCGGGATTGACAGCTGTCCTCCGAGCGACAGAAACCTCCCGCCTCTGAAGTAGTCCACATGGACCACCTGGAACTCCAATCTCATTGTACCATAAGGAATTGGAAGGAGTCGCACCCTCCTGTCAGCGTACTAGTCGCCAACACACTCTCCTATCACCAATTGCTTTTTGTAGTTGTCTTTCCCTTGCTGTGCCTCCCTTATCGGGTAGCACTTGCTCGGGCTCTCTCTCGGTTACCAAAACCAGAGAGAACGACAACTTCACAGAGCAACTGGTTGCACTGAGTTGTACTTTGAGAATCCCCCAATACCCCTATATATAGGAGGGTCATGGGACAGGGTTCTCCATCCCGGGCAATGCAGGACTAAAAGCAGGAGTAGAAGGGTTCGAGATTTTCCACAAAAACAACCAACTCGCAACCTGAACTGATCGTTTCACAACTGAAACAGTCAGTTGGGGACCTGAGCCGGTCGGTTGACACCTCAACCGATCGGTTAGGACACCTCAACTGGTCGGTTCACTTCTGAACCAGTCGGTTCGTGGTCCTGGTCAATTCTCGATTGAATTTCCATCTTTTGTTTCTAATTGGTATCAAATACCAATCCTTGTTCCAATCAAATTGGGCAAGTGAAACGAAAGGAAAATTCTCACCAATCCTACTTTCCCAACTTGCTCAGTTGCACCAGTTGAACCGATCGTTTCAACACTTGAAGCAATCATTTCACCCTATCCATGAGCCGATCGACTCACCACTTGAGCCGAACGGTTCACCAAGCTGAGCCGATCGGTTCATCACATGAGCCGATCGGTTGGGAGTGCAGATTGTGCAGAAACAATCAATTGCAATTTCAATCAATTTGATACTCCAATCAATCAGTCCAACACCTTGAACATCATGATATCGAGCTATCAATTGATTGAGTGTTTAATTGAACTACTAAAACTCCTTTAGTAATCAATCTAAACATTGTTTGTGGACAAAACTCCTCTTCCAGGTTAAATCCTATGTGTGTGACCCTACAGGTCCATTTCATGTTGGCAGTGAAAGTCCATAACACTTATGACTTCACAAGCAAAGAGAGGTGCCTAGTCACACATCAGTGCTACCCAAGTGAAATAGAAAGTTGGAGAACAACTTTCGATCCTACAATCTGTGAATGGTGTTACAGCGAATGTATAATTCCTTTGTCACTGATATCCCAAATGAACTCGAGGCATGGAACAATCATCCTGTCAACGTTCATTCACTTTCTTGATCTCAAAGCAGACTGAACGAGATATGTATGACATCAATATCACATACTGATTCACACATGCGTGTGCACGCCTATTTCAATCCTACTCATCAAGTGACCTTAGATATCAAACTCCCTCAGGAGGGACAAATCCCATATCTATCACTCACCCCTCAAAAGCCCCATGTGTCAAAGCCACCCAATCATCACCTTTATAACAACCCATGTTTTAGGACTACGTTTGATGATGTCAAAGTGTGCCCAACGACATGTGTTGAGTGTAGTGATTTCAGGTTAAAGAATTACACTCACCACCATCACTGTGAGTACTGACTGTGACTACCATGTCATGGTTCCATGTGTCAAACTCACGGTGGGTCTGTCCGGTACACTTGTTCTCTAACAAGTACCTATGTGTTTGGTTTGATATCTCTATATCATGACTAATGAGATTCTGTCATCAACCAAAACCACAATCTAGTCTTGTGTGTCATTGTTGTCTATCTACCTTCCACAATGACATCTGACTAGGGACATAACAAGAATGTACAAACTCTTAGCATCCGTATGATCTCATTGTTTAGGTCCTGAACCTGAAGGCATACATCATTGAGACTGTCACTCTCTAGACATTCAATTTGTTCTATCACTATCTCATATGACTAAACCAGAAAGAATTGGAAGCTTGCCTTTGATGTTTATCAAATCAATCTTAATGTATCCCACCAATCATCCCATGATTGGCTCTCAGGGCATACATACCAACAGACTCCCACTTGCACTGTGAGCTAATCACCCTTGAATCATATTCATAGTGATCTTTAAACATGTCCCACATGTTACTGTGCTCTAGTGCGAACATAGTGAGTTATGGCAACACCTTGCCAAAGTGAGTTTAAATTGCATGTCTCTCATCTCTTCGTTGTACGTCATACATATGAGATGGAGTTGTCATAATATGCGATGTAGTATTCCTTTGCTAACCTTTAGCCGCATTGCATGATCAAGGATTCCATACTTGTCATCAATGAGCGGAATATCTATAAGTTCATCTCATGAACTTCTAGATCCATATAGTATCCACTGTTGTTCTCTAACGCATAGATACTTGGAATTTCCTTTTTAAATGGTTTTATTGGAACACTTCCAATTATCAACAAACTTTCACTTTTATATATCCTATATATATTTTGCGATTAATTTTCTGTCCTTTCGAAAGTTCGCATCAATGTAACTCTTTACATTGAACTCTTCCTTATCTCCATATAACTAGTACTTCACAAGTACTTATCAAGTTCTCATGGTATTCTAGTAACCCTTATTGGAAGTAGACAAACATCCACTCATCATGTCTCACATACGAGTTATCAGGATGAGCACATCATATTGCCATGTCCTACATACAAGATGATGAATGCATTTTGTTCTTGCCATGCAAGATAATGGGATGATTACATACATGATAGATCCATATCTATTCTTAGTGTTCCCATTCTTCATAAGAATTGGACACTTGGCCTTGGGATACTAACTCCATGTAACATGGACAAGTTTTCTCCCACTGAATCTGTGCATACTAAACCCTTCAGTACATATTGCCAATGTATGCTTTCTATTTTTCAGGTCAAGAGGTTTTTCGAGAACTATCTCTATAGATCTCTATTCCTATCACATAGGAACATCTCTATCTTCCTTAAAGATAATTTCCACTTTTCGATTTCCATTCTAGAACATTTCCATTTCACATCAACATGTGGAATGTGAACACTCTCCCACTAAAACACAGATCCCTTCTTTATCTTTGACATATCAGTCAAACCCTTTGACTATATCATCAAAGTAAAGATCCAATTCTGAGTTGCTTGTACTCAATCAATCACATTGATTAGTCCATTGTAACTTATAGACTTCATTTGTATTAGTGGATTCATAAACCTTATAGGTTGTGTCATGTACACATCCTTGTTTTATTCCTCATAGGAATGCGGTTTTAGTATCCATATGCCAAATGTCTTAGTCATTAAGTTGCAATCAACAAGCATCATCCTTCTAAAAATGTTATCCATGTGTCTTAACACTTAAGACTCATTTGCACTTATGGATTTCATCCAATGAGTGCTACCATCAAGGTCATACCTTATGGTTCACATGGATGTCATTTAGGATGTAATGGTCATAAACCATAACTCAAAATCTGGTTTCTCATATTCATCTAGATAGTTGACTCATCACATGACCAACTCATCATATAGATAATTGAGGTGTATCTGTTAAGGATATAAGAACTCACAACTCCTTGTGATTCTTAATGTCCTTTATTAGTGTGGGGTATTCTTTTATTAAGAAGAATTCAGTTATTTGATAATCATTCTCTAACTCCTTAGAGTATGATTCCTTCTTGATTTAGACATCACCATGCCTTAATCATGAGTTCACTATCATAATCACTCATAAGGATCTCAAACATTTGGTGCAAGTATTTCATTCATTGATCTCATTAAGAATTAACACTTTACCAAATTTGCACTTCATCTATGATAATCTTGAACACTTCAAGATATTCATATTGGTATTTCTCTAAACACCATTTGAAGTATTAGCATTTGTTCCAATAGGTATGTAAATACATCACTTGTATTATACCTAATAGGATAATCATTCTCCCACTACCATTAGTGAAGATTGATTAATCATGTCCAATATATTCATGTCTCTTACTGGTTCTCTAACCAAAAGAGTCTAGATTTATCCATCTCATGGAAACTAGAAATGAATTTCTCATGATTGATGCTAATTTGATTGTTTGAGTTATCAATAACTTTAGGTATCATTTTATCTTATGCATACCATGTATCACAATATAAATAAGGCATTGCCACAAAGATCATATCTTTAAGATTGAAACATCAACTTTATTAATTTCCATCATTGTCATACAATATGCAAAAATAAAGTGTTTCTATCTATTGGCAATATATGAAATAGCAGTTCTCAACTTTATTTCATGCCCTTTAGGCTGAAATAAACTGAAAGATACTCCTATCTATGGTAGCAACACTTGCTCCAATGATGGGTACTTCTTTCTTGGTCCTTTCACAAAGGCCATCACTTCTTTGTGGATCTTGCATATCATATATGATAGATCCATATCTTGGTATCATATACCTTAGATAAAGAAGCGATTCACTTCATGATACCTTAGGTGGAGATCTCCATCCCCTCCTTCATCTTCTTTTGTTCTTCTAGATATAGATGGCAATTCCCTCATACACCCTTTCCCCATGTGCCTTGAGGCTAAAGACGGCTTGGATTACTGGCTAGCATCAGAACACTTCTTTGCTTTGCCTTTATCCTTGCCCTTAAGAATTACCTTTTCTTTGATCACATCAAAGATTATGGTTTGTCTTTCTTCATCTTTGCCTCTACTATCCTCAACATGTCCAACAACTCTGTCAACGCTTGTCAAAGTTGTTCATGTTGTAGCTTGTCATGAATTGTATGATTCTCGCAACATTTGCAGTATCATACCAATAGCCAACTCTTGGCTCAGAGGGAATCCTTCTTAGTCAGGTTTTCCACATACCCAATCACATTGAGTGTGTGAATACCTTGTTGGATCTCCTTCTGTCATGACATACTAGGACAGTGTCTTGGAGACATCATATGTCTCATGTTGTCTCTGCAACTCATAGTTCAGAGAACGCAACATCAAGCACTCCTCATCAATGTCATCCTCGATATGCTTCCATACGCATACTTTCAGCCATTGATGTGGTGGGATCGAGTTCATCTGGTTCTGGTATAACTAGGACTTAGAGCTTTCTCTCTTTGATTGTGAACGCTTCTCAACGTCCTAACCAATCGTGGAATTATTCCCATTTAATTTGTTGGTCACAAAGACCGATCGCAAATAAAGTGATTTGTTGATTAACCATTTATTTTAACAAAAGTAAATATATGCAATTTTTAGTCCAAAACTCTTTTTGACTTGTTTGATTGATTTGAAAAGTTGACGATAAAATTAGGCCTTTAATTAATTATCGCTCCCACTATTTTACTTCAAATTGATAGCCCTCACCATCAATTCAGAAGATTGCAGCGTACAACCTTCTAGTGGGCAAGATCGTGAAATCCTCTAAGTCATGGACCAGCTTGGGTTGTCACCCACAACTTAGATCTCTCAGGTAGGCAACTCTTGCCAATTGCATCATATGAAACTCTTGATAAGATGTCATATGCAACTCCTTGCCATGATCATCTCCATGCTTCAAGGTGCTAGATCCTATCTAGGTCACCTTGTTAAGTCTGACCCAAAGAAAACACGATGAATATGCACCCTGCTAGGCCAGACCCACACATTCATCCTTCACGCTTCCACGAGATAGACGGTGCACCACGCTAGGGCGTGCCCACACTTGGTCGTTCAAGCTTTTCACGTGTGTCGCATTTGGAAGGCATCTAAAACTTAATATTTAATGAGGCATTTGGTTTTATATACATATACATATCCAATCACCACAATACATAGTACGTATCATATACATGCTATATCCCACAGAAAACATGCGAAATGATAAAAGCAATGATTATGACCATCCTAATGTGATTCCTCGAGCCAAGAGGAATCACAGTCATCTAGGTCTACATCACATGCAACATGTCCAAGATGAACTCTGTGCTTTGCCTTTCTGGGTTTGATCTCATCACATGAATGATCGGCTCACCATCAGGCCGGTCGGCTGGGTGCCACCAGCCGATCGGTTGGCTCCTCCAACCGATCGGTTCGCCTAGTCATCGTGCATCTCATCATGGCTGCCACCCGCTCGTCTCATTCCTCAAACCAGTCATCAACCGATCGGCTCACTCCTTGAACCGATCGTCTCGAACGTCAACCGATCGGTTCACGCCTTGAACCGATCGTCTCAACTGTCGTCAGGATGTCCTCCGTTCTTTGACATAAAAGGAAATAAAATTCTATCCAATTTTACATTGTAAAAGGAGAAACATCGAGTTACATTCGAGGGGAGCAAAGGTAGGAAAGAAATCTCAAATTATTTCGAGTTACATCAGGAATAGGAGAAGGAAGATCGGTGCACAGACCGAGATGCAAGCAACCACATACAACCATACATAGATAGGGTTTATTGGCCATAACCACGCTATACATCCACCACAAAACTCGTTTAAGGGCGACGCGTATCGAGTGAATTCATAATACATATCATATATGTAAATTGGGATTTGTGGATTTAGGATTGGACATGCATAAAGCCAATTTTATTCGCATCGTATGCAATAAATAAAGGCGACAAACCAAAATCGATCATATCGATAATCCTAAAGTATAGAGCAGTTGACGTGGCTCTGATACCACTGTTGGGTTTTAGGGGAGGCAGAGAAGGCAGCGGAAACAAAAATTTTCCTCCCCCAAACCCAGAACAAGGAAACACGTCAACATCTATACAATAGGAAAGGATGGTTTGTGGAATCATACCTTGTACCGAGGCTTGCTCGGCGACAATACCTCGCGGCTTGTGCTATCTTCACCTCCGGTCTTGGACTGTGTCTGTGCAGCTCCTGGTCACACCGAGACTGACGACTCCTGGTCTCACCGAGACTGTTGGGATTGACAGCTATCCTCCGAGCGGCAGAAGCCTCTCGCCTCTGAAGTAGTCCACACAGACCACCTGGAACTCCAATCTCCTTGTCCCACAAGGAATTGGAAGGAGTCGCACCCTCCTATCAGCGTACTAGTTGCCAACACACTCTCCTGCCACCAATTGCTTTCTGCAGTGGTTTTTCCCTTGCTGTGCCTCCCTTATCGGGTAGCACTTGCTTGAGCTCTCTCTCGGTTATCAAAACTAGAGAGAACGACAACTTCACAGAGCAACTGGTTGCACTGAGTTGTACTTTTAGAAGCCCCCAATACCCCTATATATAGGAGGGTCATGGGATAAGGTTCTCCATCCCGGGCAATGCGGGACTAAAAGCAGGAGTAGAAGGGTTCGAGATTTTCCACAAAAACAACCAACTCGCAACCTGAACTGATCGTTTCACAACTGAAATGGTCAGTTGGGGACCTGAGCCGATCGGTTGACACCTCAACCGATCGGTTAGGACACCTCAACTAGTCGGTTCACTTCGGAACCGGTCGGTTCGTGGTCCTGGTCAGTTCTCGATTGACTTTCCATCTTTTGTTTCTAATTGGTATTAAATACCAATCCTTGTTCCAATCAAATTGGGCAAATGAAATGAAAGGAAAATTCTCACCAATCCTACTTTCCCAACTTGCTCGGTTGCACCAGTTGAACCGATCGTTTCAACACTTGAAGCAATCGTTTCACCCTGTCCATGAGCCGATCGACTCACCACTTGAGCCGACCGGTTCACCAAGCTGATCCGATCAGTTCATCACATGAGCCGATCGGTTGGGAGTGCAGATTGTGTAGAAATAGTCAATTGCGATTTCAATCAATCTGATACTCCAATCAATCAATCCAACACCTTGAACATCATGATACTGAGCTATCAATTGATTGAGTGTTTAATTGAACTACTAAACTCATTTAGTAATCAATCTAAACATTGTTTGTGGACAAAACTCCTCTTCCAGGTTAAATCCTATGTGTGTGACCCTACAGGTCCATTTCACGTTGGCAGTGAAAGTCCATAACACTTATGACTTCACAAGCAAAGAGAGGTGCCTAGTCACACATCAGTGCTACCCAAGTGAAATAGAAAGTTGGAGAACAACTTTCAATCCTACAATCCGTGAATGGTGTTACAATGAATGTATAATTCCTTTGTCACTGATATCTCGAATGAACTCGAGGCATGGAACAGTCATCCTGTCAACGTTCATTCACTTTCTTGATCTTAGAGCAGATTGAACGAGATATGTATGACATCAATATCACATATTGATTCACACATGCGTGTGCATGCCTATTTCAATCCTAATCATCAAGTGACCTTGGATATCAAACTCCCTCAGGAGGGACAAATCCCATATCTATCACTCACCCCTCAAAAGCCCCATGTGTCAAAGCCACCCAATCATCACCTTTATAACAAACCATGTTTCAGGACTACGTTTGATGATGTCAAAGTGTGCCCAATGACATGTGTTGAGTGTAGTGATTTGAGGTCAAAGAATCACACTCACCACCATCATTGTGAGTACTGACTGTGACTACCATGTCATGGTTCCATGTCTAAACTCACGGTGGGTCTGTCTGGTACACTTGTTCTCTAACAAGTACCTATGTGTTTGGTTTGATATCTCTATATCATGACTAATGAGATTCTGTCATCAACCAACACCACAATCTAGTCTTGTGTGTCATTGCTGTCTATCTACCTTCCACAATGACATCCGACTAGGGACATAACAAGAATGTACATACTCTTAGTATCCGTATGATCTCATCGTTCAGGTCCTGAACCTGAAGGCATACGTCATTGAGTACTGTCACTCTCTAGACATTCAATATGTTCTATCACTATCTCATATGACTGAACCAGAAAGAATTGGAAGCTTGCCTTTGATGTTTATCAAATCAATCTTAATGTATCCCACCAATCATCCCATGATTGGCTCTCAGGGCATACATACCAACAGTTCACTAATGAATTTCATCCTTCTAATATGTCCATGTATCTCTTGCCATTTTACTTCCAACAACTCACTCAAGCAAATATTTAGCACTCTAGAGTTGTACCTTCTAAATCAGAAATTTGGAAAATCATCAAGAAACTTCACCCTTATGATGGTATGGGGGACAACAGAGTGGATACTTCTATGATTCAAAATAATTGTAATATTGTTAGGGTCTATCATTAAGACTGTGCATGATGTTTTGAGAGTAGTTCTTTGCCTGAGCACATGAAGGAGATGTCTTGAGAGCAGTCCTTTGCTTAAGCACGTAGGGGATCTAGTACTAATTCCCATCCCCAATGGTAGAAAACTAGAGAAATTCAACCAAATGATATCAATCTCTTTAAATAAATTTTACCTCACGATCGCTTCCAAGATTGCAATTGAATGAGTAAAATTCCATTTAAAGAAATGGATTTTGATCAATCAAAATAGATTTGTTACTACAAGAAGAATCACTAATAATATGAAACTCACTTAGGAATTTATCCACAATAGGAGAAGAAAAGGAGATGCTTCTCGTATCTATGATGATTGACATGTATAAAGCTTATGACTAAACTTCCTAGGTTACAGTCTTGATACTATCTATACGGAGGGGTGGAAAATTTGCATTGTTAATTACACTTGAATGCTATTACAAGTGGAAATACTAACATTATATATAATGGGGGAGAAGTTGTATTCCTTTAATGTGTGTAGGGGTTGAGGCAATAAGATTCTCTATCTCCTTATTTCTTGGTCATGTGCATGAAATGACTAAGCTGGATGATAGATAATAGGGTGAGGCTAGGGTATTGGAAAGCCATTATGATATAGAATAAAGGGCATGGTATTTCTCATATATGATTCACATATGACATCATTTTCTTCACAAGCTAACACTTAATAGATGATGGAAATAATTGATTGTTTCAACTCTTCAAGCACACTGCTTGATAAGTAATCTCAAAGAATAAGACTAGAGTCTTCATCTCTAAAGTTGTCCATGGACAAATGTATCTTGATATATATAGTCTAGGAATATCTACATGAATAATTGGTTGAAACATCTTAGAGTTCCTATCATACATCATAGTGTGTCAAAGGATACAGATGCTGAAGTGTTGTGTAAGGTGGAGAATGAAGTTAATGAGAAAAATAATCATACCCTATACTTTATTGGCCAAGTATGCTAGGACAAATTAGTTCTAAGAACCATTCCAAACTACACCCATGTAGACTCTTCTCTTCTGAGCACCATGTATGAAAAAATGACATGGTTTTACAATACTTCATTTGGGATGGGGAGCTACAAAATCGACCCTATAACCATCAAAAATTGGAAAATTGGAACTATCAACATTCATGAAGAAGGTATGGGGTTAAAGACTATGAGGCATGGAAATGATACTATGATAGAGGGGAAATTTCTATCTCTTTAATGTTTGTCCCCTCTTTCACTACCTTATCTTATTCCTTACTCTAGCCTAGGTTTTATGATTGAATGTATTTTGATGATAATTGGATTATTCTTATGTAGTTGTGTTCCGTGGTAGCACACAATGGAGTTCAAAATCTTATTTTCAACAATTATAATATCATCGTCTTCATATCTACTTTGATCTCATTAGTACATCTTTCAAGAATAATTTTGTATGCATATGTAGAGGATGATCTCTTATTTCAAACTCATAAATTGTCACTCAATTTTGAGGTCAGAGGAGGGAGTTAAGCCCATGCGAAGTTGTGGGATCCAAACCCTATTTTATTATCCTTTTTTTTAGGTTTGGGGCTGTCGGTAGGTATAAAGGCATGCATGGCCCATGGTCCTCCTTTTCTTTCCCGTTGCCGCTTTCCCACCCAGAACCCTTGCACATCATCTAATCAGTGTGTTGCTATCCCATTGTAAACACAATAGAAGTTGGACCATCATCCACCATGCATCAACCTCCTCTACAAGGCTTCTCTTACAATTCACCAGGACTTGTTTCCAGTCCCTCTACTCTCCCCCTCTAATCACCTTGATTTCTTTTGACCACCTAACCTATGCCCAATGCTAATGGATGTGTAATGCAGTCACGTGAGGTATTTAGGTTTTTCTCTCCTCTTTTTACACCCCTAGGAAACATAAACTTATAAACCCTAACTACCTCTCTCCTCATGTGCTTGTCACCTATAAATACAACCCTAAATATTCAATCTCTTAATATTTCTCTTTATTCCTTCACTTGACCTAAAACCCACTTCTGTAGCCTTGCGACAACCACCACCTCTTGCGCTAGGTTGGAAACCCAAGTGCAAGGTAGAAGATGAACCATAAGGAGGTAGATTGAGGGTAAACGACCATGATCACAAAGAATACGAGCAATATTTTTCCCTCTCTCCATCACTCTCACACTCTAACCTTCCCTCTTCCATGTGGGGATCATGCATATAATGTAACCCATCAACATGCCACCCAAATCTGCATCATGCACACATCCTCATCCTCACCCTCTCTTTCTCTCTCTCTCCCTCACCCTCTCTCTCTCTCAAATGTAGACCTTGTGGGCATCTCCCTCACTCACAAAGTAACCTGCAACCCCCCAGACCCACAACCTCAGCCATGTAGCAGCAAGCCCGAGCTCATTCTCTGATCCCAACTATAGGCAAATATGGCTACAATGCAGGCAGTGGAATTTAAAAATTTATGTACTATATTCCCCATGATCAGTAGATCGTGTCAATAACTATATTGTGGGAAGGATGGTTTTAAGGATATACCTAGTCTTGGAGCAAGTCTAGTGACATCTCTCATCATGCTTGATGCGTAACTGTCTTGAATGGTATATGTGCAACTCCTTGTTGCACTGGGACTTGTCTGACTGATTCTCCCTCTGAGATGCACTTCAGACAATAGGATTACTGCAACTCCTCCTGGTCATACTAGAGACTGTATCTACAAACGTCTTCTTCTCCAACAACTCCTCTTGTTAGGGACTGTTGCCTGAAGTTGTCCTCCAAGTGACAGAAAACAACCACTGTCCTCTATGGTATCCACACGGACCGCCTAGAACTCCTGTCATCCTTCTAGAATGGATAGGAAGGAGTTGTACCTCCCATTGGTGTACTATTCACCAAATTTATCTCCCACGACAATAATCTCATTTACTCTTTCCCTTTCAATCCCTCCCTAGTCAGGTAGTACTTGCTTGGGTTCTTGTAGTTACCACAACCAAATAGGACAATGTTTGTCAGGGTAACTATTTTTCAATTATCTATGTTGTACTCTGGGAAGCCCCCAATACCCCTCTATTTATAGGCGGGGTTTGGATCCAGGTTCCCAGTCTATGTTGTACTATGGGAAGCCCCCAATACCCCTCTATTTATAGGCAGGGTTTGGATCTAGGTTCCCAGTCTATGTGGGAGTGGAAGGGACCGGAATATCTTGAATTTGTTTTGCAACAATTCTGAAACTTTGCAACCTGCAGTAGCCGAAACAATCATTTTGTAGTTTCCTAGTTGTACACGAATTTGGAAAATCAACTCCCTTCAATGTTAGACATTGATTTCCTTGTAAAAAAAAATCAAAAAAAAGTCTAGAACCTTACTTGACCGAAATGGACCATCTCGCCCATGCAAGATGGTTGTCGCGGTCACCTAGATAGTCATATGATGACCCAAGTCGAGCCAGTTTGGTTGGGTCAGTTTGTTCCATGCCAATTTAAACTAAAAACCAGGTCTGAGAGCCTGACGCTTGTCTCAACACTTGAGACGACCGTGTGGCACTTCTAGACGATCGTCTCAACACTTGAGATGGGTGTTTGGCAGTACTATCATCTTGTTTGTTGCGTGAATCAAATGCCTAAACACTTTAGTACTTAATTAAAATGTCATTCAAGATCTAAACTCCTCTTCTAGGTCGAGACCTGTGTTTGTAACCCTATAGGTCCCATATCCATTGGCAGTGAATGCCCATAACAACTTATGATATCACAAGTATAGAGTGATGCCTAGTCGCAAATAAATGCTACCCAAGTGAATGGAAAGTTGGATAATAAATTCAACCTACAATCTGTGTATGGGGCTGCAATGTTTGTATAGTTCCTTTGTCACTAATATCCAGATTGAGCTAGAGGCATGGAGCAGTCACCCTCATTATTATTCAATCTTATTTCTTAAAAAAGAGCCACTGTTTGAGATATATGTAAGCTCAACACATTGATTTACATGTACATGGCCATGTATTTTTTCTATCTTGCTAATCAAGAGGCCAAGGATACCATGCTCCCATTAGAGGGACAAATCCCATATATACCACTCACAATCAATCCCCATGTGTCAAAGCCACCCAACTATCACCATTATAACAACCCATGTTTTAGGGCTGTATTTAAGGATGTGAAATTTTATCTAACGACATATGATAAGTGCACTAATTTCAGGTCTAAGAACCACAAATGCCATCATCACTGTGAGGGCCGACTATGACTTCAATGATGATGGCTTCCATGTGTCAATCTCATAGTGGGTATGTCCAATGTCCTATTCTCTAACATGTATCAATGTGCTTGGTTTCATATAGCCATATCATGACCAATGAGACTCAGTCATCAACCAACTAACACTCTGATCTTGTGTGTTATTATTGTACCTTCCACAATAACAATCGATCAGGGACATAATGAGAATATGTATATGTACTCTTAACATCCGTATGATCTCATTTCTCAAGTCTAATACTTGAAGACATACATCATGTAATAATATTATTCTCTACAAATTTGTTATGTTATTCTATTATCTCATAAATGAAAAAACAAAATAAATTGGAAGCTTGTCTTTACTGATAATCAAATTGTTTACATTTATGCCATTTCAATCATCACATGATTGCCTCTCAGGGCATACATACCAATAGAACCCCACTTGTAGTTAGAGAAAATCACCTACAAATCGTATTCCAAGTGATTTTACATGTCCATCATGCTTTTCCTATGAAAGTGCATTTTTTAAGGGGTCAAAAATATTGTTGTCAGTTGGTACTTTGCAAATCTTTACATCTCCCCACTGTATGGTTTGTCGTATGAGATGATACCGCCTTTGTATATGCTTTGAGAGATGATGTGATTTGGATTCCTTATCTTGTGAAATATCTCCTTTGTTGTCACAATATAGCTTCATTGGCTCGCTGATTCTTGGAACGACCCCAAGTTCTGTGATGAACTTCTTCATCCAAACAACATCCTTTGCTACACTTGATGCAGAAAT
Source organism: Alisma plantago-aquatica (assembly GCA_963693085.1). Classification (NCBI taxonomy): domain Eukaryota; kingdom Viridiplantae; phylum Streptophyta; class Magnoliopsida; order Alismatales; family Alismataceae; genus Alisma; species Alisma plantago-aquatica. Next base: position 1,111,792,845 of record OY856409.1, on the reverse strand, counting down.
ATACTCGGCCTCTGTTTTATAATCAACAACAGTTTCTTACTTGAAACTCTTCTTCTTCTGAATATGTAGTCAAACTCACTCTCCATGCATTTTTTGCCCAGTTCACCAGGTTCTACCACTGCAGGGCCCTATTGTACTTGACTAGCAAGAAAATTGGGACAGATTTCGCATGACTCAAGTAGATTCCCCAAAAACCAGCAAGAGCTTCCCCACTCTTCTTTGACCTGTTGGAATGACAAATTTGCTGGACTGACACTAACACTGAGAGACGAAGGGGAGAGAATGGGAGGAAATACATAGATCTTGATAATGACTTGTAATCATCTTGATCAGTCCAGAAGCTTGCATTGGTGTAACCTTTTACCATCAACTTCTCCTATCCGTCGTAGACCAAGAACTAATCCTTAGTCCTTATCAAGTACTTGAGGATGTTCTTCATGGCTATCCAGTGAGCATCACATGGATCTGACGGATATCTACTCATCATGCTCAAGGCATACTATGATGAGGTGAATTTTCTATATTCTTTTATATCTTTTCTTTTATAGTATTTCAACTATAAAACCTAGTTTCAAAGAGTGATATCTTGACCAATAAAAGTTTTGATTTTTGAACTCAAACTTTACCAACATCTAGGGATTACAATGATGAAGCTACATTTCAAATTTCATAGAAATATGATACTACTAGATCTCCCGACAATTTTTCAAAGAATCATATAATGTCTCACTTCAGTCACATTTACATGATTTAGAACTTTGATTGTGATGTCGCATTCATCAATCAACCTTGTCACATGGATGTATGACTCATCTATCCACAGGTCACCCTCTGGGCACCATCGTATCTACCCATGTGTGCTATCACAGATCTAGGGAGGATCGGAAGGTTGAGGAGTCACCCTCAACCTCCGCCCAGTCTGTAGGAATGTGGCTATAGGCAACAACAATGAACACTGACCATGACTCCCCTCTCTGACCTTTCTCATAGAAAACTGACCTAGGAATTGCCTCCTCCTCATCACCATGAACTCGCCAACCCTTCGTACAACCTCCAAAGAAGCCTAGAACCACCTCCACCATAACTCCAACAACTGCCCTCTCCATTGCACCCAAATCAAATTGGTCTTTCTATGCTCTATCCTCCTCTCACCTATATAAAACATCTGCAAGCATCACATGGATGCCTTTCATCTCTTCCTCCCTCCAATTTGTCTGAACATAGCACCAATGACTCCACCCTCAATGTAACTCACTCCTATCAACTCCTCTTCAGTGTAACTACTGATCAGGCAGCCACCACCTTCACCACTACTATTCAACCCTCCCTCTATCTTTGAGGTGCTCCCAGCTACCTCAATGACACCTCAGGAAAGCTTAGAACCTCCTAAAACAAGCCAGCCTGCCCCTTCTTCTCTAATAATAATGACCTGCTCCAACCACCTTGACATCGCATCACTCTAGAGGGATCCATCCGTCGATATATTGCCGCACTGACCCAGAATGACCCTGCGAAGGTGACCACGAGATCACTCTTGCATGAGAAGCCTCCTCCTACCTTCCCAAGATTGCAGGAGTTGTGGCCGAGCTAGCAAGTAGTTGAGATAGAAGACGAAAAGAGGACCCCCTTTGTTGACTGGATCCAACCTGGACCAGTAAGGTAAATCCATGCCAGCCTTCTAAATTCTATTGCGCAAAATCTCACCACCGTTCGATCTTCAAATGAACAGTCCAATTTTTTCCCTTTTCATTTGTTTATCCTCTATTTTTGATAATCGCATGATAATACTTTGATCTTGGAAAATCATTATAAATAGTAGGATTATTGGAAAAATACAAACTAGAACTCTATTTTGATAGAAAAGTTATGAGGATCATGAATATGACCTCAGTTAACCCTAAATTTGACTTGTAAAAATGCTCATGTTCAAATATGGTTTTACCTTATTTAATAATTCAAAAAATATTCATGCAAAGATAAATCACCAAAATCCTCCTTCTCTCTCCTACGCATACCAAGATGATTATCATATGTTCATTTCTATTTAATGTGACTCATATATCAGAAAAGGAATTTAATACTCTTTTCCACCTTATTTGTTTACCAAAATTATTATAAATATCGATCATGATCTAAAGACCACCAAAATTATATGGAAATCATAATCTGACATGATACTTTCAAATATGGGCTTAGATCCATACTCCATGACTCATACTCTACTCATGACCCTAACTAAGAAAAAAAACCACTTTTTACTCTTTGAGAATAAAAGAATGAAGTTTCCAATATATCTAATCAGTACCAAATCTCTCATAATTTTAGGAATACAAAGGTACCAGTGAGGAGCATCTCTGGACTCCTCACTTCTGAGTAGAAGGTACGATTTGCCTCTTGGCTTACTAAAGAGTATGGTTGTATTATACATGTAAGATACTTGGTATATGATATTGTTTGAAATAAACATATATGTATGATCAATTTTAGTGATATTCCTCTATATGTATATTACAAAACCTGAACATAATTTATCTCATCCATTATATCAAAAGCAATTCAACTCTTTGGTAGTAAAGTGCTGGAAAATAAAGTACCTTAACTCTTTGGTAGTAAAGTGCTTGAAAGTGATCCAACTCTTTGGTAGTATATCACATTGTAAAATGATCCAACTCTTTGGTAATAGATCATAAGGTCTTAATGCATTCAACTCTCAGGTAGTAAATGCATGGATGGTATAATGGAGAATACATTTAAAATATGAGTTCCTTTTATTAATGACCATTTCTTGTAAAATGCTTTTATTATTCATACTACTGCCAAGTATTAGTTTTATCTTAATGCCAAGTCTTGTAATGAGTGGTATATTTAAAAACACATAGGCGTACTTAGTTGGAAAACTCCTACCAATTTTCTCTATTATTTTATATCTTTTGTTATATATATAGTATTTAAACTCTAAGACCCTAGTTTCAAAGAGTGATATATTTACCAATCAAATTTTTGATTTTCGAGCTCAAACTTTACCAACATCTAGGGATTAATACGACGAAGCTACGTTTCAAATCTCATATCAATCTGATACTCCTAGCTCTCCCTAAAATTTTTCAAAGAATCATATAATGTCTCACTTTAATCACATTTACATGATTTAGAACTTTGATTTTAATGCCGCATTCACCAATCAACCTTGTCAAGCAGATGTATGACTCATCTATGTATGGGTCACCCTCTGGGCATCATCTTAGCTGCCCATGTGTGCTCCCACGGATCCATGGAGGATTGGATGGATGAGGCATCACCCTCAACCTCCGCCTGGTCTGTAGGATTGTGGATACATGTGATGACAATGAACGCTGACCATGACTCCCCTCTCTGGCCTTTCTCGTGGAAAACCAACCAAGGTGTTGCCTCCTCCTCATCACCATGGACTCGCCAACCCCTCGCACGACCTCTAGAGAAGCCTAGAACCACTACCACGACTAACTATGGCAACTTCCCTCTCCAACATGCCCAAATCAAATTGGTTTTTCCGCCCTCTGTCCTCCTCTTGCCTATATAACACATCCACAAGCATTGTGTGGATGTCTTTCATCTCTTACTCCCTCCAATTCATCTGAACATAGCCCTGATGACCCCACCCTCAATGTAACTCACTTTGATCAGCTTCTCCTCAGCATAACTACTGATCATGCAGCCACCACCATCAACACTCCTCTTCAACCCTTCCTCTAGCCTCAAGGTGTTCCCAGGTACATCAACAATGCCACAGGAAGGCTCACAACCTTATGAAACAAGCCAACTTCTCCCTTCTCTGTGAATGTGACCTGCTCCAACCACCTCGGTGTCGCATCAATCCAGAGGGAACCAGCCATTGAGATCTTCCTTCCATGACCCGAAACAACCTACGAAGGTGACCACGAGATCACTCTTGCACAAGAAGCCTCCTCCTGCATTCCTGAGCTCATCAGAGTTGTAGCTGAGCAAGCAAGCAAATGAGATAAAAGAAGAAAAGAGGTCCCCCTTTGCTGACTGGATCCGACATGGACCAGTAAGGTAAATCCACATAAGCCTTATAAATTCTGTCACATAAAATCTCACCACCATTTGATCTTCAAATCAACAGTCTGATTTGTTTCCCTTTTCATTTGTTTATCATCTATTTTTGATAATTGCAGATAATACCCTAATGTTGGAAAAATCACTGTAGATAGTTGGATTATCGAAAAAATATAAACCAATACTCTATTTTGATCAGAAAATTATGAGGATCCCGAATATGACCTCAGTTAACCCTAAATATGACTTGTATAAATGCTCATGTTCAAATATGGTTTTACCTTGTTTAATTATTCAATAAATATTGGTGTAAAGATAAATCACCACAATACTCCTTCTATCTATTACATGTATCAAGATGATTATCAGATGTTCATTTCTATTTAATGTGACTCAAATATTAGAAAAGGTAGTTATTACTCTTTCAACCTATTTTGTTACCAAAATTGTTATAAATATCAATCATGATCTAAAGACCACCAAAATCATCTAGAAGTACTAATCTGACATGATACTTCCAAATATGGACTCAAAGATTTACTCCATGATCATACTCTACAATCATGACCGTAACTAAGAAAAGAATCACTTTCACTCTTTTCGAATAAAAGAATGAATTTTCCAATATATCTTATTAGTACCAAATCTCTCATAATTTCAGGAATACAACTCTGGATTCCCCACTTCTGAGTAGAAGGTATGCTTTACCTCTTACTTGGATTACTAAAGAGTATGGTTATTATATATGTAGGATGCTTGTCTTGTGATACTATTTGAAATAAACATTTATGTATGATCAATTTCAGTGATATTCCTCTATATGTATATTGCAAAACCTGAACATAATTTATCTCATCCATTATATCAAAAGCATTTCAACTCTTTGGTAGTAAAGTGCTGGGGAATAAAGTACTTCAACTCTTTGGTAGTAAAGTACTTGAAAGTGATCCAACTCTTTGGTAGTAGATCACATTGTAAAATGATCCAACTCTTTGGTAGTGGATCATAAGGCCTTAATACATTCAACTCTTAGGTAGTAAATGCATGGATGATATAATGGAGAATACATTTGAAATATGAGTTCCTTTTGTTAATGAACATTTCTTGTGAAATTATGTTGTTATTCATATTACTGCCAAGTATTAGTTTAATCTTAATGCCAAGTATTGTGTTGAGAGGTATATTTAGAGACATGTATGCGTACTAAGTGCAATATATTATTATATTGTGTCGATGTGTACCAATTTCAAATGCTTTTTATGTATCCTTGCTTGTGATGATGATGATGCAATTTAATATGATGGCTCAACAAAATAAAATCTTTCATGGGGATGCTAAAGTTAAATGGGACTCCTAGTATAGGCTTTACTTCTTCTGCAAGTAGTTTTCTCATGTATTAAGTTTTCTTCCATAGTACTCCTATGCCTTCGGGCCCCTATGTAATTGACACTTGGTTTATTTAAGGAAGTTGTGTTATTTGGTGCGTGTATATACTTGTATGTTTAATCCACTCAGGGACAAGCAATTTTAACTCCTTTGTACACCATTCCCTTTTGGTCTAGAGTGTGGATTGGGGTTAGATTGTTAACCTGTGATAGATGGTATCAGAGCAAGCACATAGGTCAATGTATGTGCATTAAATACCTAGTAACCTTATGTAAACATGAGGTTGCCCATATTTAACAATATGTTGCTAAGGTATCTAGAAGGATACTTGTGGAAGGTTTTGGCATAATCACCCTCAATCCGTCTTCACGATGTATAGGGTTCCCGCCACAAGTAGTCTTCCTGGTTAACACAATTATTGTCAAAGTGAGCACCCGTTATCCTACAGAAATCCATCTTCTCAGCTTTTCTCAATTAAGGACTACCCCAGCCACCCATTTAGTAAATGATACACACTAGCTTCTTATCTATTTTCTGTCTCATGACCATGATCAATGAAATACTCTCTCTATTATGTTGGTAGTTAGGAGAAATGGGAACAACTAAAAGACATGAAGAATTTAAAAAAATCTTTGTGGTTGATAAAACTTTGTTGATTGCATTATGATCTACCTCAAATAATCAACTAAATCATCTTTTGATTTACAAACTTGCAGATACCTCCAAAAACTAGATCCAAGAGAAAGAGGACTAATGCCAGAGGTGGGTATCAGTACTTCATTACCTTCACTGATGACTTCAGTAGGTATGGCTATGTGTACCTGATGAAACATAAGTCAGAAACCCTTGAAAAGTTCAAGGATTTCATGAATGAAGTACAAAACCAACTTGGTAAAAGTATTAAGGCACTTCGATCCGATCGAGGTGGAGAATACTTAAGCCAGGAGTTTGAGGACCTTCTGCGAGCTCGTGGTATTGTATCACAATGGACTCCGCCTGGAACACCACAGCATAATGGTGTGTCTGAAAGAAGGAATCACACATTGTTGGATATGGTGCGATCAATGATGAGTTTTTCTGATCTTCCAATTTCTTTCTGGGGTTATGCTCTTGAAACCGCCACGTTTACACTTAACCGTGTACCATCTAAATTGGTTCAAAAGACACCATATGAGATATGGTATGGGAAGCGTCCCGTTTTGTCTTTTATGAAGATTTGGGGCTGTGAGGCTTACGTCAAGAAAATGTTTCCTGATAAGCTTGGACCCAAATCCGATAAATGTTATTTTGTTGGATATCCCAAGGAAATGAGGGGATATTACTTATACCACCCTACTGACAACAAAGTGTTTGTTACCAGGGATGATGTATTCCTAGAAAGGGAATTTATTTCCAAAGGAAGCAGTGGGAGGAATATAGAGCTTGAAGAGGTTCAAGCCCACCAAGAAAACATTGAACCAGTAGATGTACCAGAGGAAAATGCAGATTCACATGGTGTTGTGGAATCTCAGTCTCCTCAGATAACACAAGGACCTCATAGATCTAGTAGGACCCACCTTGAACCTGAGAGGTTTGGATACCTTGTGACTTAGGAAGGTGGTGAGTTGATCATAGATGATGATCCAACTACCTACGTAGATGCTATGGAGGGACCAGATTCTGAGAAATGGCTTGAGGCCATGAGATCCGAGATGGAATCCATGTACTCCAACAAAGTATGGACTTTGGTGGAACCACCCGAAGGGGTAAAACCCATAGGGTGCAAGTGGGTCTTCAAGAAGAAGACCGAAATGGATGGAAATGTGCAAACTTATAAAGGCAGATTGGTTGCAAAGGGATTTCGACAAGTTCAAGGTGTTGACTATGACGAAACCTTTTCTCCAGTTGCCATGATTAAGTCCATCAGGATCATGCTTGCTATTGCATCTTATTATGACTATGAGATTTGGCAGATGGATGTTAAAACCGCATTCCTTAACAGGAATATAAATGAGGATGTGTACATGACACAACCTAAAGGTTTTATAGATCCAAAGAATGCCAATAAAGTCTATAAGCTGCAAAGGTCAATCTATGGATTGAAGCAAGCATCTCGGAGTTGGAATCTTAGATTTGATGAGGAAGTCAAAGTGTTTGGCTTTATTAAAAATGAAGATGAACCTTGTGTGTACAAGAAGGTTAGTGGGAGATTGACCACATTCCTCATATTGTATGTGGATGACATACTTTTGATGGGGAATGATGTCTTAGCCTTAGAGAAGGTAAAGACTTGGCTTGGGAATACCTTCTCAATGAAGGACTTAGGAGAAGCATCCTACATTCTAGGAATTAAGATATATAGAGATAGATCTAGAAGGCTTCTTGGACTAAGTCAGAGCACGTACATTGACAAAGTGCTGAAGCGGTTCAGCATGGAGAACTCAAAGAGAGGCAACATCCCCATGCTACATGGAGTCACCGTATCTAGAGCTCAATGTCCCCAATCTTGTGAAGAGAGGGAGTGTATGAGTGGAATCCCATATGCATCAGCCATCGGATCCATCATGTACGATATGTTGTGCACACGCCCAGATGTCTCGTATGCTCTCAGCATGACAAGCAGGTACCAGTCAGATCCCGGGGATGCTCACTGGACAGCCGTGAAGAACATCCTCAAGTACTTGCGAAGGACTAAGGATTAGTTTCTTGTTTACGGTGGCGAGGAAGAGCTGGTTGTAAAGGGATACACCGATGCAAGCTTCCAAACCGATAAAGATGATTACAGATCGCAGTCAGGATTTGTGTTTTGCCTTAATAATGGAGCTGTGAGCTGGAAGAGTTCCAAGCAAGAAACAATTGCCAATTCTACTATAGAGGCTGAGTATATTGCTGCTTCACATGCAGCAAAGGAGGCTGTGTGGATCAGGAAGTTCATTTCTGAACTTGGTGTAGTTCCCAGTAGCTGTGATGCAATTGAGCTTTATTGTGACAATAATGGAGCTATTACACAAGCTAAGGAGCCCAGATCACATAAGCGGTCCAAGCACATACTGCGGCGCTTCCATCTCATACGAGAGATTGTACAACGAGGAGATGTGAAGATTTGCAAAGTACCAACTGAAGACAACATAGCTGATCCACTGACTAAGGCCCTTTCTCATCAGAAGCATGATGGTCATGCTAGGTCACAAGGAATGAGATTCCAAGGTGATTGGCTCTAAGTGCAAGTGGGAGTCTGTTGGTATGTATGCCCATAGAGAAAGTCATATGATGATTGTAATGGGATACTTTGTAAATGATTTGAATAATAATAAAGGCAATTTCTGATCTATATGTTTAAACTATTTCTGAGATGATGCTGTAACATGATAGATGTCTAAAGAATGATTTTACTTAATGACGTATGCTTTTGGGTTGAGGACCTAAACGATGAGATCATACGGATGTTAAGAGTATACATTCTTGTTTAGTCCCTAGTCGGTTGTTATTGTGGAAATAACCATAGACATCAATAACACTAAAGACTAGTTTGTGTGTTGGTTGATGACAGAATCTCATTAGTCATGATATAGTGATATCAAACCAAGCACATAGGTACTTGTTAGAGAACAAGGTACCAGACAGACCCACCGTGAGAGTGACACATGGAACCATGACTTGGTAGTCACAGTCAGCTCTCATAGTGATGGTGGTGAGTGTGATTCTTAGACCCGAAATCACTACACTCAACACATGTCGTTGGGTACACTTTGACATCATCAAATGCAGTCCTGAAACATGGGTTGTTATAAAGGTGATGATTGGGTGGCTTTGACACATGGGGCTTTTGAGGGGTGAGTGATAGATATGGGATTTGTCCCTCCTGAGGGAGTTTGATATCCTTGGCCACTTGATGAGTAGGATTGAGAAAGGCATGCGCATGCACGTGTGAATCAATATGTGATATTGATGTCATACACATCTCACTCGGTCTACTCTGAGATCAAGGAAATGAATGAATGTTGATAGGATGACTGTTCCATGCCTCGAGTTCATTCAGGATATCAGTGACAAAGGAATTATACATTCACTGTAACACCATTCATGGATTTTAGGATTGAAAGTTGTTCTCCAACTTTCTATTTCACTTGGGTAGCACTGATGTGTGACTAGGCACCACTCTTTTCTTGTGAAGTCATAAGTGTTATGGACTTTGACTACCAACGTGAAATGGACCTGCAGGGTCACACACATAGGATTTAACCTGGAAGAGGAGTTTTGTACACAAACAATGTTTAGATTGATTACTAAAGGAGTTTAGTAGTTCAATTAAACACTCAATTAATCGATAGCTCAATATCATAATGTTCAAGGTGTTGGACGCATTGATTGGAGTATCGGATTGATTGAAATCGCAATTGACTGATTCTGTACAATCTGCACTCCCAACCGATCAGCTCATGTGATGAACCGATCGGCTGAGCTTGGTGAACCGATCGGCTCAAGTGTTGAGTCGATCGGCTCATGGACAGGGTGAACGATTGTTTCAAGTGTTGAAACGATCGGTTCAAATGTTGCAACCGGGCAAGTTGGGAAAGTAAGATTGGTGAGAATTTTCCTTGCGTTTCACTTGCCCAATTTGATTGGAACAAGGATTGGTATTCGATACCAATTAGAAACAAAACAAGGAAAGTCAATCGGGAACTGATCAGGACCACGAACCGATCGGTTCAGAAGTGAACCGACCGGTTCATGGGTCCCAACCAATCGGTTGATGTGTCAACCGACCGACTCAGCTCCCCAACCGACCGTTTCAGTTGTGAAATGATCGGTTCAGGTTGTGAGTTGGTTGTTTTTTTGTGGAAAATCTTGAACCCTTCTACTCCTGCTTTAGTCCCATATTGTTGGGGACAGAGAACCCTGTCCCATGACCCGCCTATATATAGGGGTATTGGGGGCTTCTCAGAGTACAACTCAGTGCAAGCCAGTTGCTCTGCAAAGTTGTCGTTCTCTTTGGTTTTAGTAACTGAGAGAGCCCGAGCAAGTGCTACCCGAAAAGGGAGGCACAATAAGGGAAAGACAACTGCAGTTGCAACTGGTAGCAGGAGAGTGTGTTGGTGACTAGTACGCCAATAGGAGGGTGCAACTCCTTCCGGTTCCTTGTGCGACAAGGAGATCAGAGTTCTAGGCGGTCTGTGTGGACGACTACAGAGGCGGAAGACCTCTGTCGCTCAGAGGACAACTGTCAATTCTGACAGTCCCGGTGAGACCAAGAGTCTTTAGTCCTGGTGCGACCAGGAGCTGCACAGACACCATCCAAGACCGGAGGTGAAGACCGCTCAAGGCGCGAGGTACTGTCGCCGAGAAAGCTTCGGGACAAGGTATGATTTCACAAACCATCGTTCCTATTGTATAGACTTTGATGCGATTCCTTATGTTCTGGGTTTTGGGGAGAATTTTTTTGTTTCCGCTGCTTCTCTGCCTCCTCTAAAACCCAACAGAAGCAACTTGGGAACTACAAGCGAATGTGGAGTAATGTTTTCCTCTCCTCTTTTAGCAAGTTTAATTTTAAGGACACAATTTCTTTCAAGGTGAGTAGGATGTGATAAGGTGAATTTCTATATTCTTTTACATTTTTTTTGTTTTATAGTATTTCAACACTAAAACCCTAGTTTCAAAGAGTGATATCTTGACCAATCAAAATTTTGATTTTTGAGCTCAAACTTTACCAAAATCTAGGGATTACTATGATGAAGCTACATTTCAAATTTCATATCAATCTAATACTCCTAGCTCTCCCTATAATTTTTTCAAAGAATCATATAATGTATCACTTTAATGTCATTTACATGATTTAGAACTTTGATTTTGATGTCGCATTCATCAATCAACCTTGTCACATGGATGTCTGACTCACCTATCCATGGGTCACCCTTAGGGCACCATCGTAGCTACCCGTGTGTGCACCCACGGATCCAGGGAGGCTCAGATGGATGAGGAGTCATCCTCAACCTCCGCCCAGTCTGCAAGAATGTGGATATAGGTGAGGACAATGAATGCTAACCACGACTCCCCTCTCTAACCTTTTTTGTAGAAAATCGACCGAGGTGTTGCCTCCTCCACATCACCACAGACTCTCCAACCCCTTGAACGACCTCTGGAGAAGCCTGGAACCACCTCCATGACTAACTCTGGCAACTGCCCCCTCCAGTGTGCCCAAATCAAATTGGGATTTCCACCATCTATCCTCCTCTCACCTATATAACACATCCCCAAGCATCGCGTGGATGCCTTTCATCTCTTCCTCCCTCTAATTTGTTTGAATAGAGCCTCGATGACTCCACGCTCAACATAACTTGCTCTGATCAACTCCTCCTTAGCATAACTACTGATCATGCAGTCACCACCTTCACCACTCCTATTCAACCCTTCCTCTAGCCTTGATGTGCTCCCAGCTACATCAATGGTGCATCCAGAAGGCTCAGGCTCAAAACCTCTTGAAACAAGCCAACCTCTCCCTTCTTCTCAGTGGATGCCACCTTCTCCAACCACTTCAGCGTCACATCACTCTAGAGGGAACCATCCATCAAGATATTCCCACCTTGACATGGAACAACCCTAAAAAGGTGATCATGAGATCACTCTTGAATGAGAATCCTCCTCCTAACTTCCCGAGCTTGCTAGATTTGTGGCCAAGCTAGCAAGCAACTTAGACAGAAGAAAAAAAGAGGTCCCCCTTTGCTGGTTGGATCCGACCTATACTAGTAAGGTAAATCCACATCAGTCTTCTAAATTCTTTCACAAAAAATCTCACCACCATCCGATCTTCAAATCAACAGTCTGATTTGTTTCCCTTTTCATTTGTTTATCCTCTATTTTCGATAATTTCCAGATAATACCCTGATCTTGGAAAAATTATTATAAATAGTTTGATTATTGAAAAAATATAAACCAATACTCTATTTTGATTAAAAAATTATGAGGATTGGGAATATGAGCTCAGTTAACCCTAAATGTGATTCATATAAATGCTCATGTTCAAATATGGTTTTACCTTGTTTAATTATTCAAAAAATATATGTGCACAGATAAATCACTAGAATACTTTTTTTGTCTACTACATGTACCACGATGATTATCAGATGTTCATTTCTATTTAATGTGACTCAAATATTAGAAAAGGCAGTTATAACTCTTTTACAACCTATTTTGTTTACCAAAATTGTTATAAATATCAATCATGATCTAAAGATCACCAAAATTGTCTAGAAATCCTACTCTGACATGATACTTCCAAATATGGGTTCAAAGCCATACTCCATGATCATACTCTACATTCCTGACCCTAACTAAGAAAAGAATCACATTTTACTCTTGTAGAATAAAAGAATGAATTTTCCAATATATCTAATTAGTACCAAATCTCTCATAATTTTAGGGATACAAAGGTACCAGTGAGCAACATCTCTGGACTCCCCACTTATGAGTAGAAGGTATGCTTGAACTCTTACTTGGATTACTAAAGAGTATGGTTGTATTACACATGTAAGATACTTGACATATGATATTGTTTGAAATAAACATCTTTGTATGATTATTTTTAGTGATATTGCTCTACATGTATATTGCAAAACCTAAACACGATGTATCTCATCCAATATATCAAAAGCACTTCAACTCTTTGGTAGTAAAGTGCTAGAAAATAAATTACTTCAACTCTTTGGTAGTAAAGTACTTGAAAGTGATCTAAATCTTTGGTAGTAGATCACATTGTAAAATGATCCAACTCTGTAGTAGTAGATCACAAGGACTTAATGCATTCAACTCTCAGGTAGTAAATACATTGATGATATTATGGAGAATACATTTCAAATATGAGTATCTTTTATTAATGAACATTTCTTGTAAAATTCTTTTGTTATTCATACTACTACCAAGTATTATTTTTATCTTAATGCCAAGTCTTGTAATGAGAGGTATTTTTAAAGACACATAGGCGTACTCAATACAATATATTATTATATTGTGCTGATGTGTACCAATTTCAAATGCTTTTTAGGTATCCTTGCTTATTATGATGAAGACACAACTTAATGTGGTGGCTCAGCAAAATCAGATCTTTTAAGGGGATGCTAAAGTCAAATGGGACTCCTTATATAGGCTTTACTTACTTTGCAAGTAGTTTTCTCATGTATTAAGTTTTCTTCTGTAATACGCCTAAGCCTTCGGGCCTCTATGTAATTAATACTTGGTTTATTTAAGAAAAATATATTATTTGGTGCATGTATATACTTGCGTGTTTGATCCACTTAGGGACGTACAATTTAAACTCATTTGTACACCATTTCCTTTTGAGTCTAAAGTGTGGATTGGGGTTAGATTGTTACCTATGATAGAAGGTATCAGAGCAAGCACATAGGTCAATGTATGTGCATTAAATACCTAGTAACCTTATTTAAACATGAGGTCACCCATATTTAACAATATGTTACTGAGGTGTCTAGAAGGATACTTGTGGAAGGTTCTGGCATGATCATCCTCAATCTGTCTTCATAGTAGCTTGGGTTCCCACCACAAGTAATCTTCTTGACTAACACAATTATTATTATAGATAGCACCTGTTATCCTACATAAATCCATCTTCTCATCTTTTCTCAATTAAGGACTACCCTAGCCACCCATTTAGTAAATGATACATACTAGGCTTCTCATCTATTTTCTCTCTTGTGACCATGATCAATGAAATACTCCCTCTATTTTGTGGGTAGTTAGGAGAAATGGGAGCAACTAAAAACATGAAGAATTATAAAAAATATTTGTGGTGGATAAAGCTTTGTAGATTGTATTATGATCTACCTCAAATAATCAACTAAATCATCTTTTGATTTACAAATTTGCAGATTCCTCCAAAAACTACATCTAAGAGAAAGAGGTCTAATGATGAATTTGGTGACAAATCTAACTCAAAACCTAGTAAGACCATGGCTTTAGGTGAATGGGATGAACAAAAGAAGGTGATGTTGGAATGCATGCATGCACTAGCCCTGACGAAAACCAATAATGTCGGTTCCTCGTTTAGGATCAACAATGAAACTACCATTAGTGATTTCTTCAAACTTAAGCCTGAAGCCTTTCATGGAGAACATTTAGGTGAAGTCTTAGATAAAGTTGATGCTTGGATCCTATCTATTAAAAATGCCTTTAGATCCCTTAAATATGCCAAGGAAGATAAAGTCAGTTTTTCAACTTGAAGGATGGACTTAACCATGGACACTGGAGAAAATGTTTCGTCATAGTCAACACTTTGAACTTGTCTAAAACCCTTTGCAACCAATCTACCTTTATAGGTTAGGACCTTTCCATCCATGTTGGTGTTCTTCTTGAAAGCCCACTTTCACCCTATGGGTTTACCACTTCAGGTGGATCCACCAAAGTTCATACTTTGTTGGTATACATGGATACCATCTCAGATGTCATGACCTCAAGCCATTTCTCAAAATTTGGTCCCTCAACAATATCTTTATAGGATATGGGATCATATTCTATGACCAATTCACTATGTTTTTGAGTCACAATATATCCAAATCTCTTAGGTTCAAGGTGTTTCCTATTAGATATACAAGGCTCCTGTGTCACCTGAGGAATTTGAGTCTCCACAACACATTGTGATTCTCTGAGTTCCTCTAGTTCATCTATTAGTTCTATGTTCTCTTTTGGTATTAAACTTCTTTGAGTTCCACTTTCCTCCCATTGATTCCTTTGGAAATGAATTCCTTTTCAAGAAATACAACATTTCTGGCAACAACTATCTTGTTGTCAGTTGGGTGGAATAAGTAGTATCCCCTTGTCTCTTTGGGATATCCAACAAAATAAAATTTATCAGACTTAGGCCAAGATTTTTAGGAAACATTTTGCTAACATAATATTCACA
Source organism: Alisma plantago-aquatica (assembly GCA_963693085.1). Taxonomy (NCBI): domain Eukaryota; kingdom Viridiplantae; phylum Streptophyta; class Magnoliopsida; order Alismatales; family Alismataceae; genus Alisma; species Alisma plantago-aquatica. The sequence continues at coordinate 1,111,777,514 of OY856409.1, read as the reverse complement.
TCCCCAAATATTCATAAAAGACACATCGGGACGTACCCATACCATATCTCATATGGTTCTTTTAAACCAATTTAGATAGTACACAGTTAAGTGTAACCATTGTGATATGTAGAGAAAAACCTGATATAAACAAAACTCATCATTGATCGCACCATATAAAGTAATGTGGGATTCCTTCTTTTTTATACACCATTATGCTATGGTGTTCCAGATGGAGTCCACCGGGATACAATCCTATGGGATCTTGAAAGGTCCTAACTCTTGGCTTAAGTATTCTCCACCTCGATCAGAATGCAGTGCCTTCATACTTTTTCCAAGATGGTTTTGTAGTTCATTCATAAACTCTTTAAACTTTTCAAGAGTTTCTGACTTGTGTCTCATTAGGTAAACATATCCATACCTACCAAAGTCATCAGTAAAGGTAATGAAGTACTTGTACCCACCTCTAAAGATTGTTCTAAAAGGGCCACATACATCAATATGTATGAGTCCTAATAGATCACTAGCCCTTTCACTCTTTCTAGTAAAGGTAGTCTTAGTAATCTTTCCCAAAAAACAAGATTCACATGTCTCTATTGATTCAAGATCAAAAGAGTCTAGATAACCATCTTTATGGAGTCTGGATATGCGTTTATCATTTATGTGCCCCAAACAACAATGCCAAAGGTATATTTGGTTTGATTCATTGAGTTTTTGTCTTTTGGTATTTAAGTTATATACACTTGTCTCTAGATCTATCAGGTATAGACCATAAGACATTGAGGCACTCCCATAAAAGATCTCATCGTTACTAATATAACATCTTCCATTCTTTATAAGAAATTAAAATCCATTCTTGTCTAAACAAAATACAGATATGATGTTTCTATTAATGACATGTACATAATAATAGTTCTCTAACTCTATTACAAGCCCCCTTGGTAGAGATAATTCATAGGTTGCAACTGTGTTGGCCACAACTCTTGCGTCATTGGCAACACATAGTTCAACCTCACCTTTCTCTAAAGGTCTACTTCTTTTCAGATCCTATACATTTGAGAAAATGTGTGATCCACAACTGGTATCTAGTACCCATGATGAGGAAGTAGTGAAGTTAACCTCAATAACGTATACACAAGAAGTAGATGTCTCAGGCCCTTTCTTCCTAGGTTCCCTTATCCTTATCCTAATTTTGAGTGCCCAAGACTTGGACCTTAGCTTATCCAAAGAACGCTTCTTAGCCTTTCCTTTGTCCTTGGACTCAACTCCACTGTCATCATCAAGGATTTTTCCTTCTTAATTTGTGCTTTGAAACCTATTATTAAGAAACTCTGACAGTGATCTAGCCATGTTACTCAAGTGATAACACTCAATAAAATGGCTATATGACTTAGGCAAAGATTGAAAAATCATATCCGTGGCCAAGTCATAACCTAAAGGAAATCCCTATCTCTCAAGATGCTTCATATGCCCAATCATATTGAGCACATGTGGCTCTATTGGATATCCTTCTGTTAGTTTGCACTCAAATAGAGCCTTAGAGACATTATACCTTTCATGCTTATCATTTATGCAACTCATACTTCATAGAACCCATCATAAGGTTCTTGATGTTCACAAAATCATTGGCATGCTTCAAAGAAGCATCCATGTTAGTATTAGGAAATTCAGAGTACATACCAATACTAGTATTTTAGGATCATGCATAACACTTCTCAAGGTCCTAAACCAGTTATGGAAATAAATCTCATTTAATTTATCCAATCACAACACGGATTTGTTTGTCATTTTATTCTACAAGAGAAAATCTGCATTTGTCAAAAACCTTTTTTGATTTGATTTGATTTGACAAGTCAATAATTATGTCTTTAATTAATTATTTGGTTCCACTATTATATTCATATTGATAGACCTCAATATCAATTCGGAATATTGCAACATACACTATTCTAGTGGGTCAAGATCCTGATTTTATCCAAATCATAAGCCAGCTAAGCTGTCACCCACAACTTGATTCTATCAGGTAGGCAACTTTTGCCAATTGCATCATATGCAATTCTTGATAGATGATATGTGAAACTCCTTGCCATAATCATCTACATGCCTCTAGGTGCTTAATTAAATTAAGATCACCTAGTTAAGCCTAACTCGTAAGACAACACAATAGACTATGCCCCCTGCTATGGCAGACCCACATATCTACCATCACACTTCCACGAGATAGACTGTGCTCCATGCTAGGGCATGACCACGCTTGGTGGATCAAACTTTTCATGTGTGCCACTTTATGGAAATCATCTAAGACTTAATATTTTTCTTGAGGGAGTTTGTATAAATATATATACTTTATTCAATCACTACATGTATAGTATGTATCATATACATGTTATATCCCACAATGTAAACATGCAATAAAAAAAGTGACGGCTATGACCAGCCTAATATAATCCCTTAGAGCCACAAGAAATTACATCATCTAGGTCTACATCACATGTAGAGACTTGTTTTTGATGAAGATGTGTGCTTGCCAACTGGGGTTGATCGGTTCAACCCTTGAACTGATCGAATCGCCTCCTGGCCGATTGTTAGGTCATCTCACTAGTCTTTTGGTCCTTCTATCCACTATTGACTGTCTCCTCCAGCGGTGCAGTCGGGTCCACTAGGAGTTTGATCTAGCTTGTCCACCTTATTCTCCAAGGTCCTTCAGTCGGCTGGCTCACCTTAAGGGCATCTTAGTCTTAGTTATAACAGAAAGTAAAGTATCCTACTCTTACATAATTATCGAGAAATCTCGAGTTACACTCGAGGGGAGTAAAGGTAGAAGAGAATTAACTTTACATTGGGAAGATAAGATAGAATCTCGGTATGCAAATCAAGATAAATAGATAATCCAACCACACAATCATGCATAGGTAGGAGTTATTGTCCATAACCATACTACAATCAACCATAAAACTTCTTCTAGGGTGATGCATGTGAATTGCATATATATATATTTATATATATATATATTTATATATATATATTTATATATATATTACTTTATGATTATCTTGGTATTTGTTTTGACAAGATATTATTCACATCACACACAATAATAGATCAATAAAAGAAAACTTCGATCATATTGATTTTCCCATAATATAGTAAATTGATGTTGGCTCTGATACTAATATATACAAATATGGATACAGAACAGACATATGAATTTAAAACTTTATGTACTATATTTTCAATGATCAGCAGATCACGTCAATAACTATAATGTGTAAATCATGGTTTTGAGAATATACATGGTCCTTGAGAAAGTCCGGCAACATCTCCTCATCGTCGTTGATGTGTAGTTGTCTTGGATGATGTTTGTGCAACTTCTTGTTGCACTAGGACTTGTCTGAATGTTGTGCCCTCTGATTTGTACCTCAGGCAGTAGGACTACTATAACTCCTCCTAGTTGCACCAGAGACTGCAGCCACATACATCTTCTTCTTTAGTAGCTCCTCCTGACACAAACTGCTGGCTGATGTTATCCTCTGAGTGACAAACAACAACCCTTTTCCTCTATGATAGTCCAAACGGACCACCTAGAACTCATTTCATCTTGTTAGAATGGACAGGAAGGAGTAGTCCCTCCCGTTGGTGTACTAGTCACCAACTTACTCTCCCACGACAATGATGTCAATTGCTCTTTTCTTTGTTATCCCTCCCTAATTGGGTAGGACTTGCTTGGGCTCTCATTGTTACCACAACCATAGAGGACAATGTTTGTCATAGCAACTGTTTCTCAATTGTCTGTGTTATACTCTGGGAAGCCCCCAGTTCCCCTCTATTTATAGGCGGGGTTTGGGTCCAAGTTTCCAGTATATGTGGGAGTTGAAGGGACCGCAAGATCTCAAATTTTTTTACAACAATTCTAGAAAGTTCACAACCTATGACAAACAAAAAATCATCTTACAAGCGAGAAGGCCGTTTCATACTATGAGATGGTCATTTTGTAGTTTCCCAATTTTACAAGAATTTGACAAATCAATTCCCATCAACGTTAGACATTGATTTCCTTGTGCAACAAGTATTGCTCAAGTGAAAAAAATAGGAAAAAAAATCTAGAACCTTCTCCGACCAAATTGGACCATCTTGCCGATGCGATATGGCCATCTTGGTCACCCAGATGATCATCTAGTGACCCAAGTCAAGCCAATATGGTTGGGTCTGTTTGTTCCTTGACAAATTTAACTCAAAACCAGGCCTGACACCCAAATGTCCATCTCAACACTTGAGATGACTATTTGGCACTTCCAGACGGTCGTCTCAACACTTGAGATGGGTGTTTGGTAGTGTTGTCATCCTATTTGTTGTGTGAATCAAATGCCTAAATACTTTAGCACTTAATTCAAATGTCATTCAAGATCTAAACTCGTCTTCTAGGTCCAGACCTATGTGTGTGACCCTATAGGTTCTATATCACATTGGCAGTGAATCTCCATAACAGCTTATGATATCGCTAGTTGTGAATGGTGCCTAGTCACACATCAGTGCTCCCCAAGCGAATGGAAAGTTGGTGAACAACTTCAACCTAAAATCTGTGTTTGGTGTTATAGTGTTTGTATAGTTCCTTTTTCACTGATATCCAGATTGAGCTAGAGGCATGCATCAGTCACCCTCGTTATTATTCAATCTTATTTCTTGAACCAGAGCAGACTATATGAGATATATGTAAGCTCAACACATTGACTTACATGTACATGGACATGTATTTTCTCAGTCTCACTAATCAAGAGGCCTCCCATAGGAGGGACAAATCCCATATCTATCACTCACAGTCAATCCTCATATGTCAAATCTACCCAATCATCATCTTTATAACAAGTCATGTTTCAAGACTGTGCTTTATGATGTCAAAGTGCACCCAACGACATGTGATGAGTGTAGTAATTTCAGGTTTAAGAACCAAAAACACCACCATCACTATGAGACATGACTATGACTTCAATGATTATGGCTTCCACGTGTCAGTCTCATGGTATGCTTGGCTTGATATAGCCATATCATGATCAATGAGAGCCAGTCATCAACGAACTCACACTGTGATCTTATGTGTTATTTCTTTCTATCAACCTTCCATCATATCAACCGATTAGGAACATAATGAGAATATGTATATGTACTCTTAACATACTATGATCTCATTTCTCAAGTCTAATACTTGAAGACATACGTCATTGAGTAATATTATTCTCTAGACATTTATTATGTTATTTCATTATCTCATAATTGAAGAAACATAATAAATTGGAACCTTGCCTATATTGATAATCAAATCATTTACATTTATGCCATTACAATCATTACATGATTGGCTCTCAGGGCATACATAGAAACACCAACATCACACACAATCACCCAAAATCACCCCGACCCGTGCTAAGACACCTATTAATGTACACTACCACTCTCCATCACTACATACATCTCAGGGAACGATTCATAGCTGTAAGATAGGGAGCACACTCAACAAATCTACTATGGTATGGTCCTTTTTGTCTCCCCCCCTCAAGTTCATCCAACCTTAAGGATCCCCTTTGGGCTCAACCTTCATTAGAAATCTCACTCAAGAATGATAACTTTTACTCCACACGAAAGGTAGACTTAGCACAAGATTATTATGTATGCTCACATGAATGCTTGGCTACTTAATTACTTGATGGTTCTATTGTTACTATGAATACTAATTTCATTCATACTATATTTACAACACTTGAACAATATATCGAAATCCATTATATAACCCTTGTGTACCTTCCTAAATTATTAGGATAAGGGCACACAAAATAATTGAAATAGGGATTAGCTCATTAAATTTGGTCCCGAGGTCCCTCACATAGAAATAAGGTGACATACCTTATGTATAAAGATGGTGACATTTGGAATTTGATCCTCAAGTTCTCCTCATGGACCCTTCCTTTGTAAGTATCCAAAAGGACTATGTTGATATAATTGATAATAAAACCTAAAAATGCTTTGGATAAAAGAATGTCATTGAAGTCTTCTTTCCTTATTTCTACTTCTTTCTTAAGATGTTGTTTCTATACAAGAAACTTTATGTTACTCTTAAAATGTTCCTACATGTATTTCATAGCCTACTTAATGCTTTAGCATTAATTTATTTTGTTCATCAAATTTTTATTTTCCTAATGAAGATCTACTAAATTTAAGACTCTAAGCTTTGGAACAAAGCACCAATGGGTTCTCTTGAACTAGAAATGGGTACAGGTGTCTATATCCTTTATGCATATTGTTAACTCTTTTTGTTTTGACCTTTACATATTACTACGTGTAAAATATTTGTACCATTCTACGGATGGATGCCCAAAGCTTACTGCCACTAACTTTGTATTCAATGGGGTTAGGATGAGGGTAACAGATAGTTCTTGGACAAATGTTACCAGAGCCATACACACTGGCCTCTTGATGAATTCATAATTCATCACAGTTCAATCGCCTCGTTTGGCCCAATTTTGGTTGCATTCATGCATTTATTGGCTTTATCTTCTAATATGTGCATTTACTTGGCATAATTGCTTTAATGAGCTTTTATTGACCATATCTTGTTATATGCAACTTATATTGGTTTGACCGATTTTTTCCCTATTTTCATTTGATTTTTTTTGCACCTTTGTGCAGGTCAAAATTAAGCACTTGGGCCTTGTCTATTTGGCCCATCTCACCAGATCGTGGCCCTTATCTTTTCCCTTCCTTTGCTGATCCGTCTCTTCTCCAGCAAGTCGCGGTTAACCCTACAATCGCTATCAAGGCAGCAGCCGCGACCGCGATCTATGACCCACCTCTTTGGTCACGATCTTCTTTGCTTTCCATTGCCACCTGTCAGTGGTTCTGCTCCCCAACACCGCGACCACAACTTCTTCCCTTCCCTCTTGCCCGCGGTTCTTCCCTTCACATCGCGACCTGGCCTTGCACTAACTGCGATCGCGGTTTGTTATCTGCAATCAGCCTCCAGACCGCGACACCAATGGCATGAACCGCAATCCCATGATCACAACCTATCATCCCGCCTGCAACCGCGTCTCCCCTCGACGCCGCAACCAGGTCATGCATCCCAAGACTGGGACCTGCAACTAGAAGCCCCCGTGGTGGCTACTCACGACCGCAGTCCGCCTTTGTTCTGCACCCGCAGCCTGCTCCAGAGACCGAGCGATTCACCGCTACTGCTTCCACCCGTGGCTGCATGCATCACGACCTGCGAATCCACATGCTGCGACCACGACATTTCCCGCGACCTGTCGAGCGACAACGCCGTGACCGCGGCGTTATCCTTCATCACAAGCCCCACGGTCTGTAGTTCCTCTCTCCGTCGCCTACTGCGACCCGCGACGTTGAGTGCAAATGCCGCGACCTGTGATGGCCTACACCACACCTCACCTCCATGTTCTGCTCCGCTCTAATCACACTTGGGGTCCCTCTCATCACCCTTGCTTCTATGACCTAACATCCACCATCTGTTGTTGCTTCCTTTTCCCTTCATACCACGATCAGCAACAACTGCGACCTGGCTCCGCTGTGCCGCGGTCGTAGTTTCTCAAGTCACAATGTCGCGACCTGCTCTCCTGATGAAGATCACGATCGCGATTCCGGTGCAACCGTCGCGCCCGCAACCATCTCACACTACGATCACTTGTAAAGATTGCGACCTGCTAAACACCGCGGTCGTCCCTTCCTTTTCAACCACCAACCACGCCCGCGGTCTCCTCCATTGCCATCCATCCCAATAACAACACCTCCACGCCCTGCACGACTCTACTATACTCCCTTCGACAGCAGCGACGCCTCTACCATCATCTGCAACCCGACCTCCTGTCCTCCGCTACCCTTCCAGTAGCCACGACCTGGCTTGCCTGTGGTTCCCCCCCACCACAATCGCGACCTGCTGCTTCCTTGCCGCGACCGCGACAAAAAGACCGCGATCGTGACAAAATGGAATCGCGACCTCCTTTGTCAACAACCACGACCACAACGAACCTCCGCCCTCCGCCATTGCTAGCCCTATATGCTGCATCCACGCCTACATCCACCTTCCCTGCATCCATGGCACCCCTGCTTCCTAAACCCACCTGCCAAGAAGCAACGCCACGTGGGCGCATGTTGAACAAAAGAGAAATACAGCCCCGTTGGCCCAACAGAGCAAACGCCGCGACCACGACAAGTGCCGCGACCACGACAAGCACTGTGACCACGACAAGTGCCGCGACCACGACAAAGGCCGCGACCTTAAGACGGTGCCCAGCCTACCTATAAATAGGACACGACTCCAGTCAGTCAAGGGATCATCTCCAGATGCCGTTAGGCCGCATGACTGTCCTGGGCCTAAGGAGACGATCTCCATAGCCAAGAACCTACCCCCGTGGTGGTTTTGTGGCATGTTCACCCAGATCTGGAGTGAAGACTCAGATCTGCAAGCCACCTTGTTCAGATCTGGATCTAGATCTAGATCTGCTGCGTTTACGCCGCTTCTATGCCGCCATCTCATCCACGAGCTGCTCCTCCTGCTGCGAGCGAGGACAACGAGAAGAAGAAGAAGGTGGAGAGAGAGGATCTACCCCGTCTGCTGTGGTGTTCTTCTCTCTTTGTCCAGATCTTCTCTGACGTCGTGTATAAGGCCGTTTCTCCACCGAGCAGCGATCATCTTCTTCACCATGCTCATGGCGGAAACCTCTCTCTCTCTCTCTTACTTTTCTTGTCCCTCTCACCATGAGCGAGTAGTTTACTTTGGCTGGGGTGCGGGGACTAGCCCCGCCCATGCTTTCATATCTCACTGTTAAACATTACATGGCATGTATATAATCTTTCATTTCATTGTTAATCGTCAATGAGTGCTTGTGGATTGATCACCTGCTTGCATATATCTTGTTCGTTTCCTATGTTGCGAGAACTTCAATGCGTAGGTTTTGAATGTCGATTAACGCGGTTGACTCCCAAACTAGAAATAGAATGGGATTCCTTGAGGTCGTAAGTGTATGATCCGTGTGGTGACGAGCCATCTAGCCCACGGTGACACTTCTGTGTGCCTGACGCCTGTATAGGGGGCCCACAACTTCATTTAGATTTTTGTATCTTCGGAGCCGTAAGTATGTGATCTGGATGGTGATGAGACATCTGATACCTAAGGTGATGCTTATGCGAACCTGAAGCCTGTATGGGGGGTTCTGCAACAGCTCTATTTGAATGGTTATATCTTGCCTGGATGTTTGATGTTTGGATGTGATTGCATGTGTAGTGGTGGTGAAACCCGGGACCATCCCAGCGATTTCCATCATTAATCTTTAATCAACCTTTAATCCTGCTCTTTTACTTTTCTTGCATTTAGTTTAATTAAACTCAAATCAACCAACCTTGTTCTAAATATTAGTCTTGATTCGACTAGATTTGACTAGAAAAAAGATTCTTAAAACGATCTCCCTTGGGATTCGATCCTCAACTATACTGCGATAAGACCTGTCCGCTTGCGGGTGGTATTATTGCACGTTGTTTTGGTTAAAAACTTAGGGATTTCAACCCTAAGTGAGTTTGTTAGTGCGATAATATATGCCACGTCACCTCTATATATGTTTAAGGAATAACACACATTATGAACCTAGTTAGAGACAAAATATGTAGTGGTGAAACTAAGGTAATAGTGATGGTTCTAAACATGGAGGTTCTAGCTAGTAATTACCTACTATGTAGATAGTGTGGTGGCTAAGGTTCCTCTGCACACCCAAATACCCAAAGTTGATCAAAGATTGGATTAGGTTCCACCCCTTAAAGCCTAGAGAGTCTTCTATAATCTCATATGTTATCTAAGGATTACCTAAGCCACAAATGTATATGATGATTAGTTGGTCTTTTCATCTCACTTATTTCTTCTCTCATGAAAATTAATTACATGATTGCTCAATTATGGTTACCTTATTCACAAGAAAACTAAAATTCATTTGAAATATTGAAAGATGATTGAGATGATATTGCCTTTATCTAACCTTAAATTCAGAAACCCTAACATGATCAATGAAAATACTCTTAAAAGTGATATACTTTTGTGTTAAGATGATGAAACTCAATTTCCAAATATGATATATGTGCTTTCTATGTTTGAGGTAAAACACACAAACTTGATGTGGTGAAATAAGTTGGAGCTCATGCTTTATATCTCATGATTGATGAGGTCCCTAATGAATATGACTATGTTGTATGCATATATAATTAGACCTCAAACCTAAATAAGCAAACACCCCCTATTGATATGTGTCATGTTCATACTTTTATACAACTATGTATTTGGACCCCCATATCATGATGGGAAGACTTATTCCAAGAGGAAACTCTCCTATTGACTACTATGCCTCTCTACTAGTTTTAAGTTTGAACTTTGAATCATACAAAGTCTTTACCACACACTATTATGCTTAAACCCTTAGAGTTCCCAATTTTACTTTTCTATTTCTAAAAGACACTTCTTTCTTTGATCTATGAAAGGAAGGGGGAATTTTATGACCCCAAGATTTCTAAATCTCGAAATAGGATGCCCTATTATGACCTTGACCTTTGATCTAATGACCTTATGGAGCACAATTTGATAATTTATACTCTCTCTTTTTTATTTGATGGTTCATGACTAATGGGACTAATATGCTAGATTAGGGTGTTATCTGACTCTTGAATCCCCTAACCTAAGTTCTATCCCTATTGATACTGGGCTTTGGCCAACCCTATGAGGCCCACAAAGTCTTACATGATGCTTCTTTTATTTACCCTAGTTGCTGTCGTCTTATCAATGTGTTGTTGGTCCAGTGTGAATCCAATGACAGTTGGACCATTGTCCACCTTGGGTCAGCATTATCTATAAGGCTCCACCAAATGGCCACTACTACTTTCCACCCCCTCACCTCTCTCTCTCTCTCTTATCACCTTAACCACTATTACCCACCTAACATGTTCCCAATGCTAATTTCAAAGCAAAAATAAAACTATCCTATTCCATATTACATTGTAAAAGAAAAAACATGAGTTACAATCAAGGGTAGAATAGGAAGAAGAGTATTAATTTATATATAAAAAGGAAGAAAGAGGCTCGATATACAAATCAAATAACAATAGGAAATAAATCAAACAACCATGCACACATCCACTGGGTGAGGTAGTTAATGAGCTAATGTCTCCTCTTTCTAACTTCTCATGTCATTGACCCATCTAAACCCTAGATACCATCCTCTTGCCCTCTTCACCCATAAATACCTCCCTCCAATATGCCATCCCTTCATCTTATTCTTTATTTCTTTACTCATGATGTAAAACCCATTCGTGTAGCGTGGAGGTGTTGCCACCCCATGTGCTAGGGTTTGAAAACCCAAGCGTGGAGTAGAAGATGACTTGCATGGCTTTGAATCGAGGGAGATTGGTCATGATAATGTGGACCACAAAAATTGTTTCCCCCCTCTGTCTCCCTCTCATATGCTCACCTTCCCTCTACCATGTGGGTGTTAGAAAGCCAACGAGAATCCACTGACATGCCACTTGGACCCGTACGATGCACACACCCTGATCCTCTCCCACTCGTCCTCTTTGTCCATCAATCAGACGTGGACCCCGATGGCATCTGCCCCACTCGTGACACAACACACGCCCCATCAGGTATGCAAACTTAGCTGCATCACGACATGCCTAAGCTTCCGGTCCACCCTATTGTTCGTCATCTCTATGGACTTCTCAGGGACGTATCTGCAACTACAATCTAGGGATCATGCCTGGAAAATCAACCATAGACTGGCCCCTCTGCCCCATCAAGCTTGACCCAATTAAGGGTCCCCTTTGGGTTGGACCTATGTTAGGAATCTCACTTAAGAATCATAACTTGCACTCCACTCATAAGGTATGCTTAATCTCTTGATATTATTATGATATTGGATTTTTTGTATGCATGCTCATATGAATGCTTGGATACTTAATTACTTGATTGAGATACTATAAAGACAAGATCTTTGGGGTGTCCAACTTTTCTTTTATGTGATAAAAAATGGAATTCCACTAATTTTTTCATTTTTTTTATTTATAGTTTGGATTTAATCATGTTTGTAAGTTGATCATAAGGGATTAAGAGAGTTTCACAATAGAAGGATAAATGAGGTATCATAATAGGCCATCGACAAGCATAGAGAATATTTTGGCAACATCATTATGTACAGTATCAAATTACATGATATTTACAAATCATATGATCACACCAATCTATAAAAACTTACTGTTGGTTGTTACACTAACGAGTTTCAATCATATAAATGATCTTTTACTCAACTAGAAAATTCCCCCTAGTATATGAGAGTACCTGTAGTCAAGATTGAATACAAGGAGCTTGGTAATCAATTAAATGTAATAGTGCTAAGGTTCAACAATCTAGGCCATTTTAAAGATGTGATTTGGTCAATTAAGCTAAAATTTTAGAATTAAGAAAAATAGTAAAGGATTACTAAAGGGGATTGATTTCAAATATGGAAAGATCTTGGGCTTAGGATTTCACCAAAATATCATAGCATAAAATAGGAGAATGAAATTTAAACATACTAAGCACTTGTTTTAAAGGAGAGTTGTATGTTGCACTTCACCTCTAGGTGCAAGTACAATGATCCTAACTCAAAATGGCTTTCTCATGTATGAATTTCATTTTGGATCACAAACCTACTCCTCAACTCCATAATTTCCACTCTCTTGGTAAAGAAGGAGTTGCCAAGAGAGTACCTCCTCACTCTCCTATCTTCTCAGATCAAGCAAGAAAGCATAAAACATGCACATAAAGTGGCCTACCATACATGCAAGAAGAAAGAAACCATTACTCACAAGGTGGAAAAACAAGCAACTTAGCATTTAGTACGAAATTATCATGTTCCATACATGCTATGACATGGGAGCTACTCTCCCATGCCCAAGAAAAAGAGACTACTCATCCATGATGATGTACAATAGAAAATATGCAAAGTTTTCAGCGTTTAACTGGTTTAGAGTAGTAAAAGCTAAGTGAACCAAAAGTGTAACCTAAGAAGAGTAGAATTCTGGCTTGGGGATGAAATTCCACTCCTATAGATGCTTCAAACTGGACAAACTTCCCTACCAAGAAGCTTGGCAAAGAGAAGAAGCTCTACTGCACCTTCAGAGAAGAAAATGGAGAAGAAGAGAAAAAGAATGGGGGTTCTTTGGCAAGTAACCACCTTCTTCCACCCAAAATCACCCTCCTTAGATATGGACTTGCTTAACCATGTCTTCAAGCTGGCTCATAGTATAGAACCTAGTTGTCTCCAGCTATCGCCCACGTCCTCTACTACCCTATCTAGTAGAACTTGTTTGTGATGCTTGACCACTTTCTCTGCCATTACCAAGACCAAATTGCCATTGTTGTGATCCCTGCTGACTCTACCTTGGCTCCTGAGTCACTTCCTCAACCTTCATAGGACAATTTAGTTTTGTATGCCTCATCTACCCACACTTGTAACATGTTCTGGTGTCATAATATGGCCACAATCTTATAACTGAAATTGATGAGGTACTACGAGCTCCTGTAGGTGGAAAACTGTTGCCTCTACACCCACTCAGGGTCCACTGGGATGGAGTAAATGACCTTTGTCAGTAAAAGTTGACCTCTGGTGCAACTGTGGTTGATTAAGCCTTGTCTTTTTAAAGCCTCCAGATGATTGTCCTTGGAATTGAGCTGGTGGTTTGTTTGTATTAGATTCACACTTTTTTTTATGGAAGACCGCTCAATCCTCCTTACCGATTCCATAAAGGTGGAAAACCTTTCCTTATTCTTCAAAGATGATGTTGTTGTATTCAATTATGTACTTAAACCCTTCTCAAACCTACATATCCTTTCCTTGTTAGTGGTTGCCATGTGAGGGCAGATCCTCAGAGGTTCCATGAACTTTGACTCATACTCCTTAATTTTCATTTCCCCTTGTCAAATCTTGTCAAACTAAGAGATTTTCTCATCTAGGAAAGTCTCTGGAAAGTATCATCTGACAAACTCCCGCCAAAACTCCTTTCATCCTATCACAACCCCTTGCCTTTTCTCCTCTTTTATGGCCTACCAGTGGCCAACACTACCCTTCAACACATAGACAACATGTTTTACTTTATCTTCTTTAGGGATGTTTAGGATTTTGAACTCTTTCTCTAATACTATTATATACATGTCAGCATCTACAGGGTCAGAAGTACCATCATACTATAAAAGAGTGAAATCACCCCTTTACTAAAAGTTTGAAGAATAAAAAATCCATCCCAAACATACCCTAAGGGTATGTTGGAATAGGTGTATTCTTTTCAAATCTTTATATAATGGTATACAAAAGACCAAAGTGTATACCTGTGGAATAAAAATCATGACTATATTCCATTAAGAGTACATAATCATTCTCCCATATGGGGTTTACATTAAAGATACATCAAAATGATCTAGATAGAGGGAAATATAAACTATACCAATTTTGTCGCCAAGAAACAACTTAATGAGATAGGACCATGTTGGAAGCCATGTACTCCATATCCTAATCCTAGGATGGTCCTCCATGCTCCTATTGTGCCACTATGATAATAGGCCTTGCTCAACACCTTGATCAAACCCTAGTGGTTGGGAAGACACCCAACAAAAGAAAGGAACAAGGTATGTGTCAAATATTGAACAAGGACAAAAGATAAAGAAATAACATGGAAATAAAGGCTAAGATTCATTATCAGATAAAGATGGTTAAAAGTATGAGGCATAAACTACTAAATGCTTGTCATAACAATAAAAATAATAAAAGGTTTGCATGCATGATTAATATTGACTACATTAACTAAGTAGGGTTGAGGAACCTACCAAACCTCAACCAAATAGGCAAGGGAGAGTAACACATTCAATCACCTATCAAATATTTTATATTGGGGTGAGTAACACATTCCCCTGGGAAAATATACACATGCCCTATCTATGGGTTCTTGTAAAAAAGTACCACTAAACTAGTTCAATATAGTAAAATCAACATGGTAAAGAACTATGGAAATTATAAGCATCAAATAGTAGAAACACGACAGTGGGGAGCGAGACCCAAGAAATAAATAGCAGAATTGATTTTAAGGTCAATATAGAAAACAAATTATCAAAAGAGAGATTATGGTTTAATAAGTGCCTCATTAGGGAAATTATGTTAGGTTTTGCAAATATTCCCAACTTAAGGTGTAAGTATGAACATACCTCTCTTAATGAATTCAATTACTCACTTTCACCACTTTAATTAAGCACAAGGTCCACTTTTCCTATTTTCAATGTATAACCATGTATTAGGGTATATAACATACATTAATGCAAGGAAAACCCTAGTTTTGGACGTTTTGAACAAAACCTCAATTTAGACTTTGAAGTCATCACCTTTGATCTTATTATATATTCTTGATTAAGAAAACATATATTTTTGTTGATTTTGGATTTAAGATGATTAAACTATATTTTTGGTGAATTTTAAGCATTAAAATCATTTTCTAGAAATTACCTTTCGATAAAACTCAAAACCTAACCCCAAATGTATTTTTATTAGAATGATCACATTTTTACAATTCCAAATCATATTTTAGTTTAATTTTAGGACAACTAGAGCAAAAGATATGGATTTTGCAAAATCGACCAATCACAAAAGTCAAAAAATCCACATAAGCAGCAGAGGGTCACGAGAAAGAAAAGAGAATTGGGCCCAGATGACATGGCCCATTCAGATGCGTCCATGTCACTCAGTAAACATCCCCTCTTCGACTCACACGAAGCAAAAGAAACAATAGTGAAAAGACCATACTGCCCTAGGGTGATACAACAAAGAAAGAAGAAAACATGAAGGGTAAAATCAGGAAACTATAGGGGAAATCACCCCCTTCCTCGGTCCATCACCATGGATACGTGCAGACTACTAGCCAAGCACAAAAAGGGTAAATTGTGAGACAAAACATAAAATCACAGTCGGAGTGCACGAAAGCGAAGAACAAACTCCAACAAACTCACCTCTTGACTTGATCGAAGATCAGAAAAAGCCATTGCTTGGGAGAAGTGCCACAAACTGGAGATGAAAAACTCATTTAGGCATGGTCAAAAAGGTGGTGTGCAAGGAAATTAGTAGTAGGGATGGCTGCGTATGGGTGAGGAGGTCCCAAAAATCAAAACCCTTGAATATATACCCTTGTTCTAGGGTTTCCTCACGTTGGACATGAGAAGCCTACAACTCGAGATTTGGGCATTTCTTATACCCACAGAAGCAGACCTCGAGTGAGGGGTCATTTTGTGTGCAATCTTCTCCTGAACTTGTAGCACCAAAAATATTGAAAAATCATTGAGAAATGAGCGTGAAAATCCCAAAATTCCTAGCCTCTAGTCCAGCGTCACTGTTTAGATACGCAAGCTTTCTTCGCAAGGTGGAAGATGATCAGGAACTGTCTGATCAAAAAATAAATGTTGAGATATTACTCGCTAGCTGTGACTGCATGACAGAGAAAATAAAGGAAAACTTATTCAAACCAAATCCGATTAAAGTGAGAATGCAATTATGTCTTATATTCTCTCTCCAATTTTGAGGGTGCAAACAAATTCCAATTTGAATGAAATTTGACATCTAGCCTATTTTGGACATGAGGAATCTGAAGATGAAATTCGATTTACTGTTTGAGAACTTTTCATTTATTAAATAAGCCATATGCTATTTTCTCTTTATTCCATCATTAATGATTATAAGATTCTCCAAATTTGTTGAAAATTCACCCACAAGTTACATTAAGTGTGTTGGATATGAAGTTTCCATCAAATTTACATGTTGAAGTTGCCTGTACCTTGATACTCGTCATTTTGCAATATCAATCACTAAGATGGTTAATCCTAGAGTTTAAACTTTTTTTACTTCCGGTTTTAAGGGTAGTATAGAAGGGTCGATCCCACAGGACAACTATTTAGAGATTGTTCTTAGAACCCAAAGATTTGAAGAACTTTATTATTTATTTTTGGTATTTTTTCGTTTTATTAGAGCAGAAAGTAAAGTCCAGTTGAGGGTTGAATGATTACACTAATGTAAGAAGAAAAACACTTAACAAGAATTAACATGCACAAGGGAATAATAAAAAGATTATTAACACAAGCAAACTATATGAATGGAAGACTAAGAATTAAAACAAACAAAGGATGTGGTGATTAAATCAAGAGAAGGAAATCGAGGCTCGTAGGGGTTTTCACCACCTGAGCCTAGGTGATAACAATTAAATCTTAAACGACGATTCGATGAAGGTTTGCGAATTTAAAAACTCACAAGAGAGAAACTCCACATAAGCCCATTGGTCCTGGTGCTCATGCTTCCTAGTTTATCAACCTAAAAGATGAGAATCCACGGTCATATCAAAACGTCTATGTAATCGATTTTATTGTTCTAAATCCGTATTTCCATGGTCATATCTATCCGGATTAACATGCGATCCGAAGATCACTCATTCAATTAAAATCGATTACCATCTAATCGTTTAAGAAGAAATCGTTAAAACCATGTCTAAGGGGTTATTCCCCTTTGCCCCGATAAAAGACTACTCACACATGGAGAAAGGGGAGACGGAGGAAAAAGTACAAAAGCCATAGTCTAGCCCAAAAATCAGGAGATGAATCCTTATGCTAGAGTCAATGAAATGGCTTAGTCCTTTGTTCCTTGCTCCAAAAATAAAGTGAGGAGAAAAGTAGATTAAGACAAAGGCGAGAAGAGGAGACAAGAACAAGAATGGAAGAACGGTGCTTGAATTAAAACTACTTTATTGCATAATAAAAAGATGACTACAAGATTGATTGCTACAGAATTCCAAAATACAAGAAATCCAAGATGATACAAAAGATGATCCTTGGGAGGAGGAAGTGCCCTTCCTTTTATAGGAGAAGGAGGGGTATTCTATCTAAAAAAAGAGGGGGAAAAAAGAGAGGGAGCCATCCTTTTGAATTTTCAGATCTAGTCAACAAACTCTTGATTGTCTTTCTTTAATGCAGATTTTCGCAGCAGCAATTTCGAGCGAATTTCCGTTGTCCAGAGAATTTAAAGTACGCCCGAAAATATGATTTTCCTGTAGGCCTTTGAATTCCCTTTCCAAATCATATTTGAACATTAAATTACGCCTTAGGATGTGAGAGTTATGCTAATTTTGGTGCAAGGTATGCATTTAAGTCAGCATTGCGGGAAACTGAATTGCCTCCTACCTTCATCTCTTCTTTTCTCAATTTAATTACTTAGATAATTCCTGAAAATTAAGAAAGATATCATAAGAATTCAGGAAAAGTATATCAAGAAGATGAAAGTACTATTTATTTTTGAATTAGCTAAAATTAACAAAAAAGTCCTAATTAATTATTCTAAATGAAGTAAAAATAAGAGATGAATATGCATTCATCAAAATACCCCAAACTTAAACTTTGCTCGTCCCGAGCAACATTAAAATCAAGAAATACTTTCAAGACATACTCTCAACCTATCATCCTCACTCTCCTAACAATCACTGGATTCCTTCCACCAAAATATGGCCAAGCGACCCTGACTTCCTGAATTCACAAAAAGTGACTTTTATATTTCCTATTTCACAAACTTGCATTTATTCAAGACCTGCAATAAAACAGATTTTCATTTCACCTTTGCATTTGGTACTCCAATTTTTTTTAAAATTTTACACAAGAACATGGCTGATTTGGATAGTTGGGGTTTTTGTAGTTTTCCCCTGGGTAGAAAATTGGAGTGAAGGAGGTATGGAAGAAGGACAGTCTCTCCTCTATTCGACTCGAGACCTTTTTATTTAGTGGACATGCAGTTACATTGACCGCATTTTTTTCCTTTGATTTTTGGTGATACACCCAATTGCGTGGGTATGGAAGAAGCAAAAGAGGGGGAAGGGGTGCCACCCCAAACTTAGCCTTTTGGGCATTATTGGCTTTTTTTTTCTTTTTGACGAATGAAAAGATTTGAAAGTGGTAGAAGAAGAGTAGAAGAGGCTGTTTTTGTGCAACTTTTTTTTTCATCTTTTTTTTAGGAGTACCATGCATTGGTTCAACTATTACCGAATCATGCGAAAAATCAAGAAAATTTATACAAGTTGTACATGATAAGAAAGCATCACTCTTGAATCCTATCAGTCCTCTATGGCTTGCCATCTTTTCCAAGGAGTGATTATTATTTGAGGTCCTAAGTGACAGGAGGATATCTAGTCATGAAAGTTTCAAAATTTTAGTTGCAAGGAAGTTACATCATTAAGGGGAGTATTTTGACAAATGATAATATCAAGGCCGACTAGATAAAGGCCATTTTACAATAAAAGTAATAAAAATATGGCCAACTAGATAATGACCATGAACAAAACAACTATTTGCAAAACAAAAAAGGTAGAAATAATGCAAGAATAAAAAGATAAGGGGGTGGAATAGAAACATACCACCCACCTCCACCCCGGACTCAAATTTTTGCTCGTCCCGAGCAAAATCGAAACTCGAGATGGAGGGAAGAGAAGAGCAAGGATTTCCAGGTGGCCCTGGTAGCTCAAAAAACATCCAGCTGAAGGGGATGTGTATGAGGGCTGGGACCTTTATCTGAGGAGCTTCATAGTGTACCCTATCATAGGGTAATTGTAGAAGCTCAGTGGGGTGCTCATATTTGCTTTCACCTCGCATTCCCTCCAATAGGATCCACAGATCTTCCATCAATAGCAAAGGAAGTGTTGAAGATGGATGTGGATTGGGGGAGGTTGGTGGGTACCCAACTGGTAACACATGCAGTGCCAGATGTGAAAAGTTAGGCGGAGGATTAGGCTCTAGTTTCCCTCGGTCATATTGACCTGCATATAAGAGAATTGGTGGTGATATGAAAGGGACAACTAAATTTAAATCAGCATGATAAGTAATTTTGCTCTGCTCAAAATTCATGCAACCAACCTTGTGATAGATGGGATTCATGGTTGATATAGCATGTAACTCTAGTTCCTCTATGCAAGGAGTTCCCAAGGGTTCATGAGGGATAAAATTGGGAACATATTCCTTGTAGTCAGTGGAAGGGGGTATGTAGACTTCTCCTAAGGGTTGTGTCTCTTCTTCTAAATCAGTTGTGCATGGAATGGGAATTGGTTGCAACAGAACATGTGGAATCATTTTGTCAAAGGGGGTTGGATGATTATTATCCAAAACAGACTCAAAATAAGGGTATTGGTCTTTGATGTCAATAGAAGACTCACAAATGGAAGCCAGTGGATTTGGTGTGGAAGACTCACAAATGGCATAATTGTCATCATAATTATCAAAAATGATCATTCTAGATTGTTCCATCTCTATTGGGGAGTTCTCCATCTCTTCATCATAAAAGATCTCATCGACATGGATGTCTATGGAATCAATTGGATCCTTTACTATACTGAAGGGGAGATTTGATTCCTTTATGACATGTGCCCAACTCAATGGGCTCAGAAGGGATCACCTCACAATATAATGGTGTAATGTAAGGTTCTTGCGGTGGTAGAATAATCTCATCAGGTTCAACCAGATGTGGAAAAAGAGGTGGTTGAATGAGGTCATAGTTCTCTTGATGAGGAAGCCTTTCAAAAGAATCCATCAATGCATGTTGGGGAGGTGATGGTACATTGCTCACAATAGGCTCAACTAAGATGGGATGATTATTGCAAACATCCAAATATGGGCCTACAACTGAGAAGGGTGGTGGAGTTTTAGGTTGTTGGGATGTTCTTTGAGCCCACCAATCTTTAACCTTTTTGTTAAAAGATTCTTGATTCATGAATTTATCAACATAGGCCTCCATCCACTCATTTTCTGACTTATAGGGATAGTCAGGACCCCATACAGCTGCGGCCCTAGCTAAACAAAGTTCTTTATTTACGACATCCTGAATTTCTTTAAAACACCTATCCATCTCCTGATCAAGGTTGTGTGGAATCTCAACTATATCACATTGGACTTCTTCTAAGGGTGGAGGTTCATTATAGAGAAAGGGTTCCAATGAAGTAGATTGGACATTAGAATCAACTACATTAACATCCACAATGGAAGTGATTGGTGGAGCTTTAGGTACTCGAGCTGGTTCTACTTGATTGAAGATGATATAATCATCGTCATCATCATCTATTAAAATCATCCTTAGTCTCTCTGGTTCCAGATTAAAAAATTACGGCGAGCGTCGCATGCACAAATGAAGCAGTTAATCGTGTGCATAAAAAATGGACTGCCGGAATGGAAACTCGGCAGAAAGAGGAGTAGCACTTCCGGAATGTTACTCGGAAGGCATAAAAAATAAAAAAAAGTTTTTCAAAAGATTTTTGGGGGTTCGAGAAAACAATCTGTTGTCTCCGGCAACGGCGCCAAATTGATACTCGTCGTTTTGCAATATCAATCACTAAGATGGTTAATCCTAGAGTTTAAACCTTTTTTACTTCCGGTTTTAAGGGTAGTATAGAAGGGTCGATCCCACAGGACAACTATTTAGAGATTGTTCTTAGAATCCAAAGATTTGAAGAACTTTATTATTTATTTTTGGTATTTTTTCGTTTTATTAGAGCAGAAAGTAAAGTCCAGTTGAGGGTTGAATGATTACACTAATGTAAGAAGAAAAACACTTAACAAGAATTAACATGCACAAGGGAATAATAAAAAGATTGTTAACACAAGCAAACTATATGAATGGAAGACTAAGAATTAAAACAAACAAAGGATGTGGTGATTAAATCAAGAGAAGGAAATCGAGGCTCGTAGGGGTTTTCACCACCTTAGCCTAGGTGATAACAATTAAATCTTAAACGACGATTCGATGAAGGTTTACGAATTTAAAAACTCATAAGAGAGAAACTCCACATAAGTCCATTGGTCCTGGTGCTCATGCTTCCTAGTTTATCAACCTAAAAGATGAGAATCCACGGTCATATCAAAACGTCTATGTAATCGATTTTATTGTTCTAAATCCGTATTTCCATGGTCATATCCATCCGGATTAACATGCGATCCGAAGATCACTCATTCAATTAAAATCGATTACCATCTAATCGTTTAAGAAGAAATCGTTAAAACCATGTCTAAGGGGTTATTCCCCTTTGCCCCGATAAAAGACTACTCACATATGGAGAAAGGGGAGACGGAGGAAGAAAGTACAAAAGCCATAGTCTAGCCCAAAAATCAGGAGATGAATCCTTATGCTAGAGTCAATGAAATGGCTTAGTCCTTTGTTCCTTGCTCCAAAAATAAAGCGAGGAGAAAAGTAGATTAAGACAAAGGCGATAAGAGGAGACAAGAACAAGAATGGAAGAACGGTGCTTGAATTAAAACTACTTTATTGCATAATAAAAAGATGACTACAAGATTGATTGCTACAGAATTCCAAAATACAAGAAATCCAAGATGATACAAAAGATGATCCTTGGGAGGAGGAAGTGCCCTTCCTTTTATAGGAGAAGGAGGGGTATTCTATCTAAAAAAAGAGGGGGGGAAAAGAGAGGGAGCCATCCTTTTGAATTTTCAGATCTAGTCAACAAACTCTTGATTGTCTTTCTTTAATGCAGATTTTCACAGCAGCAATTTCGAGCGAATTTCTGTTGTCCAGAGAATTTAAAGTACGCCCAAAAATATGATTTTCCTATAGGCCTTTGAATTCCTTTTCCAAATCATATTTGAACATTAAATTACGCCTTAGGATGTGAGAGTTATGCTAATTTTGGTGCAAGGTATGCATTTAAGTCAGCATTGCGGGAAACTGAATTGCCTCCTACCTTCATCTCTTCTTTTCTCGATTTAATTACTTAGATAATTCCTGAAAATTAAGAAAGATATCATAAGAATTCAGGAAAAGTATATCAAGAAGATGAAAGTGCTATTTATTTTTGAATTAGCTAAAATTAACAAAAAAGTCCTAATTAATTATTCTAAATGAAGCAAAAATAAGAGATGAATATGCATTCATCATACCTTTATTTAATATTTTGAAGGTTTTACACACTGTCTCTCCTAACTTCACATGTATATTAAAGATTATCCAAATTTCATGAAATGTTACCTGAAGGATATTTTTTATGTGTAGATTACGTATTCAAGATTATTTTCCACTTTTTGAGTCATTAAATATTTTATCTCATATTTTGGAGAAAACTCACCTTTTCTTTTCAAAATAAAAGAGATATAGTTATTATTATTCTAACTTATGAAACTTGGTCTCCAATCCAAAAAAAACTCAAGAAAAATGAATCCCAACTTATATATAACCAATTAGTCTTCCTTTAATGAGTTTTAGCCCATTATTCATTATTAACAAAATTTCACAGATTACATAATTCAATATATGTTTAAAACATTATTATTTATTCCTTTTTCTCTTCCTTGATCCATAAGGCTAATGAATGATCTAGAATGAGTTTATTTTATCATTATGCCACATAAGTGGTAAATTTTAATATTAGACCCTTATTTAAAACATTACTGAGGAATTTGAGCATAAACCCAATTGCTGGTATAAATGGTGATCAAATTCACCCCAAAGCACTATTATTTCCACAAATTTAACATCAAATCCAAAAAGGATAGAAATTAAAGGAAAATCTTGGAAAAGGGCCAAAAAGAGAATGTGTCCAAGTTTCAGTTCGTTACAACTCCACCCCTTAAAAGGGGATTTTGTCCCTGAAATATCAAACAAAGTGAGAAGGGTGAGTATGTAACAACTCATCTCTAAACAAACCATAAAACTTCCACCAAAACATTCACTAACTCAAATTCCTTATTCTTCAACTGCTTAGCTTGGGAGTTCAAAAACTTCACCAACATCTTCTCATAGGTAAGGTTCTCAAGGATCACCTAGGGTTTTACGATTAAGATTTCCAATTTATTAGATATAGGAGAATTAATATTTTAGGCTTATTAGGATATCACATTATCAATTCTATTCTTTTAATTGTGTCATGTTATATGCACTTTATTTCCACAAGAGTTATATTTCATTATTATACACAAATCCTA
Source organism: Alisma plantago-aquatica (assembly GCA_963693085.1). NCBI lineage: Eukaryota > Viridiplantae > Streptophyta > Magnoliopsida > Alismatales > Alismataceae > Alisma > Alisma plantago-aquatica. The sequence goes on along the minus strand of OY856409.1, from coordinate 1,111,753,480 downwards.
GATATTTCATATTTATCTCATTAATTTTTTTTATTACAATTAGAGTTTACTCAATTATCTCAATATTTATATGTCACCATTATCCTTAATAATTTGGATTTAGATTCCATTATCCTCATATTATCATAATATTAATTATATCAGATTATTTGCATGAGGTTGGTAAATTATATCAAATTTGTTGTTAAGTCTACCATTAATCCAAACAATGTCACATTAATTAATCTTATCTATATTAAACATTGTCACATTACATTTCTTGTTCACATTAATGTCATCATTAATCATTTCCTCATATTTATTCACTTCTAATAATTGATTATGCACATTTATGTAAATCAAATTACTCATTAACCATATTTGAGTCATTAGGTGGATATTACTGAGCAAGGTAAAACATATTACATATTAATGATTTGATTGGCATACCAAGTCATGATTAGGTGATTAGTTAGGTGTGTATTAGAGAACAAGGTGATATGCATTACATATGGAAGACTATATATACATATATTAATCAAGGATTGGGTGATTATATGCCATTTATTTGTATCAAAGTATGTTACCTGGTTATGACACCTAGTGTCACTAATGTATTGTGAATGTCGTGAAGGATGTATATATTATGATTATATGGTTATAACTTAGGGTTTAGGTCAACATGATCATTATATTTTACTTATACCTTCCTATCATGCATTAAGTTCAAGATTAGGTGACATTTATCTTGCCCCTCATATCATTAGGGTTTATTTGTTTATTACATGTTCAACATCATGTGTATCCACAATAGTATTAATATGTGAGTTACATATATTACGTGCATTAGATATTCATTAAGGTTCAAACACATGAACTACTAATTAGATGATTATTATATGTTCATTAGCATGCCAGGGTATAGCTCTAATCTTGTTTTGTCAACTAAGGATTCAAGAAAACTAACCTCCTAATCATGGAGTTAGGGTTTCTAGAGTTAGAGTATGTAGATTTTGGTATGGTACAAGACTCCATCCCCCCATAAAAAGGATTTTGTTCTTGATATATAACCACCCAAGCATAAAAAACCAACTACTCTCCACCCCTTAAAAAGATTTATCTACCAAGCCAAACTAAACTATAGGTAAAAGGGTGACCCTAACTAATCCATGTATAAGATTTATTCATGCTTCCACTATGCACTATGATAGTTTATTAAGCACCAAACTTCAAAGTCTAGGTTCTATTGATATCCTACCACAAGGATTTGGTCCTAAGGGACATACATGAACTATATTAGGTATCCATCCTCAAACAAGTCACCAGATCAACATATTTAGGTTCCCAAAGATATCCAACATAGACATATAAGGTTACTATTGCCTAAAACATGCTATTTCAGACAATCCACATCAACTCAGGCCAGCTAGGAATCATATGGATCTGAGAGACCTTGTTAACCAAGCTAGTGGTGCAGAGGAAAATCTTGCCAGCCTCCAAACCCTAATCCTTTCTAGACACCTTAGCTTTCAACTTCACGTCCTTGTATCTGCCTAAAGGCCAAACTAAGCAACCTCAATTTACTATGGTTACTTACATATTTTAATTATAAATATTTTAGGGGGTTTAATCAACATGATTCTGATGTGAAAATCATAGGATACTAAATCAACCTTTCATCAACTCTTGAAAATCATAGGTAAATTCTAGGTCAAACATGTCACTTAATGGAAATCTATGAAAGGCAAGGTTTCTAACTAGGGAGACAAAATTGAAATAGTCAGATTATGTTTAACATGGGCTCTGATACCATGATATAAAAGAGTGAAATCACCCCTTTAATAAAATTTTGAAGAATAAAACATCCATTCCAAACATTCCCAAAAGGTATGTCAGAATAGGTGTATAATTTTCAAATATTTACATAATGGTATACAAAAGATCAAAATGTATAGCCGCAGAATAAAAATCATGACTATATTCAATTAACAGTACATCATCACTCTCCTATATGGTGTTTACATGAAAGATACAACAAAAGGATATATATAGAGGGGAATCTAAACTACACCAACTTTGTCTCCGACTAACAACTTCATGAGATAAGACCATGTTGGAAGCCATGTACTCCATATCCTAATCCTAGGCTAGTCCTCCAAGCTCCTTCTGCCCCACTCTGATACTAGGCCTTGCTCAACACCTTGATTAAACCCTAGGTGGTTGGGAAGGCACCCAGAAAAAGAAAGGAAAAAGGTATGTGTCAAATATTGAACAAGCACAAAAGATAAAGAAATAACATGGAAGTAAAGGCTAAGTGCATCATAAGATGAAGATGGTAAAAAGTATGAGGCATAAAATAATAGATTCTTTCCATAACTATAAAAATAATAAAAGGTTTGCATGCATGTTTAATATTGACTACTTTAACTAAGTAGAGTTGAGGCACCTACTAGACCTCAACCAAATAGGCGAGGGAGAGTAACACATTCCAATCACCTATCAAATATTTTATATTAGGGAGAGTAACACATTCCCTGGGAAAATTTACACATGCACTATCTATGGATGGTTGTACAAAGGTACCACTACACTAGTTAAATAGTCTAATAAAATCAACATGCTAAAGAACTATGGCAAGTATAAGCATCAAATAGTAGAAAAATGGCAGTGGAATAAGGATTCAAGACCCAATAAATAAATAACAAAACTAATTTTAAGGAAAATATAGAAAAAAATTATCAAAAAATAGATTAGGGTTTAATAAGTGCCTCATTAGGGAAATTAGATTAGGTTTTCCAAATATTCCAAACTTAATGTATAAGGATATACATACCTCTTAACGAATTCAATTGCTCACTTTCACCACTTTACTTGAGTCTAAGGTCCACTTTTCCTATTTTCGATGTATAACCATGTATTAGGGTATATAATATGCATTAATGTAAAGAAAACCCTAGTTTTGAACTTTTTGAACAAAACCTCAATTTAGAATATGAAATCATCACCATTGATCTTATTAAGTTTTCCTGATTAAGAAAACATATAATTTTGTCAATTTTGGAGTTATTATGATTAAAATGTAATTTGGTGAAATTTAAGAATTAAAATCATCTTCTAGAAATTACTTTTTGATAAAACTCAAAACAAAATCTTGAAAGTATTTTTATCAGAAAGATCACATTTTTCTGATTCTAAAACATCTGTTACTTTAATTTTAGGACAACCAGAGCAAAGGATATGACTTTTGAAAAGTCGACGAACCAAAAAACTTAAAAAATCCCCATAAGCAGTAGAGGGACGTGAAAAAGAGAAGAAACTGGGCCTAGCTGACATTGCCCAATCACATGCGTCCATGTCACTATGTCAACAACCCATCTTTGACTTGCGCAAAGCAAATAAAAAGTAGTGAAAAGATCATACTGCCCTAGGGTGATGAAACAAAGAAATAAGAAAAGTAGAGGGGTAAAATCGGGAAATAATAGTTTGGAAGTCATCCCCTTCCTCGATTCGTCACCATGGTTGTGAGAAGCAGTACTACTACTCAAGCCCAAAAATAGGGAAATCATGAGACGACACCCAAATGATGGTCAGAGAGCACGAAAGCAAAGAACACGCTCCAACGAATTCACCTCTTGACTTGATCAAAGACCGGGGAAAGCCATTTCTCGAGAGAGGCATCATAAACTAGAGATAAAAATTGGTTTGGGCATGGTCGAGAAGGTGATGTGCAAGGAAATTAGTAGTGGGGATGGTTGCGTCTAAGTGAGGAGGTCATGAAAATCAAAACCCTCGTATATATACCCTTGTTCTAGGGTTTCCTCGTGTTGGCCATGAGAAGCTTCTAGCTTGAGCTTTGGGTGTTTCTCGAATCCATAAAAGTAGGCCTCGAGTAAGGGCTCATTGCATGTGTAATCTTCTCCCAAACTCTTAGCACCAAAAATCTCAAAAAAATGTTGAGAAATGAGCATGAAAATCCCAAAAATCCTAGCCTCTAGGTCAGCGTCACTATTCACATATGCGAGCTTTCTTCACAAGGTGGAAGATGATCAGGAATCATTTGATTGAAAAATAAATGGCCAAGATCTTGCGTGCCAGCTGTGACCGCGTGATAGAGAATATAAAGGAATTCTTATTCAAATCAAAATCTGATTAAAGTGAGAATGCAATTATTTCTTATTCTCTCTCCTCTTTTGAGGGTGCAAATAAACTCCAAATTAAATGAAATTTGGCACCTAGACCATTTTAGACATGATATGAATATGAATATTAAATTATATTTTCCTTTTGATAACTTTTGATTTGTTAAATAAACCAAATCATATACTCTTTCTTCCATCATTAATGAATATAAGATCCTCCAAATTTGGTGAAACTTCACTCACAAGTTATGTTAAGTGTCTCAGATACAAATTTGCCATCAGTTTTACATTTTGAAGTTGTTTGTACATTTATTTAACATTTTCAAGGTTCTACACACTTTCTCTCTCCTAACTCCACATGTATATTAAAGATTATCCAAATTTCATGAAAATTTACCCAAAGGCTATTTTTAATGTGTGGATTACAAATTCAAGATTATTTCCCACTTTTTGAGTCATTAAATTATTTATTTCATATTTTGGAAAAAAACTTACCTTTTTCTTTTTCAAAATAAAAGAGATATAATTATTATTATTCTAAATAATGAAACTTTGCCTCCAAGCCAAAAAAGCTCAATGAAAATGAATCTTAACTTATTTTAACCAACTAGTCTTTCTTTTATGAGTTTTAGCCCATTATTCATTATTACCAAAATTTCAATGTTAAATAATTTAATATATGTTTAAAACATTATCATTTGTTCATTTTTCTCTTCCTTGCACCATAAGGCTAAGGAATGATCTAGAACAAATTTATTTTATCAATATTCCACATAATTGGTATATTTGACTATTATACCCTTATTAAAAACATTTACTGAGGTATTTGTGTATAAACCCAATTGTTGGCATAAATGGTGATCAAATTCACCCCAAACCACTATTATTTCCACAAATTAAATATCAAAGCCAAAAAGTATAGAAATGAAAGGAAAAGCTTGGAAAAGGGCCAATAAGAGAATATGTCCAAGTTTTAGTTTGTTACACATACTCAATCGCCCTAACACATACTTAGCTGCCCTAGCATGAGGTGTTGGGAGTTATGTCCGTTATATGTGTAATCGTGCCCATCATCTATCTAAACATAGATTGAAACTATGACTTGGACATCATTTCCAGGCCATCTGAGGTATTGAGGGCTTCTCTGGCTCTATCTCTATCACTCTCTCACTGCATGCATGCCAACTTGCACCTCCTCTTGATGCAACATAGCTACTTTCCACGTGTTCTTCATGTCCTCTAGATATATATGTATAAGTATAAGCTATGATCAGATATGTTGGACACATAAGAACAAACTCAAACCTAAGTCTTATGCCCCTATAGAATCAACAGACCTAGATCGCTGATACCAACTTAACTGTGACACCTTATCACACTAAATGAGATTACTCAAAACATAAAACATGACCAACTTCTAATTAATCACATAGTCAAAAATGTGGAATAATTAAAACCAAAATTCATACCATGAACAAGTTCAAAAACATTTACATAAAAGGTACATTTTTCCATTCTCATATACTATAACATGTAATTACATTTGTGTTCAATGGCCTCAGTCACATCCTGTATACAAAAGATATATCACATGTACATGCCATATTTTACGAACACTGGCATATTGCCAAAACCTCATGTCAATACCAGTATATCATCTAAAAAAACATCCCATAACTGGACCTGAGAGTATAGGGATGACACTAGGACTATACTACAAACATCTACAACTGACCAACCTTTTGAATCTATTCATCACTGGGCTAGTTTTCTTCAACAACAGGACCTTGACCTTGTTGTTCGCGACCACATAAAAAGATGTGGTGACCCACAAGTGAGACCCAAGAGATATAACTCACTCCAACAAATATTGATTACAACAAATTAACTAATAAACATAGCAATTGAAGTACATAATAAGAAATTGAGTAGATTTAATAGTTTCAGCATACTAAGAAATTAAGAAAATAAGACTAAGAAACAAGTAGAATTACTCAAATTTCATAATTCTACATTCTATAAGAACTACATAGTATAAAGATAAAATAAGGGTTACTCAACCAATGTGAGACGTATTTAACCCTAGAAGATATACACTACATGACTTGGATTACATCTTTTATTATGCCCTGGGGAGTTTGAGTGGCACCACTCAAAGTCCAACTGAACACTGTGAAGTTCTATTTAGTTTCTTAAAGATCTAGGAGTATGATAACACCCATTTGATGGTTGCTAGAGCTTATATTTTATTATCAAAATAGCCTCCAAATCTGACTTCCTCTTTGTGTTATCTTATTTGTTGTATATAAATCGTGCCCACTATGCCCCTGATAATATTTCACATCTTTTATAGAGTTTCTCTTATTTCTTCAAAAAAAAGAGCACCAATGGGCCCTTCAGGCCCATCAGCAATGAAGTACTCATCCCGGCCCGGTAGCGCGCAAGGTGACACACCCTCTTACCCGTCACGATTGCTGCCCGATATGACAACAACCTGACGTGGGTGTGTCAAGTAGGAGCCCTAGCCGTTGCAGCTGTGTACCCGATAAGGTGCCTTGCTCATCATGGTTTGCCACCCGACGAGGTCGATTACACGATATGGCTACCCCTCACTGCAGTATCCCGCCAAGATCCTATCCCACCACATATGTGCACGATGCACTCGCTGCCCGACATGATTGATGGCCCGACATGCATGTCGGGTGACAGACATATCATCCCCCTTCCAATGACCTCAATAACGGTACAAAAATGAAGGACACATGATCCAATAACAGCCATGACTCCCATCAACTCACTTCCTATATATAGTAGCTACAAGCCTATGATGGGATGGGCCAGACCCTATGAGAGCTAACTCTTAGAGAACGGGAGCTAGTGCGTCGAGTTCCAGAGTCTGCCGGGTGATACTATGTGAGTACACCCCAACCCGAGAGGGATGGGAGGAGTTCACTTAGAAACCATTCTGGTAGCAGCAAGCAGCACGACATGACCCTCAAGGCTACTTCAACATGTCGGGTCCCTACCTGGGCTTCAACTCAAGATGGATCGCCCACCTATACCTGACACGAGGAACCCGAGAAACTTAAGATAATTTTACCCAATATGTATCCTAACCCGACACGATACCCAACCCGATATGGTCTATACCCGTCACGACTGCAGCCTGACACAGCCAGTAGCCCGACACGACCACATCAGGTAGTGAGTCTATCCCTATACGCCCCTTGCCCATCACAATTTACGACCCGACAAGGTCAAGAACCCAAAATAGTCATATCCTGATAGGGCCCCTATCCGGTACTGGGTTAACATTATCTTAGGTGTCGGCTGCTATGTACTTCAATCTCCTAAATTAGGGAGACCGATACCTATCTTCCTTTCTTCAACATTTACTTTCCTTTAATTACAACATTGTAACTAAACCTTTATGTCTATTTATGATTATTGGAATTTGTGGAGTTTATCTCATATTGTGTTGTGTATGGCTTCCTTTTGTTGGATGATTTCTTTATAGTATCTGAGTTCTAGTCTCTTCTTTCTGAATCACACTTTTGACTAGCTTTGAATCGTGTTTCTTGTTTTGACTCCTTTGAGAGAGGGATGTCATAAACTCTAGAGCTTGGTCTGATTTGGGTGTATGAGAGTACCCACAATTGGGGATGCCCCGACCTATCTTACCACTCCAGTCCATGCCTGGTACTCTTGAGAGAGGGAACTTAGTGCATGGGTAGTTGGCACCTTCTTTGAGAGAAGAAGGCATAAGATGTAGGTTTCCTCCGCTTGTTATGATTAGGTTTCCTTCCTTCATGCTATACTCTGAAGATAGTCTTATTTCCTCATTTTCCTTTATACAAAAACTTCCATAAAAATTGCTAAACCCCAAATCTTAATCCTTCTGGTAACTCCCCTTGGATATAGGTTTTCAGTTTGATTCTTTATAATTCTTTTATGTTACGTCAAACCTTATTCTTTGACTTTTTGATGTGCTTAGACAAGTAAAACTTGAGTTTCGAAGTGCTATTCTTCCAATCCCTGTGTTCGACCCCAAACTACTTCAACCCTATGCTAGTTATAGGAGTCTTAAACATTTGAGTATTATAAATTACTAAAGTCCGATGATCTAGACATGTCTACATTTTTGGACCCATGTTTAAGGCTTGTCACTTTTTGGCACCGTTTCCAGGGATTCAGCAATAAATGCCATTCTACGAACTTGAGTTTTACTTACACTTTGCCAAAAACCTTATACATATGCATATAATATTGCAAATATTTACTGCACATAGTTTATACAACACACTCACGCTTTCACATTTCTTCTTTTTAGGTACTTCTTCACCTCTTTGGACCATCTTTGTGTCTGACGAGCCATGGTTGAGCAGGGTCCCGAGGCTCGATCCCTGTGTTCCTTTGTCCAAGTTAGGGCAAACGAAGAGAGGAATTTGGTAGTAGAGCAACCACTCAATGTAGCCAACTTTGAGTTGAAGCCTGCTTTCCTCTAGTTGCTGCAACACAACCGGTATGGAGGGAACACCATTGAAGAGAACCTGTACAACCATCTTACAACGTTCATGAGGACTTGCATGACTTTTAAGATCAACATGGTCCCAATATCTCACATATACACCCATTGATTTCCCTTCTCCCTAAGAGACAAAGCCCTGGAGTGGTATACAATTCTACAGGATGGAAGCCTCCCCGATTGAGAGCATCTAGCCAATGCATTTATCACTAAGTTCTTTCCTATAGAGAGGACGATCAAATGCTAAAAGAAGATAACAAATTACTCGTAGAAAGTCTCAGAGAACCTGCATGAGACTTGGGAGAGGTTCCAAGGCTATCAAAGGGAATACCCACACCATGGTTTTTTTGAGCCCAAGTTGATCACTAATTTCTATAATGGGTTGTGCACTGGAGAAAGGAAATTCCTGAATGCTACAACTGGCAGCGATTTCTTGGGACTCACTGCTTAAAGGGCCAGAGAGATTATAGACAATATGGCCATGAATCAGCAAGATAGTGAGTACGGCAAGGAGTTAACAACCCACACCACTCCTGGAGAATCGAAGGCAATGGAAGCACTAGCAGTTAAGTTAGAAAAGATAGTAACTGACATCCAAACCTTGAAGGAGTAGGGATATAAGGAAAAAGTCTAACAAGAGGTAGTGAGAAGTTACAGAACTTGTGGGGATCTAGACCACATGTCTGACTTCTTCCCACACACGACCACTCAAGGCGAACCTGATGACGACAACCAAGAGAATGTGAGCTACGTCCAATATCGATGCCCCGATCACCTTGGTTTTTCTTACAGGAACACCAATATGGCTGAGAACTCTCATCAGATGGTGGGTGGAACTTCTTTGGGAGGACCACAAAATTAGTAACACCAAGTAGGTTTCCCGTAGTAGAGAAGTTACCAGAAGGGCCAAACACAACGACTGTCAGTGATGATAGAGTTGATGTCTTTTGCTAAGAAGTAGAACGATCTGAATGAAAAGATGCACAAAAGTTCCATGGACAACACGACATTGCTCAAGTTGATACAACAACAGATGGGAGGTTTTTCAACTCAGATTGGGGAGCTATAACAGTATAACAAGAAGATTGACCAGCAACTGGCAAGCCTAGCCTAGAGTATCAACCAATAAGTAGGGTGATTCATCTCCAGTACCGAGGTGAATCCACATGGGAATGAAAATACAAAGATGGTCGTGCTAAGGTCAGGCACAGTGATGCAGTCAGCAATCGAGAAGAGAGCAACATCAACAACAACACCAATTGAGGATGTAACCCTAGAAGGATCAGGAGAAGTACCTATGAAGATGAAGAAAGTAACAACAAGAGGATATGATGACGCAACTTCTAAGGAGCATCTAGATAGGTATGCACCTCTCTTACCTTTCCCGTACAAGCTGGTAAAGGCACAGTTGAAGAGAGGTATGAAAAGTTCATGGATGTAGTAAAGAAGTTGCACCTCGACATCCCGTTCTTGGATGCTATCGAGGAAATACCCACCTATATAAAGTTCTTGAAGGACTTGATCTCGAGAAAGAAAAGATGAGAAGACATTGAAACCATGAATCTAGCACAAATATCTAGTTCTTTTGTCAAGGTGAGTATACCTTCTAAAAAGAAAGACCCTGGGGCCTTTGTATTCCCCTTTCAAGTTGGGGACAACATGACCCATAAAGGTCTGGAAGACCTAGGAGTAAGTATTAGCTTAATGCTCTTGTCCCTTGTAAAGAGGTTAGGACTTACCGATATGATAAGTAAAAATATGAGAATCCAACTTGCAGGTCACACCTTCACCAGACCGGTTGGAGTGATTGAATATGTGCACATTTGAGTTGGGCAGTTCTTTATACCCTGTGACATAATTTTGATCAACACCGTGGAAGACACTAGCTACCCCATGATCTTCGGGTGACCCTTCCTTACAACTAGCAGAGCACTCATTGACTTAGAGGCGGGTATGATAACAACCAGAGTTGGAGGAGAACACATTGACTTCAACATCTGCGATTGTATGAAAGAACCCTCGTTCTTTGAGTCCTCTTACTTCGTTGAAAGCTATCAACAACTCTACAATAAGGTAAGGGAAGAAAAAGCTATAGTAGACCCGCTGATGCGAGCTTTAGCTGGTGAAGCACAAGTGGTCGAGGACCTGGAAGTGAAGGAACTACTGGCATTTTTGGAAGCTGAAGATCTATCTAAAGCAGAAGACCCAGTGGTGATAGTGATGTATGCTACCTTACGAAGTGATCCTACTGAAGAACAAGAATAGAAGACCCTGCCCGAGTTGAAGATTTTGCGAAAAGGTTTGGAGTACCATTTCCTAGACAAAGAAAGGAGGAACCCAGTCATCATCAACTCAGAGCTGACTGACAGTCAGAAGGAATAGCTACTGGTGGATCTGAAGCTAAGAATGAAAGCCCTAGGTTACTTAATTGGAGACCTAAGGGGGTTCAACCCTTTTGTGTGCATGCATAGAATCCACATGGAAGAAAATTCCAAGCCTTACGCCCAGCCACAATGAAAGCTGAACGAGAAGTTGTGAGAGGTGGTCAGTAAGGAAGTTGTGAAGATCTGTGATGTAGTAATCATTTATGCCATTAGAGATAGCATGTGGGTGAGTCCCATTCTGGTAGCTCCAAAGAAGGGAGGCATAACACTGATCAAAGGAGACAATGGAGTCGATGTTACCACCAAGACCATCATCGGTTGGTGTATGTGTATAGACTATAGAAAGTTAAACACCGCCACCCGCAAGGACCACTTCCCTCTCCCATTTATCGACTAGATGCTAGAGTGCCTGGCCCACTACTCATACTTTTGCTGGTTAGATGGATATTTGGGGTTCTATCAGATCCCCATTCATTTGGACGACTAAGAGAAGACTACCTTCACGTGCATCTGTGGAACTTTTGCTTTTAGAAGAATGCCCTTTAGGCTCTGTAATGCACCCGCAACCTTTTAGTGGTGCGTGAATGCCATATTTGCTAATTTCCTATAAGATAAAATGGAAGTCTTCATGGATGACTTCAGTGTTTATGGAAACTCTTTTGATGATTGCCTGAATAACCTATCTTTGGTAATGAGGAGATGTAAAGAACAAAGTCTCACCCTTAATTGTTAAAAGTGTCATTTTATGGCACACGAAGGAATCATTCTAGGACATAAAGTCTCCAATAAAGGCATTGAAGTTGACCAATCTAAGGTGGAGGTCATAGCAAAGCTTCCCCCACCCACCTCTATGGTAGGAGTCAGAAGCTTCTTGGGACATACCAGCTACTTCCGAAGGTTTATCAAGGACTTCTCAAAGATTGTGAAACCTTTGTCAAATATACTAATGAGATGTGAAATTTGATTTCACAAAAGAGTGCCTGACAATGTTCTCCACTTTAAAGAATACTTTGGTCTCCACACCCATTCTCCAGTCCCCCGATTGGAATCTTCCCTTCGAGCTTATGTGTGATGCTAGTGATTTTGACATAGGCGCAGTCTTTGGGCAAAAGAAAGATAAAAAAACATCATGTGATATTTTATGCCAGTAAGACATTAGATAAAACATATATGAAAAAAACACCACCGAGAAATAGATGCTAGACATTGTCTATGCATTTGGCAAGTTTCAACCTTACCTTGTGGGTTCTAAAGAAATATGCTAAGCCTAGGATATTGTGTTGGACATTGCTGCTACAGGAGTTTGATCACGAGATAATAGATAAGAAATGTTCTGAGAATGAGGTCGCGGACCACCTGTCGAGGATTAGAGTAGAAGAATACCACCCACTACCGATCAATGAAAGCTATGCTGATGAGGCAATCTATGTTGCCCAGATGGCCAATCCTGAAGGGCCATGGTACGCCAATATCTATAACTATCTAGCATGCCAACAACTAACCCCAGAAATGTCTTATAATCAAAAGAAGAAATTCTTCTCTGGTCTGAGCAACTATTACTGGGATGACCCTATGTTGTTCAGGCATTGCGCCGATAGCCTATACAAGAGGTGTATACCCAAGGATGAAGCCCCAAAGATCTTGTTTGAGTGTCACTACTCTCCCTATAGAGGGAACTTGGGTGCTGAAAGAACTGCGACCAAGGTTCTCCAGTTCGACTTTTATTGGCCCACTCTTTCCAAAGATGCTCACGCCTTTGTCAAAGCCTACAATGAGTGTCAAAGAATTTGGAATATTTCCCATAGGAATGAGATGCCCATGTCTGAATGGATTGAAGTGGTGATCTTCGATGTATGGGGGATAGACTACCTGGGACCTTTGCCTTCATCATACGGTTTCAAGTACATTCTAATTGCGGTGGATTACATCTCCAAGTGGGTAGAAGCCATACCCACCACCACATGTGATGTTAAGGTAGTTATAAAGCTTTTTACGGAGATTATCTTCCCGAGGTTTGGAATCCCCAAAATAGTTATCAGTGATAGTGGGTTTCACTTTTCCGAAAGGCAATTTGAGTCACTTCTGTGCAAATATGGTGTTCGACACAAGGTTGCCACACCATACCATCCACAGACATCGGGTCAAGTTGAAGTTTCTAACTGACAAATCAATCAGATTTTGGAAATAATAGTCGAAAAGTCTTAGAAATACTGGTCAGTCAAGCTAGATGATGCTCTATGGGCATACATTATAGCATACAAGACGCCACTCGACACCACACCTTATAATCTGATATATGGGAAAGCATGTCATCTACCTTTTGAGTTAGAACACAAGCCGTTCTGGACCATTAAACGTCTCAATATGGATCTTTCCCTGGCTGAAAAGAGGAAGTTCCTCCAGATTCAAGAACTTGAAGAACTTAGGCTTCACGCCTATGAGAATGCAAGAATCTACAAGTTGAGGACAAAAGTCTGGCTTGATTCCCACATGCGGAAGAAAGACGTCATAGAAGGTGACACAGTTTTGTTGTTTAAATCTTCTATTTGACTTTTTCTAGGGAAATTGTAGACTAGGAGGTCCAGACCATTCATGGTAGCGAAGATGTATCTGTTGGGAATGATGAAGCTATACAATAAAGATGATCCTGCAAAGGTCTTCCCAGTCAATGGACATCGAGTAAAAAGTTTCTATGAAGATGAATCTTTCACAAGGAGGTCTGAGTTGCCCCTGAATGATGTCAAAGCCTCACTCATTGAAGAAGCATAGCGAGATCTGAAGATGTTGAGCTAACGACTGAAATCATAGAGCTCCTTGGGAGGTAGCCCAAATTTTACTTTCCTAGAATAGGATGCTATTTCTTTTAATTACAAAGAACATTATGAACACTTCCATTGTAATAAGGCCCGAGTCTGTGTCCACACCACACACACATACTCTCACATTTTTTGGGCCACCGACTTAGTTTTGTCACCTTGGTGTGTAATACAAGCCAAGGCTAAGGTTCACACCTAAGCCAGTGATGTTTTACATATCAAGCACCTTTTAATTTTTGAATTTCATCCTTAATAATTTCTTGTAGTTCTTTGATTTTAAGCATGTCGAGTATGCACAATGGCCTAGCTTATCGCTCATGGCTTGCATAACGGGTCACCATGTTTCCCAACCCATATTGCCCACATATATCACGTGTCCACATCTTTCAAGTTTAGCCAATTTCACAGAGACATGTCAGGTAGGTATCGTGCCCAACACGTCGGTCGGATCTCACCCGTATCGCACGAAACGTATATCATGTAACCCATGGTGCGTAAGGGGTGTGCCGAGTAATGCATATCAAGCGACACGCGTACCGCCCAACATGTGTGTCGAGTGATACACTGCCTTCTCGAAAGCCTCACGACGCGATGTGATTAGATGTGATTTACTTTGCTTTGGAAGGTGATTCATGTGCATGCGTGACACATGTCTCCATTTTGACCCTTTTAACCCCACTCATAGATGGCTATATATAGAAGCTTGAGATTAACTGTGTCAGGTTACCAAAGTTACCGAATCTTTTGTTCCTATATTACACAATCTCTTGTTATCTTAGCTCTTGTGTTAGTTTCCCAATCTATCGACCTTTCATGTCGTGTTCACCATCTTCCTGCCTGACAAGGTAATGAACCATGTCGTGTAAACCTATGTGTCACACAGAACCTATCACCTGTCTGTATCATGTGTTCTGTATCGTGTTCTTTCCCATGTCAAGCAAAACCTTAAATGTGTATCGGGTTTCCCGGCTACCGCGCAAAGCGCATCAATTTTTCCTATCGCTTATTTTGTATCGGATTTTTGTTCATGCCATATGATATATGTATCATGTGACACATTGAATCACGCATCTCTGACAGGAAAGGCTTTAAGCGTGTGTTGGTCACCCTATCATTTAAAATGCATGTCATGTTTTAGTCTATGGCACGTGACATAGGTATCGTGTGGCACGTATATCGTGCATCCATATCGTGCTAATTTTGGGGGAGCTTGTCGATACTCTCCAAGTGATCCGCGATGCACGTATCACTTAAATCGTATTGCATTTTTTGCTACCGACTTCACGAGCGCGTCGTTTTCCCTTTTTCCCGATACTGGTTTATTATGGATATCATTTAAGGAGCATGTCGGGTTTCTCAGTATCACACTCTTATGTATCACGCGCTAGGGTTCCTAAAATTTTGCTATAGTCTGATGTCGAGCCTTTGCAAACCAATTTTGATTTCCAGTGGTGTCACCCAACCCATATCAAGCGGCACCATTCTTATTGACTCGTAGTTATAACCAACCCTAAGTATTAGACGGACAGAGTTTTAATTTAATTTCCTTATCTAATATTTTCAAAAAATGGCACGCACCAAGGAAACTGTCATTCAGGTCGAAAAGTAGGGCCGGAGGATCAATCCAGAGGCCACAACTGAAGTCACCACTGGGCAAAAATACCCCAACCCAGAAACAATATGCCCCTATGAGGCCGAGAAGTGGTCCCGAGTAGAAGCAACAGTAGCCTCAGCCATGACGTCAGAACCTGAGGTTCTGGCCCAGTTGGCAAGGCAGTTCATGCCGAGGGACGAAGAGAACCAGAGGCATTACAATGAGTTGGCAGTGAAAGTCTATCACCCAACCCAATTCTACCACCACACATCCTATCGGCATATTGGCATCTTCGACAGGATGGAAAACGTCCTGAAAGTTTCCTAAATCTGGAAGATCTACTTCAACTTCTCCAACTCATACACTGAGTTGACAAAGAAGTTCATCTCCTCCCTCTTCCAGATCCCAAACACCCCAGATGAAAGAAAGAGGTACGACAGAGCGGATAGGATGTATGGGTGCCTCTACAACCAAGAGTACAAGATAACAGAGAGGTTGCTCAACATGATCTTCTCCTCTAGTGAGGTTGAGCGATAACTGCTCAATAATGGAACCTAAATCAGTGACAGCAACAACTTCAACCCAATCAAGATGTGGAAGACACTGATAGGCGAGTCCTCCTTCAAGATAGGAAGCAAGGTGGTGGTGGTCCACTCATGCTTATGGAGGATAGTCCACAAAATCATAACCTACCTGCTCTTCAGTAAATATGAGATGAGCAACCTCTACACTGAACAAATGCACCTTATCTGGTATATCATGGTGGGCAAACTGATCAACTTGAGGCACTTCCTGCTAAACCATCCACATCCGATAAAGGATGCCACCAAGGAGTACAACATTGGAGGAGTCATCAACCTAATAGTGGTCGGGCTTGGATACCTAAGGGAGCCACACAACCTGTTATGAACCAGGGCCAACGATAAGATAGATATAAAGTTTCTCACCAAAGTGAACATCATCAAGAATTATGGCCGCCACCACTTCTATAGGTTGGCGAGGACAAATATCCTCCTGCCCCTCCCAAGCTGCGTCAACTATGATGCAGAGAATCTAATCTTCACAACGATAGAGGTCGAAGCTCTGACCGTTGATCCAGTTTACACCACCACAACAGCCATCCAAGATAGCTGCCATAGGGAGGCCCACACCAATAGAAGCTCGGTGGGACAAGTCATTGGCGGTCGTCCTCGAAGACTCATCAGTCGCTACCATCGTCGAGCGAATCACCACAACTGCCAAACTAGTAGCAACTACTCTAGTGGCTGCTACTGTCACCACCGCACTAGCCAGGGCAACCACACCAATGCCTGCCATTGCTACAACAGAGGTGTCGACCATTGGGGAGGTCGTCGACACAACTGAGGTCACCACAATGGCCATCACCTTAGAAGCAGTCGTCGTGGAAGCAGTTGTCGTAGTGCTGCAAGCTTTAGTTCTGTCGGTAATGGTAAAAGACGCAACCACCCCCTTGGTGCGGCAAGATACCTCTCACAACATCGGCGAGGAGTTCATTCAGCTCTTGGATGTTGAGATTAGGTCTGTCCAGCGGTCCCCAACACCGCCACCTATGACTCCAGCGATCACCATGGAGGAGGAAGCAGAGAGTCGGGTGGTTGATCAAAACCTGCCCACTCCTCCACCTTCTCCCCAGCCCCACACTGAGGAGACAGAGGCAACCAAAAAGGTGCCAACACCATGCCTAAAGGCCACGCCCTCGCGTACCATCCTAGTGGACTCAGACGCAACAAACGATGCACACTGTACAGGCTACACCACCAACGCAAAGAGCCACACAAGGAGACAAAGACAATTGATGGTCCCTTCCTCATTAGGATAATCTTTTGGCTTCGAGTTTGACAACTTGTGAGAGGTCATGCAACCATAGTGCTACTTTCTCTTCCCTGACCTGCAAGTTTCAGGTCTTCCAACAACAGCTGGGAGAATTGGAGCTTCAGCTGCTGACCCTAGTTGGTCTCCTCAGCCAACTAGAAGCAATGAACAACATAATATAGGTGGCGCTCCAATGCCTAGATGTCATCGAGTAGAGGATCGATGAGAGGGACACCCGCCACCACTCAAGGCATTCCCAGAGGTCTCCATCATAGTCAGCGTCCTCTCTGTCATCATCATCATCACCTTCCTCCTCCAACTCATCATCCTCCTATGATGCTAGTGGGCCCTCAACAACGTTTGAGGAGGAGACGACAAATAGAACCACCGACGGGGCCCCCACAAAACAAGAGAGTACTCATGGCATCGATTCATCTACTCCCATACAACTTCTCAAGCCGGCTAAAGCAAAAGAAGAAATGTCTGAAAGCCTAGCAGATGATTCATATGAGGGAGAAGGGGGTGATATATACAACTTACTTGCTGAGAAACCTCCATGAGCGAAGACCTTGATGGCTGATGTATTCTCTACATTGTTAGAGATTCCAGTCTTCGAGATGGCTAACTTCGACAGGTGCGCCATCATCTATTTAATGATTTGGGATCAACAACTGTTAAATATGGTCCTGATGCCACAACTAGAATAAGAATCTATCCTCTAGAGTGATGAATACTTCTTCATTTGACGGTAAGCACTCAAAGCAATGCTCTGTTCAGAAGCTATCATAGGGAAGATTATATTCAGAGTCCTGGAAGGTGCCATGATCGAGAATTTTACACTCAGGACAGGCCGATAGCCGATCTACAATGCCACTTCGGCCTTATCTAGTCGACTACTAGAAGGGACGGATAACACACAATCAGTGGATGATGTAGAAGAATGTAGAAGAGCACAACCCCGACCTAGTGTTGGTCCCCCCACAAGAATAGGGGGTACTATTTCCTTTATGTGGCTGACCTCCGCTCCCATGATGTTACATTGCTCAGCTACTGTAGTGCAGAGGTCCCTTTCCTAGAGCACATCTTCCTCCACCCCGAAGACACTGACCTCAAGCAAGTCATCTGCCTCTGCATCTACACCGAGTCATCAAGCAAGTCATTTGATGCCATAGCGGCATCTGGAACTTCTAATCGATCAAGGACTTCCCAGTTCAAGAAGTCTCGGGGAGCAAAAATAGCGCCTTCATCGTCTTATGCTCCATGGAGTTGTTAAACATCTTCTGATACATACGACACCTCCAGGACACATATTTCTATCATCTCAAGA